>CM021109.1:32035909-32276881 GCA_007115665.2 Sequoiadendron giganteum | reverse complement strand
TCTCTCTCCCACTCTCCCCCTCTCTCCCTCCCACTCTCTCTTTCTCCCACTCACCCCTTCTCCCTCCCTCTCTATCTCCAACTCTCCCCTCTCTCCCTCCCGCTCTCTGAAATATACTAAGAAAACCAAATTTCACATAACGTGTGAGCATTTTTTACTCCAGTAAAATGGTAAAAAACTCCATATACCCGTGATTTCAAGGCCCGCATTCTGCATATTCCCCTGGTTCTACACGTGCTCTGACAAAAAGCAACTTTTTCATGATGTTGTGAAGTGTGCAAGCATGTTTTTCACATTCCATCACCTTTTCCATGATCCACCTTTGCATGAAATAGCAGAGTTTCCACGTTGAAAGACATATAATATCAATTGAAGTTTGAATTCCATTGAAAAATGATATACAATTGAAGTGTGGAAGGGAACAAGCTTTTGAACAAGTCAAATTTTTGTGGATTTTGAAGAAATAAGAAGCTAAGGCTACATAATTGGGTTGAACTCCTCCATTTGAATGTTTGGTTTTTAAGGTATGTGAAGTCTTTACACATTTTCTTTCATTCTATTATGGCTTGCTTTCATTTTTGTTTGTCAGTATAACCTTAGGTTGTCAATGCACATTTTAAATTACCATTATATACACAACTATATACACTTGCCAATTACCATTTTAATCTTGATGCAGAGCATCTACCAGGATCCACAAATCATCAAGGGTACTTCTAACCCTAACTTAAATTGAAGAAGATCAACAAACAAACTCAATCATATTTTCATCAAAACATTAGAACTTGGTTTCAGCTCTTTTTCAGACTAAAAAAAATAGATTAACCATCATAAAATTAATTGTAACATAGCATAAAGCTAATTAGAAAACTCAGAACCAATCACGAAAATTCATGCTTTAAGAAAACTCCAAGCCTCTCCCATTCCTCCAAAGAGTCCAAACACCTTCCAATACCTCTGCACAAATTGATGCAGTACAAAGGAAGAAATCAACACCTTTCTTGACACACTTATTCAACTATATTTCCCTTCACAAAAAAATTGATTCTTATACTCAAATTAGCATTAAAAGTTCCCAATTCCTTAAGGACCTTCAAAACACCTTAAAAATCTTGAAAATAACTGATTACAATCAACTAGGTTCCTCAAAACATCAACCAATGATTATGTCATTCACAAGTTGTCTTAAATCTTCCATAAAATGAAACCTTTCAGAAGTCTACCCTTACACACAAAATTAGTTCCTTTGTACACTATCCACATTACTAGTAGCAAAGCATCTGCAAACTGTCACATGTATCTCCCAAACCATGCACACACTTCAAACTGTGATACTCATTTTTGATGTAGAGTTAGAGGACCCAAAACCATTGAAGATGTCAACTTGCCTTCAAGATGCATCTAAGAAGATTAAAAAGGTGTAATGGACCAATCCCAACACTCCTCCAAGCTGGACAACAAAAAGAAACATTATTTCCCACATTTCACCCTTGGAATCTAGTTACTGTGCAAAACCAGTTTTGGACCCTTAACTCAAAAACTTTCCAAAACACCAGGAAAATAAAAGAATGATTGTAGCACCCATTTCAGAGTTTCAAGACATACCTTAACTCATCACATGACTCCTTTGGGACAACTTTAAGAAAACTGACCTTTTTCACTATTTTAGGCCTCCAAGTAGGCCAATTTTACAAAGGAACTAACCTTAGATCTTCACACCAGACTTCCAAACCCAAAAAAAAACTTTAATTAGGTCTCAAAACAAGATAATTTATAGGTCTTAGGACCTTAACCGCTCAACTAGGCTTCCAATACAAAAACCCCCATTTTTCAATGCAAAGAGGGAGGGTTTATAGAAACTCCTATACCCGAGCCTTCCCAGACCATTCCAAAGCATCAATCATCTTCAAAATACCCTACACAAGGTCAAAAGTTCATTACATAGACCACTCCTTAAACACTTTTTCAAAATCACTCCTTGGTTCCTCAAATTCTCATGGAAAAGTGCTTGTTTGAGCTAAGAACCCCATCCTATTGTCATTAGTTTCATTCGAAGGAATGTTAAAAAATAAAAGAACATACTCTAAAAATTTACATGCCATCGCACCAAGAAACAATTCATAACAGTAGGTGGGATGGTCATTTCAATAAATCCTACTAAAACCCTTGACTGGCTTGAAATGAGCAGTTTCAGAAAATTGTCAATTGCTCCCTTCAAACGTAATGTTAAGCCCTCAAAACTGATGCATTAGAGATTTAATACATTTTCCTACAATATTATATTAGTTTTATATCAAGGGGAGGCTGTATAGATGCATACAAGTGCATGAAAGTGCAAAAAAACCAATGAATTTCTGCAAAAGAGCATTTTTTTATCAAAAAAATGGATTTCAAAATGAACAAAAATCCTCCCTTCAAGCCAATGGAGGTTGTTTAAACCTTTTTAAATGACAACCAACTCCCCCTGATTCCTATAACTAACAAACAACCACCTTTGAAATCTCATATAACTAGTACATGGAAAATGTCATTAATGACCCTCTTACAACATGAAGATACCAAAAATTGAATCAAATTCAAAATGGAAGCATAGATTGTCAAGGTGCTCCTACACCAAAAATTTATCAAACACTCACAATTTTATTCACTCATTATTTTTCAGAATCACCATCATGGTTATTCACTTTTAGTTAGAAATGAGCTCTGGCCAGCCTAGTGCTTCCATAGTCTGTACACATTTGTCTACATGCTAGGTTAACTTTTGTACACGATGATTGTAAGTATTATTTAAATGAAGCTTCAATGACATATATTTTTCAATTAACTTGAATGGATACATTTTTTAGGAACTAATATTCATCTCATTACCATGGTACAGATAAAATTATCTGCCATACCGAAGAAAAAATCAAAGAGGAAACTAACAAACGAAGAGAACGAAACCTTCAAAGAAAAGGAGAGAGTTAGGGTGGTGGCATATCATGAAAAGAAGAAATTGGAAAAGATTGATGAAAACAACCCGATTGTAGAGGAACCTCAACCATAAAAAAGAGAACGGGAATTGGCAGCACAACAGGTACAAATGTGAAAGCATCGTCGTAAGATAGATTCAGATACCATAGTTGGAGACACACCCTCTACAACAAGTGAATATGAAGGGAAACCATTAAGCACAAGTGAATATGGAGGGACACCATCTAGCACAAGTGAATATGGACAGACACCATCAACTGGAAGTGAATATGGAGGGACGCCATGTACCGCAAGTGAATATTGTTGGACACCATCCAACACATCTCAAGTTGAGAGTACATCATCACTAGGAATTGACGAAGAAGGTATGCCATCATCCCCATGTGAACCTCAAGGTATGTCTTCTTCTCCAACCTCGATTGAAGGTATGCAATCTAGCCCAACTCAATTAAATATTGATGAAATTCCTATGTTGAGATGTATGTACCTAGGAGAACACCACCTAGAATTTTGCATAGAAATCCAAAGTATTTGATTAATATTGATGATGATATTTTGTAGCACATGGAAGGTAAGATTTCAAGATGCACTTGTAGAAGATATGCTGATCAGATTTGGGAACGATTCTTTGAAAGGCTAAATGAGACTGCAAGATGTCAACTATTTGTTGAAATGATGCGGGGTGTAAAGTATAGGAACATCATGAAGACTCTTAGGTTGAGAACATCGAATGCATCGAGTGAAGACACTATTGTGAAGAATATAATGGATGCTTATGAGAGTGTGGGTAAGACCTCACGCTCAAAGGATAGTAATGTCACCCGATGTGTCATTACATTGACTTTGGTTAGCTGTCAAAAAAAGAGAGCTCGTCTAATTAAAAAGACTAGTGAGAAAACGAGAATTAGTAGAAAAAATTTATCAAGAGCCATTCAAAGGCGACAAAGAATTGAGGGCAATGATACAAATGAATTATGGGCATTCTCAGGGAGACTATCATGAAAAGATAAAGAAGTTGTCCAAGCCTTGAGAACACTAATTGAAGAGTATTGGAAGAATAACACAAGGCCGTCTCTAAATCAAAGGGATGTGGTAAGAAGGAGAATCGGTAGTTGGAATCGTGAGCCACATCCAAAGCATTTTTTGGATATGACTCAAACCCAATTTTTTCGAAAATTTGAAAATGATTATTCTCAAATTAGTATTTCTCAAAGATTTTTTGAATGCTTAAACCTTTTTATGTCAAGATAAATCACACACACACTACTTGTTGTTGTAGACTACATATTGATTTTTTTAACCATTATGATGTTTATCGTTCTATATGTTTAGATTTGCATACTAACGATGTTTTGCAGGATTGTGGCATAGAAGCCCCACCAAAATCTTCAAGAGAGTTCTTATCAAAAAAATTATGTGAAATAGAGGATGGCCAGATATTCTATCGGACAACATGCTTAGATGGTTCATGCGAGCGTTGCAGTGGCTTCCAACGTATGCCAGTATGTCAACATATGGAAAGCACAGATGAGGTGGGACAAAAACTAGTAGAGTTCGAAAAGTATAAAACAGTGGCATATGCTAAAAAAGATGGGTCTCAAGCAAAAAGGTGTGATTTGGTTATTGAGAAGATTCTAGTGTACCAATTTATGAACATATTTCATGATAGTATACTGTCTGAGTATGCAATGCATACCCATAGAGCCTGATGGTTGGACACATAGTTCAATCTATGCAAGGAAACCTTTCCAGTTGGAAGCATAGTATCCGTGGTTGCCTTTGCAGAGAACTACACTCTATAGCCACAACATGAGGTGCAATCATAGTATTACAACTCCACACAAGTTTCGATATTTGTGCACATAGCATTCATTCATGCATCTGATAGTATAGATGAGCAAAGGAAGGTATTGAGGGAGTACCACTTTTACATTAGTGATGATCGCACACATTCTCCATAGTTCATGCAAGGTTGCTTCTAGATGTTCTATAGTGGTTTGGCTCAGAGGGGAATAGAATACGATCAAAATATAATATGGTCTGATAACTATGCAGTATAGTTCAAGAACTCATGCATGTTCTACTGGTTGTGTAGGATGCATGTCATTACAGGTGTTCAACATATGTGGAACTATTGTGAGGCCAGACATGGAAACGAGGAGCATGATGGTGTAGGAGCATGCGTGAAAAGAGCATTAGCATGAGAAGAGTTAAAGTATAAAGACAGTGCAAAGTTGACAGATGCAAAATCAATCGTCGAGTGGTGTAATGCTTTGATGGGTCCAAGTAATGAAGGTACATCTTTAGTTCGTAGATTTTTTTTGTTGATGGATGATACTAACATTGCACTATTTGAATACTGTTGTACACTAATAGGATCGAGTGAGGTACACTCTTTCCTTAGCTCAAATGCAGGTTCATGGAGTATCGATACACGAAAGATGGCATGCTTTTGTTCTACAATGCAAGCTTGGAATGATTGTGAGTCAGGGGAGTGGGTTGACAAATGGTTCACAAATTATCTTAGCCCACTTCACATGTATCGCCCTTCGACGACATTGGAACTGACACAGATAGAATCATCAGTCGACTTTGACCACATATCAGATCTAGTTCAACGAGATGATATATCTACTTTCTTAGTTGTTGAAATTCCATATCGTTAGATCTTACTTTGTACTGTATTCATAATGTTGACAAATTTCAAGAGATTTTTTGCACATATCAATGCAAGGCATGTTTATGCAGTTATTGAAAATGAAGACAATGAAGAGGGAATAGACTATTACTTGTGTCGTTGTGTTGAGACCAAAAATAAATTGGAGGCACCAGTTATAGATGGAGAAAACATCGAATACCCTACAGGCTCAGTTGTGGTTGCTGGAACATGGCTTAGAAGGTACCCACATTCAAGTGTTAAATATTGGCTATTTCAGGACTTTGACATGCATCGTAAGATTCTTCATTACTCAAACCTTGTCATGCCATCCAATGTTCATTTGACCAAATATGGGGGTAGACCTTTGAACAAGACATTATGGAAGGTCCGTGAGTCTGACCATGAGGCAATACTTGACACAATAAAGAGTAGAGCAGACCCGGATGGTTTGTTGGATTAATTTGTAAGTATATGCACATTGGTTCTTATTAATTTATACTTGTATCCACATTAATTTATTTTATGCCAATGCTATCATCTTATTTTACAGTGATTGGTGTCCCCTTGCAAAAAATGTAGATATATGAGTCATCCAAGAGAATGTCAGCTAGAAAAGCAATGCAACATCCTTATTTTGATGCCTGCATGCAACATCTATAAGTGCCTTCCATCTATTTTTATTTCATTTCCATTTTGGATGCTCTTTCTTTTTCTCTTTTACTTTGCGTATTTGTAAGTAAACTACTAAAAATTGATTGATCTTTCATTGCAGAAAATGTTGATTTAAGAGCCATCAAAGAGAATCTCAGCCAAAAAAGAAATGCAACATACTTATTTTGATGATTTTGATATATCTCAATTTTGATTTCAAGCCATTATAAGAGAGTGTGTGAAGCTTAGCAAGGGAATCTCAAGTTACTCATTTGAAGTTAGCCTCATAATGAGCACCTATGATGTAGACATTTAAAGAGAATCTTGAATGTATGAGTGACATTTTAAAAGATCTGAGAGAATGAAGTGCCAGAGGCATTGTAATAAGATTTAATTAAATAATGAAATATACTCAAATATTGTAAGGTTGGAGTTCATGTTTGGTGTAGTAGCACCTTGTTTTGTAAATGCCTTGAGTAGGAAAATTTGCAAACTTTGAATTTTGAAATGTAAACAATGTGAAAAAGGTCACATAAAGGTCATGTAAACAATTTGTACACATTTTTCTGCAACTCGTGTGACCAAGCGAACTGTTCCAACACGTCTGAATAGGTATGTTTACGCTAGGCATGGTCCTCTTTCGCACCGAAACACGCAAAATCGCTCTGAGCTATGTTCCACCAGATCGATCCCTTAAGGGTCCAAAGTGCAAAATGGCTGCAAACTTTAGCATGCTATTACTCAGATACCATGATACATAGAAAATTCTCATCTGATCCTACAAAAAAACATTGGGCCCCTCTAGAAAAACCTCTCTCAGTTTTGGCTATCTTGGAGTGGTTTTCTCGTGGCGGCGGATTTTCACTTGATGGAAAAAGCATCAAATGCAAGCAGTGCAAAGTTGCAAAGTGGTGCAACTTTTGTTCTGCAACTTGTGTGACCAAGCAGACTGTTCCAACATGTCCAAATAGGTATTTTTACTCTAGGCATGGTCCTCTTTTGCACTGAAACACATGGAATCGCTCTGAGCTATGTTCCACCAGATCGATCCCTTAAGGGTCCAAAGTGCAAAATGGCTGCAAACTTCAGCATGCTATTACTTGGATACGGTGACACTTAGAAACTTCTCATCTAATCCTATAGAAAGGCGTTGGGCCCCTCTAGAAAAACCTCTCTCGGTTTTGGCTATCTTGGAGTGGTTTTCTCGTGGCGATGGATTTTCACTTGATGGAAAAAGCATCAAATGCAAGCAGTGCAAAGTTGCAAAGTGGTGCAACTTTCATTCCGCAACTTGTGTGACCAAGCAGACTATTCCAACACATTCGAATAGGTATTTTTATGCTAGGAATGGTCCTCTTTCACAAAACATGTGGAATCGCTTGAGCTATGTTCCCCGATCAATCCCTTAAGGGTCCAAAGTGCAAAATGGCTGCAAACTTCAGCATGCTATTACTTGGACACTGTGACACTTATAAAATTCTCATCTAATTCTATAGAAAGGAACTGGTCCCTTATAGAAAAACCTCTCTCGGTTTTGGCTATCTTGGAGTGGTTTTCTCGTGGCGGCAGATTTTCACTTGATGGCAAAAGTGTCAAATTCAAGTTGTGCAAAGTTGCAAAGTGGTGCAACTTTCGCTCTACAACTCGTGTGACCAAGCGGATTGTTCCAATGCATGTGAATAGGTATTTTTACGCTAGGCATGGTCCTCTTTCACACCGAAACATGTGGAATCGCTCCGAGCTATGTTCCATCGGATCGATCCCTTAAGGGTCCAAAGTGCAAAATTGCTGCAAAGTTCAGCATGCTATTACTCAGATACCGTGACACTTAGAAACTTCTCGTCTGACCCTACAAAAATGCATTGGGCCTCTTTATAAAATCCTCTCTCGGTTTTTGCTATCTTGGTGTGGTTTTCTCGTGGCGGCGAATTTTCACTTGATGGAAAAAGTGTCAAATTCAAGCAGTGCAAAGTTGCAAAGTGGTGCAACTTTCGCTCTGCAACTCGTGTGACCAAACTAACTGCTCCAACATGTCTGAATAGGTATTTTTATGCTAGGCATGGTCTTTTTTCGCACTGAAACACGTGGAATCGCTCTGAGCTACATTCCACTGGATCGATCCCTTAGGTCCAAAGTGCAAAATGGCTGCAAACTTCAACATGCTATTACTCGAATACCATGACACTTAGAAACTTCTCATCTGATCTTATAGGATTACGTTGAGCCCGTCTAAAAAAACCTCTCTCGGTTTTGGCTATCTCAAAGCGGTTTTCCCATGGTGGCAGATTTTCACTTGATGGAAAAAGCATCAAATGCAAGCAGTGCAAAGTTGCAAAGTGGTGCAACTTCCGTTCTGCAACTTGTGTTACCAAGCAAATTATTCCAACATGTTTGAATAGGTATTTTTATGCTAGGCATGGTCCTCTTTCGCACACAAACACGTGGAATCGCTCTGAGCTATGTTCCACCGAATCAATCCCTTAAGGGTCCAAAGTGCAAAATGGCTGCAAACTTCAGCATGCTATTACTTGGACACCATGACACTTATAAACTTCTCATCTAATTCTATAGAAAGGTGCTGGTCCCTTATAGAAAAACCTCTCTCGGTTTTGGCTATCTTGGAGTGGTTTTCTCATGGCGGTGGATTTTCACTTGATGGCAAAAGTGTCAAATTCACGTTGTGCAAAGTTGCAAACTGGTGCAACTTTCACTCTGCAACTCGTGTGACCAAGCGGATTGTTCCAACATGTCAGAATAGGTATTTTTACACTAGGCATGGTCCTCTTTCACATCAAAACACATGGAATCGCTCTGAGCTATGTTCCACTGGATCAATCCCTTAAGGGTCCAAAGTGCAAAATGGTTGCAAACTTCAACATGCTATTACTCAAATACCATGATGCATAGAAACTTCTCATCTAATCCTATAGGATTGTGTTGAGCCTGTCTACAAAAACCTCTCTCGATTTTGGCTATCTCGGAGTGGTTTTCTAGTGGTGGCGGATTTTCAGTGATGGAAAAAGTATCAAATGCAAGCAGTGCAAAGTTGCAAAGTTTTGCAACTTTCGTTCTGCAACTTGTATGACCAAGCGAACTATTCCAACATGTCCAAATAGGTATTTTTACGCTAGGCATGGTCCTCTTTTGCACCAAAACACGTGGAATCACTCTAAGCTATGTTCCACCGGATCGATCCTTTAGGTTGGAGGAGTCTAAAGTTGCAAATTTGTAAGTTGCTTAAAGCAACAAATTTAAAATGATATTGAATGGCCCACTTAGCACTCATTGCATCTAGGTGATGGTCATAGAGGTGAGGCACTAGGAATTCCCGAGAGGTCACCCATTCTAGTATACTCTAGCTCAAGCACTTAACAACAAATTTTTTTCCCCAAGGTTAAGCCCACTTATCTTGCAACCCCATTTGCAAAACCTTCAGCAAGTGTTGTCCCTTATGAAACATTCATTATAGAGCCCCTTTAGCTCATCAATTGATAAGTAGGAGGTATTTTCTACAATGTGTCAAATTGTGATATTGCTATCAAGATTCCATTGAGCAGTCATTTGTAGTATTAGATATAGCTCTAGCTTCTACATTATTGCACATGATTGCAGACAATTTCAAAGATCTAGATGACATCAATAGTTCACATTACTCAAGAAGGATGAACATCTTAAAGAAATTTGCAGAAATCAGGACAAGTAACCTTCTTTTGGACTTAGGGTTGCAATATTTGATCTACAACATGTTCCACCATTTCTTCAGTAGGATCAAGAACACACATAATGAAGGTGTGTTTGTAGCCATGAAAGATTATGGTTCGAACTATCCAGAAGAGTGACGTTTTATCTCAACCAACCATATCTATACCATGGTTTGTTTGGTAACAAGAATGGGTTCTCTCTTCATCGGCATATACATTATTCCTCGGTGTGTTCACACCAATGTTACAAGACTAGGACTCGCCTCGGACTTGACAAGCCATTTTTTGACTTGGACTCGGGCTCGAAGCCCAGACTCGACAAATAGAAAAACCTAAGAAATTCAAAGATTTGTAAGGATATAAAACTTGTTTCATGCACCCTTTAATAAATAAACCTTAAAGACACAATAGCATCATCAAATAGAAATTATTATGATCCCATACACAAACATACATCAATCACATAAGTATAAGCACAAATTTTAGCTGAAGGAAATAACACATTTAGATATATAAATATTGTGATATTTCTATCAATATTCAATCGTGTAGTTTTACAAGTCAAACTCATTGACCCATGATTCATCAGTAATGGTTCACAAGAGACCATCTCTCATGATAATGAATGGTTCATAAGGAGGAAGATAAATCTTCATACATTTCTTCTATCACAAATGAGATAAGTGCTTGGTTTCATGAAGGTCATGAGACAACCATTAATGGGGAGTGGATACGTGAAGAACTGGTGGAGAATGATAATGGCTTCAGACCTACTATAAAGGAAAAAAAAATTGTTTCAATGATGCAAGAGGTTTTTGGTTTCACTACCAAAATGAGCCTATGAAGAATGCATGTGAAAATCCTTTTGACCTTGAGGGTGTTCTTACTCCATCTCAAGGATCATGCATTGAGGATGACATAGATCAATGCTAGGGCTAACCAATTAATAATTATACACGTGAATAAGTCAAACATGTACATGTCAATAAGGGAAGTACAAGTACTCAAAAACACGTAAGCCTCAAAAAGTATACACACGAATACATAGTATACACAAATTAAAACAAAGTATATGCACGAATACAAGGTATATGCATGAAAACATGTAAGCCACAAAGTATACACTCGAATGCATGTAAGTCACAAAGTATACATGTAAGTTGTAAAGTATACACTTGAATATACGTAACTCATATCTATTGAACCATCAATTTAGAATGCAAATATGGACAGGCATCGAAAAAAGATATTTGTATTAACCAAATATCCATGTAGGCATACATAAATATATGTCGATATAAGTATGAAATATATGTACAAAATAGCCATATAGGCTTACGAGAATGCCATCTAGGCATACAATGTCAAATATGTCCAATAAAAAATATGTACAAAACTGCCATGCAGGCATACAACAAAGGACTCTGGAATCAAAAGTCATTGCTCTCCATGCCCAGGAAATAAAATCTTTCCCTTTCCTTTTCGCTCGGATGGCGATAGGTCTATCACTCATTTTTGCTGTGCTCGTGGAGTGCTCCTGCTACTCCTCCTAGGGTTTAGTTCATGGTGAAGTTTTAACTGTTACAATAAGAAGTAAAGACATGAATATATAGAAATTACATTATAAAAAATGATATATTTGACAAAATAATCACTTACAACCATCTCACAATCTCTCTCCATGAGGGAAATATTCTCACACCCATGCTCAATGCTCAAGCCCTGTATAAACCATACAAATAGAAATTAAACTACGTGAATCAATAATGGTTTGATTTTTCACTAACTAACATCTATAACAACAAATGTAAATTGAAATTTACTAATTTTCCTCATACCTCTTCTGTCAAAGCCATCGAGGATTGTATAGAAGATGTCACACCAATATCCATTTCCCTTGTCACATTCAGAGGTGTATCATCTCGCAACAACTGAAAATAAAACAACAAATTATTCAACATAATCAATGATGTGCATGTATAAACTACACAAATCTATTAAGTACTTGATTCATTAGTTAAACTATTTATTCTATTACCTATGTGAAGGTTTGAGTAAATCCACCACCACTGGGAAGTGTTCCATCAAAACCTCCAATATTAGTCTGTTCAACATCCAAAATTGCATATTAAATTACCATTCGTAAAACAATGCCATTAACATGCAATAGACTTATAATTGTTTACTAGTTACATACCCTAGCGATAGGTGTACTGCAAAAATAGGTTGGTGGGGGGGCGGTGTATCCAGTCTCAACACTGTGACCCTGCAATTTTATTAAAATCATAAAACATTTTTAGTTACTCTTGCATTTCAAAATCAAAATTTAATAAATTAAATTCAATGAACACATGCACTAACTTTTACCTAACTATCAATGCCATATGCCTCATGCAATATACCAACTGCCCTCTCCATCTCCATAGCTACAGATGGATCTTGTGTACCAGTCTCCTGAGGGTCGATGGGGTCATGTGATCAAGTAGCCCTGCAAGATTGACACACATGTGTTCGAAGGCCACCACCTGAAGACTCCCTCTGGATGGCGCTGTAGAATAGGGCTAGTATGATGGACAACACTCTGGGTCAAAGTGTTGATGATTGCCTACAATGTCTCTACGTTAGCACTTTCCTTCACGATGGAAGGCATAACAATGTGTTCACGAGGTGGCCTAGTGAGAGATCATCTACCTTGCCGCGTAGGATCCAGCTGTGCACCAGGTCTATCCTGAGCTGACCCCCCACCTCTCCCCTAGAAATCCCTCATATCAAAATAATTTGGGATTTTGTTCAATATGAAATCACTATATAGTTGCCTAAGGAAATATTGTGGGACCTCCCAATTGTTGCACGGTGGGTAATCGAAGACCATGTACCACCTATCATAAAACCGGTCCCTCATCTGTTGGTGTTGGAACCAATGGATAGGAAACCTCTTCGCATTGAGGGTAAGATTTTGATTTGTGCGTGGGTCAGTGAATAATGAGCACAAATCACTTTTTGTAATTTTTAAATCTTTCACATCCTTGTATGATAGTTTATTTGGATAATAGTCCCTAGCCACCTGCCTCCTATCTTGCCATCCATTTATTTGTTTGCTAATTGAATCTACGTTTGTTAACATATCTTTCAATGAATCTGCTAGGGTCATTCTGTCTGTGGTTGAACCATTTGGATCACTCAACCTATTGATCAAATCCTAATTTTTTTTTTTGTTGTTCTCAATTTCACTCATTAAATTTTGTTGAGTGCCGGGAGGGGGTTGAGTGACTGGTGGAGGAGGTTGATGTTGTGGTTGATTTTCATCTTGAAGATTTGGTTGGTCTTCCTGTTGAGGATTTTGAGAGTTTGCAGGTTGATTTGCATCTCCTAAAAATTCAAACAAATAGATATCAAATTCAACCTAAAACTAACAAATTCAAAACAAAAACCATAGAATCCTTACCTCTTAGAACTCCTCGTCATCGTGGCACCATCGTTGTGAAGAAATAGGGATTGTTGGTCAAGAAATTCTTCTCCTAGAACGCGAGCGCGATATTGTGGCATTTTTGGCCATGGGTGCAACAAAAACACCAGTCGAAATGCAAATTGAGAGATTTGTATTTGTTTTTTTTCTTTTAACAGTCAATAACGTGAGTGCATTATAATGCACTCATGTTATTTTTTTGTAGCTTTCGAGACCTAGCCTAGGCTTAACGGAGACATAACGTGAGCACGTTATAACGCGCTCGCGTTATGGTTTTCAACTTTTTTTTTTTAGGGTGTCCACAAAATTGCTACCCATTTCCATGCACCCACCCTACACTACATTTAGCCCCCACTTTAGTGAGAGGAGGAATTTGCTTCAAACTCACACTAAAGTAGATGAACTCGCATCAAGAGGGGTCCAAATGTACCAATGCTAGTGAGATAGGACAACAATGATCAAGCGGGTTGTGCAAGCCCCCAGGATCAAGATATTATGGAAAACCAAAATAGGGACAAGAGAACACACATGTAAATAATTTAAGGAGCAACAATAAGCCACAAGCATGCACTACCAAAGATAGAGAAAAAAAGATAAAAATCAAGAATGAAAGAGAAAGGGTGGATAAAGCTTCAACCGTTTGTCTTGCACATTATGGATCATATGTAAGCTATTTCTCCAAGAAAGTTTACAAGTAGAACATGATGTCTACTATGCAAAAAAAATGCATTCCCACAAGGGCTAGTGTAACCTCAGGTCATCTACTAGGTGAGACCCAGTGAGACACATACACATGAAACCAATATGTGCTCACACAAACAAGCAAGTGGCTATGGGAAAGTGATACCTAAGTTTGACTCCTATATGTACAACCATACCAAAGCTATACCTCCTGATAACTTTGAAAAGGTGCCACACAACAATGAACTTTGAGCTTCATAAGGCAAGCAAATCTTCATATTCTTGAAACTCATGAACAAACAAGATGGCTCCACAAGAAATCAAAGTGTGTTATGCAAGGTGGCCATATAAATGATATTGTTAATTAAAAATAGTGTAAGGTACATTCAAAGGAGTTTTTCCTAGTTCATGTAAGGTCTTATCTTAGGGAAAATTGTGCCTAATATCTCCAAGAGAGGACCAATAGAAGAATAGAAGATTCACAACTTAGGGGATGCAATGTGTCACATCAAGCCACTAAGAGGAATATAATATGCTAAGAGATATCATGCTCTTGAAATAAATCACACCTAACATCTCCACAAAGTGAAAGAAACATCACATGAAGTAAGAAGAGTACACAATAAAATATGAGTTTTAATTGAAATGCAAAAGTTCAATGCCAATGTATGCCCCCACTTTAAAGAAATTGCTAAACACCATGTTGTGAGCAATTACTTTAAAGTAGAAAATGATAAATGCTAACAATAAAGAGGACATGAGAGCTTATTTCAAAATCCCTATGCCAAGTCATATGTTTCCAAATTAAGCTACACCGTGAAAAGGGAGGGGTTTCCCCCAAAATGAAACTCCAAACACATGAGGGATCCATAGATTTGGGTTTAGTATGTCTTTGCTACAATGTTCTTAGAGAGCTCGAAACTGTCATCATTCCCAAAATACTCATGGAATAGGAAGAATGACACAAAGAGATTGAAACCAAAGAGAAATATTTCAGGTCAACATGGAAGAGACATGAATGTCTCGATGCCTTGCATCATACCCAAAAGGAAAACACAAGATAAAGAAAAGATAAAAGGAAAAGCTTTTGGTTCAACATGGAAGAGACCTAAATGTCTCGATGCCTTGCATCATCCCCAAAAGGAAAACACAAGAAAAATGAGAAATTTTTATGACATAAAGAAGAATGTAGATACAAATAGAGGAATATCACAAAGAGAAAAGTACATCAAATAGAACATGGGGGAGATCACATTACACACATGCAATCATATAACATGAAAAGGAAAATAATGAAAAAGACTAGTAAGGCACATGTGTGTCAACCTATGAGAATTTTCATCACAATCATGTTCATCATATACAAAAGGAAGACAACTAGCTAAAGGGACAATAGCAAGTGTCGAACTAGGGTTAAGGCTATCGAGTTCTTGCCCCCACTGTGCGCAAGACAAGAATGAGCCAAGGTAGGTGATGAGAGAGAGATCCTTGCATTTTGAAATGATTTGAATAAATTTAAATCATGTAATAGTGAGAATGTTGTGATCCTACAACTATTACATGGCAAGGAGAAAAGAGACATCCTTTAAGGGACAATTTCTATGATATCAAACTTTTTAAATATTTGTTTTAAAGCATGACATTCATTAGTACTATGTCTAAGAACTCTAACATATTTATAATGTGATGTGTTTGTATTCTTAGGATTTGGATGTTGATTTCTCTTAAAGACTTGGCAATGTAATAATTCCTTGGCTTAGAAGTATGTGTAAATCTCTTTCAGTTGCAGATGACAGACATGGGAATTGTAATTTCTTGAATTTGTAAGGCCTTCATTGCTTGCTAGATTCACCAATTTCTTGAGTTATATGTCGAGGAGGAGGACCTAAGGAAATCCTATCATTTGTATCATTGTTATGAGGCATTGGTTGTTCTTTAGGAAAGATGACACTTATGTTGGGAGGGGGATCTTGATATCCTAACCCTTTGGTATCTTCAGTTGGTATTTTCTCTAAGAGTTGATAAATTTCATGTTCAGTTGTTGTATCACATCCTTGTTTACTTAAGATCATGAATCCTTTCCCATATGTCTCTTCTAGGTTTATAGGAGTATTTTTTACCTTGTTAACATAGAATGGTTGAATGTTTTCTTGACTAGGTTCACCTATTGTAGGGAACTTAGGCTCAGTTTGTGTTTCAATTTCATGACCAAACATCTCAAGTGGTGGAATGATGGGAGGTGTTGGCTGTTTTATTGAAGGGTAAAAGGATGCATTAGTCTCAAGGTTGTTAAGGAAATCATTTATAATTTTTTTCATTTTGTCATCATCTTGTCCAATGATTTCAAAATTATGAGGAGGACATGCATTAGGATTTGAGTGAGCATGAGTGAGTTAAATTTCAGTAGGATCATTTCCAAAAGAAAAACTTGACACATCCACTAATGACTTCAAGGACATCCAAATCTTACCAAAGCACATATCCATGATGAAATGTAATACAATAATCTAGAATTAAATGTGTAAATGAAACTTTAAAATTATGCAATTGAAAAAATGAACCAAATCAAGATAGATGCAATGAAATGAATGAAATATAGATTCTATAGACTGAAATAGAAATGTAATAACAACC
The DNA here is from genome assembly GCA_007115665.2 of Sequoiadendron giganteum. NCBI lineage: Eukaryota > Viridiplantae > Streptophyta > Pinopsida > Cupressales > Cupressaceae > Sequoiadendron > Sequoiadendron giganteum. The sequence continues at coordinate 32,260,116 of CM021109.1, read as the reverse complement.
AACAGAAATGTAGAAATATAGAATTCAATGGTAAAAAATATAGTTTAAAATATGAAATGAGACTATATCGCCCAAAGGAGCGTATGAGTCCCAATCAAGGTTTTTCAGGGGTTCAAACAGTGAATAACAATCACCACAAAATTCTAAGAAATCAAGTAAAACAACCTGTACTGGGACTAAATCGCCCAAAGGGGCATATGAGTCCTAGATGAGGGTCTGTCCACAAATTTCAGAAAATTATGAGTGAATATTATATTTTTTGTTTTGTATGATGTCTAAACTAAGTGCACAATTATAGTTTTCAAATGAAATTTAATGATGCAAGATGCAAAAATGCAACCTATATGCACTTTCACTAATGCAAGATTTAGAAACCCTAGATGCAAGTTAACTAATGCAAAACATAATGCAAAGTTAATGCAATCTAGATCTAGGACTATGATGCACTCCAAATCAGAAAATTAAATGTTCTAAAGGGAAGGTTCACCAAAATGAAATGACGAAAAATTGTCACTATTATGTTTTAGTGCATAAAACAAAAAAATTCTCCAAGTTTCACTCAAGGAAACCTTAGAGATCTCAATCAAAGGACAGCATGAGGGAAAGCAATTTGCTAAAGGTGTCCTAGGGTATGATTAAATATAAAAGAGGGGTTCACCACCAAGCTAGGGCTTGGAAAGACAAGAAATGTAAATGATATGCAAGATGTAAACCAATGACCTAGAAATGAACACAAATTAGAATAGTAAACTTGAAAAGTACAAAGGTGCACCTAGAAACTGAAGAGGCTTGAATAAGGGTCTAAAATCTTGAAAATACAAAATTTTGAAGCACATTGGGAATCATACACTAGTAGGATTTAGTCCTAGTTGAGGGTTTCAAGCCAAAACCAAAATCTAGAACTGTTGAATTAGGATCTATAGAAAATGTGTAAAAATTGGTATATAGGGATTCATACACCACAAGTGGCAATTTAGTCCCAGTATCAAGGTTGCTCCAAAATTTTGATATTCTCTAAGCCTTTCCTGTAGCTTTCCTCCTCCCAAATCATTGGTTATGAAACAGTGAATTCTGCTTTATAAGTGACTTTATGTGATCTTGCAAGTAAGGTGACAACTTTGACAACTTGACAACTTTTCTCCAATATTTCTCTTCAATGGATCTTCCACCTAGATCTACAAATCACACATCAAAGAGAGAGAAAAATGTTGTTTTGCTAGTGGATAGGGGTTTTCCTTGGTCAAACTGCATTTTGGTAATCAAACCTTGAAATGAATAGAAATAGAAAGAAGGAATGATGAATGAAAAAATATGCAATGTTGCAAAACCCTTGAACAAATGTTTACAATATTGTAAGTAATGGTTAACATGAATGTGGATCTTAACTCTTGATTGAATGATATGGATCTTGATTTGAATGCTTTATTGAATCATAAAACCCTACATCACAAATGTTAGCTCAAAAACAAACATGATGCATGATGACTTTGACATGATGCTTGATACTTGAATAATGCTCCAAAATTCTTGATAATCACTCTTGAATGCTCATAAGATCACTTATATTGCTAGATGACTTGTAAAATTTCCTAGAATGGTTGATCTCAAAAAGTGCTAGGAGAAAATATGTGTAATAACCTTTTATTTATACTTGTTTATGCCAAATTTCTTGAAATTACAACACTACAAGCTGACATCAAATCTAGGAGAATAAAATCGCACCAAGAATTTAAATTCAAATTAGGTCTAAGCTAAGCGAGACTCATATGTCACTTGGGATGTATGAGTCCCATTAGGCTAAGCTTGGGACAAATTTTTCAAGGAAGGCTTAGTTTAATGTTCAATACATATCTAGGCCCTGAAACCTAGGCGGGACCCATACGCCCAAGGTGGCATATGAGTCCCAGATCACTAAATTTGGGCCATACAATCCAAAATCATTAAATTATGATTGATCAATTGATGTATGTCAAGATTATCCTTGGAAAGATGCATTAATTAAGGCTTGTGGACGCAAAATAGGACCAAATAAGGCATAAAGAAGCCCAATTTTAGCAGGGCCCAAACAAGTGTTAAAATGTAAAGGATGACATTTTTCTACGCTACAAAAAATGAAATTGAAATTGAAAATTAAAATGTTGAACATGAAATTCAAAATGAAAATGTTGAGCATGAAATTCAAAATGAAAATGTTGAATATTAAATACAATTTGAAAATGTTGAACATGAAATTCAATTTGAAAATGTTGAAAATGAAAATTTTGAACATGAAATTGAAAATATTACAAAATATAATGAAACACCTTGATAAGAGTAACATCATAGACATACAAGAAGAAATACGTCAAGGTTTTCTTTATGAATGTGGATATGAACCTCATGACATTGAAATTGCACTCCATAATCCACTCATTCATAGCATTAATGAAATTGATCACACATGAAACAATGAAAGTTAATGTATCTCTAAATTACATAAGAAGAGATGAACTTTGTGAAGAAGAAAATGAAATACTCAATCCATACTTTTGTAATGATTTCAATAAAATAGTAAAACATTCAAAAAACCCAAAATGGTTAGTTAAAATAGAGGAGAACATAAAATAAAAACTTGAAGGAAAAAGGTCATCACAAACCATTCGGCTGTGGGCTACCTAAATTTTCAATCAATACTTTTTCAATAAGACATTAACCGAAAAATATTCAATTTTTTTATAGTCGCTAAAATCATACAAAATGAGACAATTACTAAAGAAATCGAATATTCATGTAAATAAAAAGTATGATTGAAATAACATTATTGTTAAAAATATTTTTAATGCACTCAATTCTATAGAAAATATTAGTAGGGAAAATGATAAGAGAGTTTCTCATAGAGTAATAACAACCTCTTGAATAAGAAATCAATTAAGAAATGCTCTATTATTGAGGAAAACATGTGTTCAATTAAGGCTAAATCATAAAATATTATCAAAAGCACTAGCAATAAGATCAAGACAAGATAGTCCTCTTCAAAATGATACTTGGCTTTTAGTGGAAGGCTTCCACCAGTTGATAAGAAGCTAACTAGTACCACAAAAGATGAAATTCAATCATTTTGGAACTCCAACTCTAGAGTATCACCAAATGTAAAAGATCTTTTAAAATTAAGAGTTGGTGATCAAGACCACACACCACATCATAAACATTAATTAAAACTAAACCATGGGAAAAATGTGATTTGGAGGAGAAGGGACTCACAATGCAAGAAAGGAATCCCTAATCCTTGATTTGTCCTTAAGGGGGGATGGTTTATTCAAGGAAACCTAGGATCCCAAATTGGATTGACTATCAACACAAAGGTGAGTCAATTCTCAGCAAGGTCCTAGGAAGGTTCCTTAGGCTTTGAAGGGTTCACCACCCATTAAAATATTGGAAATGACAACTTGATATTCAACTCACAAAACCTAGTAATGTAAGCCAAATGATGAGTGCAAGTGACAAAATTAAGTGACAACAAGTTAGGGTGTATTTACCTAGGAAGTCTGGAAATGTTATAAGGATTCTGCAAATGTGAAAATTCTATCAAAATATGCTAGGGAGGACAAAGACGCCCTTACTGTTGTATTTTGGGGCAGATCCAGAATCTTTAGATGTCAGAACAAAGTATAATAGAATCTTTGTGAAATACCACTCAGAGGACTAAGACACCCTTACTTCTGACTTAGTCCCGATCTGAATTTCTTTAACTTCAAAATGTAATCCTAAGGTTCAATGTCTACACTTCCTTCTTCACCAAATCTTTAGATTTGAACTTGTAAATAACCTATAAAACAAATAGAATTTGATCGATTGTTTATGGGAGCTTTCCTTAGTCAAACCCCTTGTTTGGTAATTAAACCTTGATGAAAATGCATAGATCTGAAAATGGAAATGTGTGTGAGCCCTAATCTTAAGTGTGTCTAAGATTATGCAAGCTAGAACATGGAGAAACCCTATTCAAATGTGTTAGAATAGAATCCCTAATATGCAAATGAAAATGACCTACAAAGGAGATCTCAAATCACCCTAATAAGCCATAGACATCAAATGTACCTTCCTTAGGCAGAAAGTAGAACAACAATGGAAGATAGAATCACTCAATAAATAAGTCCTTGGTCTTGGAAGTATGGCTAGTTGCATCCCCAACCTAGAATCTCTCATGATCCTCCATAGGCATCCATCATTATTCTTTAGAAATTCTAGATCTTGGCTTGAAAATGGGCTTGAAAAACTTACAAAAACACAATAGGAGGATGCTCCAAGACTTCAATTCCTTGCTTCTTGAAAATCTCCTTCTTTCTTACTTGCTTCTCACTTAGCTACCTCTTACCTACTTACTTCCTTAGTTGATATGGGTGTGAATCTTACTTTTATAGGCATTCCCATCTAGTAACCCGATTATTAGATCCCAAAGGTTGACAAAATGCCAAATTAATTCAGATATATTCATTTACCGCTCCTAATTCTCAAAAATAAAGCCCTTAGGACTAAGACGCCCTAGGTGTGTCTTGGTCCCACTAAGGGGTACTAAGATGCCACCAAGTGTGTCTTGGTACCACCAAGCTTATTTTTCCATTTTAAAAGGTGGGTTTCCAAGATTAAAGGTTGTTTGTGGATTTTGGTCGGGTTTACAGTTGAAATATACCTTGGGATGCATAAAAAAGGGCTTAGGGGCCCATAATAAGTGACCTAAAAGGAATTTAATGGAAGGGGTGCTAAAATAGGTCCAAATTAAGTGTGAAAATTAAAAGGCATACATTTTTATACACTAAAAGAACATAGCCAAACAACATTGTACAAACTATTTTGTGAAACACATCCAAACATGAAAATCTCAAGAAGGGAATTTGAATCTTGTAAGCTATTTTATTGTGTCTCTTAAAAAATTTAATACATGTTGCAAGATCCATGTGGAGTTTTCTATGCATCATGAAATATTATGAATATTTGTTATACTTTGTGTAGTAACAATATGCTACAAGATTGTGGTGCAATGCAACTACCAAGGTCATTGAGGGACTTAGAAAATTTATTTTTTTGTACTAGAGATGATGGTTGTGTTGGAAAAAAAAGGATAGACAACTGAGAAGCGGGGATGAATCAATTGTTACAGAAATTAAGCTTATTTAACCTAAAACAACCTTTAATCTTAGATCTGATAATTAATAGTGAAATAAAAAATCAATAACACATCAAAGACATATGAACACCAAGATTTTTATATGTGGAAACACTGTTAGGGGAAAAACCATGGTGGATGTTAGTCCACAAGATTATACCCTGTTAGAAGTATAATGAAATAAATGAATAGGGAATGCACATGCATTCAGGCACACTACCTAGAGCTCACTGCTCAGAGGAAGGCTCACTGCCTTACATTAAACAATAAGATTAAATCCATTTGATGAGGTTGAACTGATAAATTAGCTTCTACAAAAGCCTGATGACAGTTCCAATTAGGCACAAAAAAAATTCTACACGCTAACACTCTGCTCTACTCCTGAATGATTTGATCTTTATTCGCACATGTATTTTGCATAAATACATCAAGCATACACACACATTGTCTTCAAAATAAAGAAAAAATCATTCTTATATATCTGCTACATAGATTTACATCAAGAACTCTATCGGCCAAGAATAAAGAATACATTACAACTGTTGGCCTTAATACATGAACAAATATTAATGTGCATCAACCTAAGTTGGTCACAACATAGTGAGGCCCTAAATCAACATCCTCGAACATGCCAAACAATATAATATTAATCCTCATGGATCCGCAACATGTTACCACCATCATGTTGGCCAAGAACATGAAAACTCGAGCACACATTAGAAAAATCTTTGATCTCGATCACACCAAACAATGTGGACATACATCAAGGATAGAGAATTATCTAGACTCATCCACGAACATCACAGGAACATGCGCAACAATTGAAATTGCCAAAATTCCATCCTCTTCTTCCAAGAACACCTGTAACAGTAACATAGTGACTATAGGAACATAAAACTTCATAACTTCCTCAATTCTTGATGCGTACCATTGAAACTTTCAAAAAACATACTAGATAGGCTTGGCAAAAAACCATTTAATGCGCAACACCAGAAACTCAATGTACAACATTTTTCACCACTTGGATCTCCATAGCATCACAAATTGCCTACAATATGTTTATTACAATTTTCTCAATATCCTCAACATATGTAGCCTTCAAAATCACCAATGCTAATAGTGTTGACATCAATGACAACCACATATCAGCAACACAACCACAACATCCAACAATCCCCCCCTTTGGAATTGATGGAAACACGTGATGTGAAAAAAAATAACATCAACACAATTGGATATTCACATACTTCTCTCCCTTTGATTCGCAGTTCTTCTCTCCCTTTCTTGACTCTTCTCCCCCTTACTTCAAAAGTTTTCCACATTTTCCTTCTCCCGCTTTGACATAAATGGAAAAGGTACACATGATTTGAACCACATATTTAGCACATCTGACTACTCCTCCTGAGTAACAACCACCACAACATCAATCTGGAATAGGATATGACTATGAATTCATGAACTGATGCAAAGACCTACATCACTTAATTCCAATCAGGAGGGGAAATCATCCCTAACTTGCCTCTGAGGTACTCAAAAGTATCCTTAGGCAACGGTTTAGTAAATATGTCTATAATTTTCTCCTTGGTAGGTACATACTCCAGTCTAACTTCTTTGTCACTTACTTTATCTCTCAATAAGTGATATTTGATGGATATATGCTTTGTCTTTGAATGCAACATTGGATTCTTAGAAATGTTTATGGCACTCGAATTGTCACAGAATATGGCAATGGGTTCTTCATACTCAATTCTAACATCTCTCAGCATCTTCTTCATCCATAATACTTTAGTACAGTTGTTTGTAGCAGCAATATATTGTGCCTCAACAGTAGATAATGAAACAGAATTATGTGTTTTGCTTAGCCAAGATACCAACTTCTTTCATAAGAAGAATGCACCACCACTAGTACTCTTCTTGTCATCCACATCTCCTACCCAATCTGCATCAGTAAAAGTGCTCAATATAAGATCATCATCCTTAGGATACCAAAGACCAAATTCAGTTGTCCCTTTCAAATATCTGAAGATTCTTTTCACAACAATCACATGAGACTCTTTAGGATCAGCTTGATATCTAGCAACCATGCATACAACATTCATTATATTCGGCCCGGTCTGAGTCAAATAGAGTAATCCACCAATCATTGACCTGTATCTTGTTTGATTTTATCCTGTGTAAGTTTTCATTCGATTACCATAGGTGTACCAACTGGCTTTAAGTCTTCCATGCCAAAAACATTCAGTAACTCTTTTACATATTTGGACTGGGATATAAAGATCACATCTTCTAACTGAGTGATTTGTAATCCTAAAAATAATTTTAGTTCTCTAATCATTGACATTTCAAACTCACTTTTAATTTCATCAAAAAACTTCATACACAAATCATCATCACCTCGAAAAATAATTTCATCAACAAAGGCTTCAATGATCAACTCTTTATTCTAATCCAACTTGAAATATAGATTGTTGTTAGTAGTACCTTTATTGAATCCAAGCTTTAACAAGTATTTATCCAATCTAGCATACCAAGATCTAGGAGCTTGCTTAAGTCCATATAGAGCTTTCTTCAATTGACATACCATGTTTTCTTTGTCATTCAATAGAAATCCATCTAGTTTCTCAACATAGACTTCTTATTCTAGCTCAAGATTTAGAAATGTTGACTTTACATCCATCTGATAGACTTTGTAATTCTTGAAAGCAACATAAGCGAGAAATAATCTTACAGCTTCAATTCTAGTAAGAGGGGAAATTTTTTCTTCAAAATCAATACCTTCCATCTATGAGTACCCTTTGCAAACTAGTATTGCTTTGTTTCTGACCACTTCACCTTGTTCATTCAGCTTATTCTGAAACACCCATTTGGTTCCAATCACATTTTTGTTCCGAGGTCTAGGAACAAGATCTCATGTATCATTTTTCCCTATCTGCATTAGTTTTATTTCATGGATTCCATCCAATATTCATCTTTGCATGCTTCATTGATATTGCTAGGTTCAGTTTTAGAAATTAGACAATACTCTTGTAAAATTATTCTTCTATTTTGCACACCTTTGCTCTTATATCATATGATCTGACTATCAGAATGATTTCACCTTACATACTTGGGAGTTTTAGGATTTTCTCTGACTTCTGGTTATTTTGTTCTTTCTTCTACACATCTGTTGGTTTCTTCTTCTTGATTTCCTTGGTTCACCAGAATAATTTGAAGTTGATTTTGTGTCTCAACATTATTTCCATTGTTAGTACTATCATGATGATCATCTGAATCATATCCACTACATATGGATGGTCTATCAATATCTTCATCAACTTTGACATTTGCACTTTCAACCATTTTCTTCAACCTTTTATTAAAGCATCGATAAGCTTTGATCTTAGTAGAGTAACCTAGAAATATTCCTTCATCACTTCTAGCATCAAATTTTCCTATATCATCATTTGTCTTGATGTAGCATTTGCTTCCAAAAAAATTGAAATATTTGACAGTAGTCTTATAACCAAACCATAGCTCAAAAGGGGTCTTACTAGAAATACTGTTGACATTTACTTGATTAATGGTATACACAATAGTGCTTATAGCTTCTCTCCAGTAGAAATGAGGAACATTTTCTTCTAGCATCATGGTTCTAGCAGTGTCTAGAACGGTTATGTTCTTTCTTTCAACAACTCCATTTTGTTGAGGGGTCTAGGGAGCAGATAGTTGTCTTTGGATTCCATGCTCTTCACAGAAAGAATTGAATTCCCAGGAAGTGAATTCACCACCTCTATTTGACCTTAATAATTTGATCTTTTGGCCTATCTCATTCTTTGCCATAGCTTTGAAGCTTTTGAACTTTTCTAATGCTTCTTGTTTTTCTCTTAAGAAAGAAACCCATATCATTCTAGAGTAATCATCAATAAGCAACATAATATATCTTTCACCTTGAAGACTTTTTATTATGGATGGACCACATAGGTCAGTATGTATCAATTCCAGTACTCCATTAGAGCTATACTATTTTCTTTGGAAGGAATTTCTAGTCTACTTTCCCATCTGACATTCCTTGCACATAGTGTTAGTAGGCTTCACTAATTTAGGAAGATCTCTGACTGCTTGAGTGGAGCTTATTTTGAAAATGTTACCAAATTTCACATGACCCAACCTCATATGCCATAACCAGCTTACATCAACTTGGTCATTTAAACAACTTTCACTAGCAGCACTCAAGTGAAAAATATTGCCTCTTGTCTTTGTACCTAAAGCAACCATATTTCCAGAACTTCCCCTTATCTTGCATTTACCATCCTTGAACTGAAGATTGTAACCCTTGTCTACCATCTATCCAACACTCAACAAGTTATGCTTTAAGCCTACTACATAAAGAACATCATCAGTATTATTCCTACCACCAAAAGAAATAATGCCTCTGCCCCAAATCTTACTAGAAGTGTTGTCTCCAAATCTTACAACACCACCATCATAGTTTTCCAAGCTTAAAAACTTGCTTTTGTCACCAGTCATATGATGTGAGCATCCGCTGTCAATTACCCACTCATCATTTTCTTCAATTTTTGATGCAAGAGCCTTCTCAACATTCACATTACTAGTAGATTCAGTGGACACTTGACCATTTTCTTTGATAGCAATGAATACCCATTCATCTTCATTTCCAGTTTCTTTATCAAATTCATCATCAGTAACACCTTCTTTAGCATAATAGCATTTATTTTGAAATCTAGTCTTATAAGGTTTATACTTAGAGACTCTTTCAAGACACCTTGATGCAAAATGACCTATTTTACTACAAGAAAAACATTTGATAGGTAACTTTCCTTTGTACTTACCATGACCTCTGGCTTCTCTTTTCACAATCAATGCTTCCAGTTCTTCTAATTATCTTTCTTCATCTTCAATCTATTTCATCTCATCTTCATACTTGAATGTCTTTTTGGAACTCTCTCTCAGATCATATCTCTACTTTATTTTCCTAGATACAGTAGCCTTGAATGCAGATTTAGTCTTAGGAGTAGATTCACTAAATTCACTTAACTCAAAGGCAACAAGCTTTCCAATCAACATGTCTCTTGTCACATTTGTCATTGTCTTGAGTTCATCAATAGCATGAGCTTTTGTTTTGTAGGACGGAGGCACAGATCTAAGTATTTTTAGCCACAATCTCTTCTTCATCCGAGACTCCACTGGCACATCTAATTCCCATCACCAGTTCATTTATCTTTTGAGAGAAACAAAGGATGCTCTCATCTTCACTCATCTTCATGTCCTCCCACTTTCCTTTTAGAGTTTGTAGCTTAGTAAATTTCACTAGTGCATCTCCTCCATACAATGTTTCCAACTTTTTCCAGATCTCATGTGCAGTCTTCAGACCTATCACATTTTTTATCTATGAATTTGTCAAAGCACTCAACAATGCTTCAATATCCCTAGTATTTTTTTCAGTTTCTTTGATTTCATCAGTAGTAGAGGGACCATTATGAGGAATAGTATATGCACTCTTTGTAATCTTCCAGAAAGGCTCACTAATACACTTCAAATGACATTCCATTCTGATTTTCCACAAAGAGTAATTTGCTCCATCAAATCTAGGACTATCCTTCTTGTAAGATTCCATCTCGGATCACCTCAAGTTGTTAAGCTTTTCCTTCAGAGGAACCTGCTCTGATACCAATTGTTGGCAAAAGAAGGATAAACAACTGAGAGGAGGGGTGAATCAATTGTTACACAAATTAAGTTTATTTAACCTAAAACAACCTTTAATCTTAGATCTGATAATTAAAAATGGAAGCATAAATCAATAAAACATCAGAGACACATGAACACCAAGATTTTTATATGTGGAAACCCTGTTAGTAGAAAAACCATGGTGGATGTTAGTCCACAACATTATACCTTGTTAGAAGTATAATGAAAAAAATGAATAGGGAATTCACATGCATTCAGGCACACTACCTAGAGCTCGCTGCTCAAAGGAAGGCTCACTATCTTACATAAAAAAATTAGATTAAATCCATCTGATGAGGTTGAACTGAGAAATTAGCTTCTACAAAAGCCTGATGATAGTTTTGGTTAGGCACAGAAAAACTTCTACACACTTTTCTCAAACTCCTTCACACTCTGCTCTACTCCTGAATGATTTGATCTTTATTCACACATGTATTTTGCATACATACATCAAACATACACACACACACTATCTTCAAAATGAAGAAACAATCGTTCTTATATATCCACTACACAGATTTACATCAACAACTTTGTCGGCCAAGAATAAAGAATAAATTACAATTGTCGGCCTTAATACATGAACAAATCTTAATGTGCATCAACCTAAGTCAGTCACAACATAGTGAGGACCTAAATCAACATCAACAAACATGCCAAACAATAGAATATTAATCCTAATGGATCCACAACACTTTACCACCATCATGTCAGCCAAGAACATGAAAACTCGAGCACACATCGGAAAAATATTTGATCACGATCACACCAAACAATGCAGATGTACATCAAGGATAGAGCACAATCTAGACTCATCCATGAACATCACAGGAACATGTGCAACAACCAAAATTTCTAGAATTTCATCCTCTTCTTCTAAGAACACCTGCAATAGTAACAAAGTGACTGTTGGAACACAAAACTTCATAACTTCCTCAATTCTTGATGTGTACCATTGAAACTTTCAAACAACATACTAGATAGGCTCAACAACAAACCCTTTAATGCACGACACCAAAAACTCAACGTAGAACACTTTTCACCACTTGGATCTCCTCAACATCATAGATTGCCTGCAATATGTTTATTAAAATTTTCTCAATATCCTTGACATATGTAGCCTTCAGAATCACCAATGCTAATAGTGTTGACATCAATGACAACCACATATCAACAACACAACCACAACATCCAATACGTTACACTTTCTATAAAAATTATTGTTTAATTGAAAAGTGTTTACAATGTAGTGGGTTATGAAAGTTCTTGTCATGTATTCATTAGGGAAGTGAACATGGTTTTGCAAAGAAAATGGTTGATGAAAAGAGATTTGAGATAGTGAAATACAAATGAAGAGTGGACATGAAGGTTCTAGATGTGAATTGGTTACAAGAGAAGTAAGTGTTACTTATTTTATTTTGTTGAAGTAATTAGGATAATCACTTAATAATTAATTATTAAGTCCCTTATTACTTTAATTACTTAAGCTAAACTTAGGAGTGCTTTTTTATTTATTAGATTGGGCTAATTATAGGTCTAGTTGTCTCATTGCATGAGATTAAGAAACTTGTCACAATCTAATGAAATCCTCATCTAGGGTTTTCTCTTTTATTATTTTATAATCATTCATTGTATAATGTAATCATTAATTCAAAATCAATTCAGATTAATACATTGCACATATCAGTGATTTTTTGGATTCAATCTCTTTCCTCTCTTGGTTGCATAACATTATCATTGATTTTTTTCTCATGTGTGATAGGTGTTTTGGAACTACAATGATTTCTAGGAGATGAAATGATGAAAAAGGGGGAGTGAGTGATCCAAAATGGAATGGTGGGAAAATGGAGAAGAGGATAGGAAGACCTATAAATGAGGGCCCTATGCCAAAAATCATAAAGGGGGTGTCCACCTAATCACAAATCCACCTTTTCCTATTTCATTAGGAAGAAGGATAGTAACACAAGAAATTAGAATTGACCTACAACCCTTCAGGTGAGTCAACTCCAATTTTTGGGACACTATATGGTCTCTTATTCCATATGACAAAAAACTATAAAATATGACTGAAAAGTAATTTTGGGAGAAGAATAAAAGTGCATTAACAATCTAATATCTGAAATCTACCACTTGGAATGTGAAGTATTATGATAACAATATAAAAAAAAACAATCAATTGGAAGATCTGAGAAAGTTAAGATAGTTTGTACCCTTCAAAAATATCGTAAAGCATCCTATTCAAGTGAATGTGTCCTGTGTCCTTTTTTGAAAATTATTTTTGTAGTCCTCTAATGTTAGATCGAAGGCTCTAATTTCTCTAGGTTTGACTATCAGAAGGTCGAAAACAAAATCTATAGGTGAGTTTCTATTTCTTGACAACTTTGATGACAACTTTGACAACTTTGCAAAATTGCACTTTTGATCCAATTTCAATCCTTCTTCACCTACAAATCTGCACATACACAAAGAAGATTTTTTTTTTGCTATATAAGGCTTTGCCTTGTTCAAATGCTAGTTTGGTAATTAAACCGTGATAATGAAATGAAAACATAAATGGAAGGAATGATGAATGAACACTAGCTTGTTGCAACCCACCAAACCCTTTAATGGATACCCTTGGAGGATTGAAGTATAAAACATCTCTCCAAGGATTAGATCTTGCATTAAATGGCTTGATTGGATTCTTGATTTGACACTTGATTTGATGCTTGAAAACTTGAAACCTACATCACAATGTTAGCTCCAAAAACATGTATGAACACACATAAATCTTAACACATTATAGGATCTTGAATGTTGTAATAATTGACTGATAAATATGCTCTCCAATTTTCTTGACAATAATATTTTCTCTTGTTAAATTTTCCTTAATACTAGATAATCTGAATTGATAAAAAGACCTTGTATTTATAGGTATTTCCTTAATTACCCGATAATTAAACATCAAAAGCTGGCAATTGCAATTTGAATTTAGATCATAAAATGTTTCTAAAAACATATTAAAAAATGGGACCCTAAACTTAAGTCCACCCATTCGCCCTTGGGCAAATGGGTCCTAGGCCCTAAACCAAGGACACACATTTTCCAAGATGTGTAATTTGATGTTTGTAATTATTTAATGTAGGTTCCCCTTTTGGAAAATGAAATTAATTAGGCTTTTAAATGCATAATTGGGTCAATTAGAGGCTTAATTAAGTCTAATTAATAAGGGGGGTGCAAATATAGTGTGAAAATGTAAAGGTGTACATTTTTTGACACTACATTTAGCCCCACTTTAGTGAGAGTATGAACTTGTGCTCAGACTCACACTAAATTAGACAAATAATTCAAGAGATGTCCAAGTGCACAAATCTTGATGAGATAGGATGACAAAGATCAAGGAGGTGGCCAAGTCCCCAAGATCAAGATCCCATGGAAAACTAGCATAAGTACAAAGGGACACATGCTTGTAGCACCAACACAAGATACACAATCATACAATGTCAAAATTAATGCGAAAAGAAAGAAATAGAAAATATGGACTAACCAAATTTGCACTGTTATCCATAAAAAATAATTCAAAAGTGGAACTTGTTGTCCACTATGCAAATAAAATATACTCACGAGAGCTAGTGAAATCTGGTGTCCACTAGGTGAGCCCCAAAAAGGTGGTTGATGGAAAATCCATGCCAGGTCTACAAGGTCGACCATACCACAATTTATACCTCCTAATAACTTTGATAAGACACCACACAAAAAGGTTTCACAAGGCTAGCAATCTACAACATGCTAAACACATGAAAAACAAAAAGGCTCAATTGGCAAGAAATTTGTGTTATGCTTGTTGGCCATGACAAATTTGTAAATGCAATAGAATAGTCAAAGGGGTTTTGATTAATGCAAGAAAGGTCACACCTTAGGGAACATCATATTCCTAATGTCACCAAGAGAGGACAAGTTGAAGGATACAATACTCACACCTTTCCTGGAATGCAAGTCATAGCATTACCACTAAGAGGAATGTCATATGCCAAGAAAGGTCATGCTCTTGAAGGATATCAAACCCAATGTCACCACCAAGAAGACACATCACATGAAGTACAACAAGACCACACTTTGAAGGGAATATGCAAACAATAAGCGGGGATGCACATATGTCCCCACTTTAAAGAAATTGCTAAACACCATGATGTGAAAATTACTTTAAAGAAGAACACAATAAATACCAATACATGAGAGATTTATTTGAAAAGCCCTATGCCAAAAATTATTTTCCAAAATAGAGCTACGTCATGGAAAGGAGGTTGCCCCCATATGTAATCCTTGTTGGAATCAAGGGAACACTGAGAGGGCGAGGTGAATCAGTGTTTAGCAAATCTTAACTTTGTTATTCTGAAACTCAACCATTCTATCATTACATTAAAAAGAAAGATGCAAGAATTCAAAGGAAACATTGTGGAAACCCTATTAGGGGGAAAAACCATGGTGGAGGTTAATCCACAATTTGAGTACTCAAATAAGGTTCTACAAAAGGGAATGCACTTGTATTTAGGCACACTGCCTAGAGCTCACTACTCAAAAGGGAAGGCTCACTGCCTTACAAAAGTTTAGATTAAAACCATATGAAGGATGAACTGAGATAGTAGCATCTATTCATGCCAAGTTATAGTTTTTGTGAAGCTTATAGATTTGATTCTTGGTTTGTTTTCTAACTCTACTTTGATTTTCTCTTTTCTGGTCTTCGCATCACACATAGAAAAAATCATAGTATTACTCTGTTGAATTTCACACTATATTCTCATTCACTATCTTCACATACTTCTCCACATATGAAACTCACAAAGTGATAAAACCGATCTCATACATATCTGTTTTCAAGGATTTAATCATTCATATGTTGGCTTTATAAAACATTTACTTCTTCTCAAATGTCGACCAGATCCACCACTAGATCTTTATGCGCATCCTCCAAAGTCAGTTAATACAAGGAGAGGAGCTAAAAAAACATAATATAGCATGGAAACATTTGATTAATTACTCCTTATACATCCCTGATTACTATATTCAACAGGTCAGCCTTCTAGCATAGATAACTAACAAATTAGTGCACTGAATCTCCTAGATTGTGTACTAGTGAATGTGCATCAGTATACTTCACGAATAAGAATAAAAAAACCTCAAAAAACCTTCCTCAGAGATCCACAACCCAAAATAATAGTCCGATGAGGTATTCAGATTAATTTGTATGCCTATAATCGGATGCCCTGTTCTTCATCCTGTTCTACCAATGTAAACCAAAACTGTATTGTAGATCGGATGCATGACTTAGGTTACCAAGGCTTCCATAAATGACAACACTTACAAGCCATATGCCAACAATCTCCCCCTTTGGCATTGATGGTAACACTTAGTGAAAAATGACAAAGTGTCAGAATCATTATAAGTATGATGCCAAGCTTTGCTCCACTCTCTCCTCCTAAGATTTATAAAGCATTTTTCACTGCATTCTCTCCCCCTTTGACATTAATGAAAAAGAATAGAAACCATATGCTAAAAATAAAAAACATGTGTTCAAAATCTCCAAAACTCCTGATTATATATGCTGACAATACTACTCCTTAGACCAAAACTTCAAAAATTTGAAAACAATTGACTGCTACTTTAGAAAATTATCTTATGATTTTTCTTCATTTTCAGAAGGAATTTCTTCCAAGAATCTATTATGATCCCAATGATAATGATCAAACTGCTGTTCTTGGATGTTTTGTGACAATTTTAGTTAAAGATTCTGGAATTGTAATTGCTTCTTCCAATTTCTCACCTTTCCTTAATATCTCCACCATCTGCTCCAATCTACATTTGGTTTGATCCTTCACCTTCCAAAAAGTATCAACAAGTGTGTTCTTGGTGAATTAAATTTTGGTGTTTTCAGACTGTAACTCCTGAATCCTTCTTCGGATGGTGCCATCCTGATCCTACAACATGTCAAAGATTTTACCAATGTTGTTCAACCCTGTTTCAATCTATTCCAATTTCTCTTTGTAATTACTAACTGCATGGGGCCAATGGATACAATAGCTATAGATTTTATTAGTTGAATTTATGAATTGCCTCAATTCATTCATTTTATTCTTTATTTTGGTAAGTGCTATTCTAAACTGCTCCTTCAGGTGAGAAATGACTTCACCTTCTTCTTTCTCTTTGTTTTCAGAGTTTATTGTTTCTTTACTGCATTCAATCATTTCCTCAGGTATAACATTCTGCAAACTTTCCAATTTGATCTTTCAATGCTCAACATGAGCATTTAGTACACTTAGGATCATGTCTTGATCATATGATGGTCTAATAGACCATAACCTAGCGATCTTCTATATTCCACCTTCTTCTTGAATAAGTTGTTACAACATTTCCTTTCTTAGATCATCTTCTTCCTCACTGGCTTTTTCTGGTTCTGATTCATTTTTTAGTGGATCCTTAGTTTCTTCATCAGATTCTTCATCTGAAATATCCACAATCTCCTTTTCTTTACCTTTTCCCTCAATTCTGGGAACGTTGCATTCTGGAGGGCTATATTCAACAACTTTTTCTCTTTTCTTCTTTTTATCCATGCTACCGGAAGAGGAACCAACTACCATTTTTCTTACCGGAGGGGAAATATTGATTGAACCGCACTTTCCAAGCACATTCTTACAAAAATCTTCAAATTCTAGATCCCATTCAGCCAAGCTCCTAGCATATGAGTATATTTCTCTACAAACTGGTTCATTTGCATTCCACACCACATTGTCGATCTTTGGAAAAAAATTCAAGAAATACATTACTAAGCATATAATCAAAGTAATGAACCTAAAAGGGTAGCCTCTTTCTTTTGTTAGTTGCACATTCTCCATTAGGTGATCCTTTATCAGCCCACACAGGTTTAAGTCCTGACCTTCGATTATCATCTTATGAGAAATATAGACAGCACCAGCCGAGGTCACTCCTCAGTTTTTGAAAAAAACTTTACATGAAATTCCATGCGTAATGTATTTAGTAACAAGATTCTTGATTGTCATAATTATTAGCACCCTCTTATCTCCAATTATTCAGATTAGGGTTTCAACTTCCTTGTTCTGGATGAATTTCTTCCTTGGTACATCTCTAACTTTGCATAATCCAATCAAATTCTCAATTACCTCCTTTGAGATGGTGTAGGGTTTTTCCAAAGTTAAAGTATCATCATGTAATCTACTCAAGATGAATTTGAAAAATTCCCCATCCTCAAAGTATGGAAACTCATTCCAAATATCCAAATTTTTGTGTTTGGCTTCACTCAATTGCTTTAATTTGTTGGGTAATAGAAAATTCCTCATGGACCTAATCTTTCCACTGTTGTATTCGTCCAAAATGATTGTCCTCCTGATTTGTTCCATTTTCATTTTGCACTTAGGTTTAACAACTACACACCAAATTATATGGAAATTCTAAAGACAATTGAAATACTTGATAGATTTCGAGTTTTGACGGTGACTCAATTTATCTACTTCAAAATTATTTTACCGAGTGCTCTCCTTCTTCTCTTCTTCGATGCAAAGTGACAAATGACAATTCCAACTTGACACTTATAGTTGACACACATGCAATAAATGCATTTTCCCTAAGTTTTCTAGGTGCTCTGTTTTCTCAAACAATGAGAGAAAAATTCTCTTGCGGACCTATGAATTCTCTGAATTTCCTTGTGAAAGCTCTCCAAAATATTTGCATAGCATCAATACATCTTTTTGACTATTCTTCGCATTCTAGTAGCATCCACATATAGGGGAGGAAATATTTCTTGAAAAACTCCCCCTAGGCCAGTGGCCTGAAATTAATTTCTGGAAGAATTACCGGAAGAAGGTTCAGGTGTAGAACCATTTCCAACATCAAAATAATTCTTCCTTACCCATGTATTCTTCATCTCATTTGTTATCTCATCTGCAGTCACTTTTCCTTTTCCTTTTTCATTTCCCTATATATTTCTGCCTTTGTATACCAGACCTATTCTATCATCAGTTTTGTTTTTGCAGAATCTTGCAATGTGACCATATTTTTTGCAATTGTAGCACACCGTGCTTCCTTTTCCAAACCAATCATTCCATTGATTTATTCTTGATCTACATTGATTATAAATATGTCCAAATCTCCCACATGAGTAACATTCAACATACTTTCTATTGGCAGAGTAGTTTGGCATATTTCTACATTCATTTGTTTTATGACCAAACTTCTTGCATTTGAAACACTAACCAACAAATGATGAATCTCTTGATTTCGAATTAATTCTACACTGAATAGCCATATGGCCAAATTTATTGCAAGAAAAATAGTATCCATTAAATTTTTGAGCATTAGGTTGTATTCCTAGATACCTTCCAACTTTGTTCATCAAGTTTCCTTATCTGAAATTCTTCTATCCAAGTCTGGAACTTTCTCCTTTTTCATATCCAAGACCTCTCTTATCATATCCACTCTTATGTCCTTGAGTCAACTCATCAAGCTTCACTGAACCGATATTAAACTTTTCTTTGTACTCATTTGTAGTAGTAAGTTCATTTCTAGGGATAACAATCTATTTACCAAGTTCTTCTTCATTGTTTCTGGATTGTTGCAGTTCACTTTCCAACTGAGCGAATTCTTCATTTACTCTTCTATGTTCATCATATTTCTCCTTTAAGGAATGAGCTAGATTCTCTTTGTTCTTCTTCATTTCTTCAATCTCTTTAGTGAGCTTCATTTCCATAGATTACATCTCATGCTTTAGGGTGGTATTTTCTCTAGCAAGCTTTTCACATTCTTCAGTTATTCCCTTCAAGGTCTGATTTAGGTGAGCATCATCCATGTTTTCACTCTCTTGTTGTTTGATCTGATCATAGAGATCCTTCCTTTTCTCCCTGGATTTAACAAGCTGATCCTTCAATGATTGAATGAATTTCTCAGCATCCCTAAGATTTTCTTTCAATTCTTGTACTTCTTCTTTAGACTAATCAAGGTCATCAAGTGCCACCAAAAGATATTGATGAAGACTACCATAGTCCATTACGTTCCAAGATCCACCTCAAGCTGCTAAACTTCTTCTGAGGAACCAAATGCTCTAATACCAATTGTTGGACTCAAGGGAACACTAAGAGGGGGCAGTGAATCCATGTTCAACAAATCTTAACTTATTATTCTGAAACTCAACCATTTTGTTATTACATAAAAGAAAGATGCAAGCATTCAAAGGAAACATTCATAACACCATGACACAAAGATTTTTGTGTGGAAACCCTGTTAGGGGAAAAACCATGATGGAGGTTAATCCATAATTTGAGTACTCAAATAAGGTTTGACAAAAGGGAATGCACTTGCATTCAGGCACACTACTCAAAATGGAAGGCTCACTGCCTTACAAAAGTTCACATTAAAACCATCTGAAGGATGAACTGAGATAGTAGCATCTATTCATGCTAGGTTACAATTCCGGTGAAGCTCATAGATTTGATTCTGGGTTTGCTTTCTGACTTTGCACTTCACTCTGCTCTACTCTTCACTTCGCATCACACATAAACAAATTCTCACTATTAATCTACGATCCATAAGCGATCCATGGATTTGGGGTTAGTGTATGCCTTTGCTATAGTGATATCATTGAGCTCAAAATCATCATCATTCCCCAAATAACTCATGGAACAACAAGTACAAAGGAAGAATAACACATAGAGAGAGAAAAAAAAGAGTAGGATTTTGGGTCAACATGGAAGAGACCTAAATGTCTTGATGTCTTGCATCATCCCCAAAAGGAAAGAATAGGACAAAAGAAAAGATAAAGTTGTACGACATATATGAGAATGAAGATACAAATAGAAGAATGTCGCAACATATTCACTTCCTTTGTATCCTTGCATCAACAGAGTGACAAGGTAATCCAAAGTAGGCTCACAAACATATAAAGGCATGCCAAGCATAATTATATAAGGGATCACATTACGTACATTCAATCACAAAGAACATGAAAAGAAAAAAAAGAAAATACTAGTATGGCACATGCAATTCAACCTATTACAGGTCATTTGCATCCCAATATTGTTCATCATATGTAGAAGGTGGACAAATAGCCAAAGGGACAATGACAAGTGCCACAGTAGGATAAGGCTATCTAATGCCTTTCTCCCACTAAGTACAGGGAAAGGATGAGCCTAGGTAGGTGATGAGAATGTGATCCTATTAATATAGAAAATGATTTGCATTTAAATGTAAACCATTTAATAGTGAGCATGCATTGATTTTTCAACTATCACATGACAAGGAGCAAAGTGATCAATTTCTAAGGGATTATATGATCATATTTATATGAAAATGGTTCAAATTTGCTAATAATTCCCTTTAAGGAATGACACTCATCAGTACTATGTCCAAGAGCTCTATGATATTGACAATGTGACATGTCTATACTTGTTATTTTTTTATTTTCCTTGATAGGTGGCAATGTTATAAATCCTTGATTAAGAAGTGTGTGTAAAGCTTTTTCATTCTCAGACATAGGACAAGGAAATTGTAACTTCTTGAGTTTGTAAGGCTTTTTTCTTTTGCTTGATTGGGATACTTGTTGATTTGGGGGTGTAGGTTCTAAGGTGGCCCTATTTTCCTTGTGAGGTAATAGTTGTTCTCTTGAAATGATCTTTTGAAAGAGAACACCTTTTCCCTTAGGAGATGTGCAAGGGGGGAGATATTGATATCCTAACCCCTTGGTATCTTTGGATGGTATTTATTCTAAAATTTTGTGGATCTCATGCTCATTTATTATGTCACATCCTTTTTATTTTAATATCTTAAAGCCTTGACCATAACTCTCTTCTAAGTTAATGGGTGTATAAGTAACTCGATGATCATAGGATAGAAGAGTATCATTATTGTCCTTGTTAACAAGTTCAATAATGGATTGATGGTTGAGGCTTGCTTTGTGCTTCAATTTCAAGATGTAAAAGGTTGAACATATCAAGTGATGTGATTATAGTTGGTGATTGCATGGATGGACAAAACGATGCATTATTTAGAAGGTTGCTTAAGGAGTCTTGTATGAATTGTTGCATGTTATCTTCATCTTGGCCTAAGATCTCCACTTCGCAGGGACATTCATTACGAGGTGAAGATTCATGAATATTATCAATTGCATTAGGATCATCTCCAAATATAGAACTAGAGACATCAACCAAAGACTTTAAGGGCTTCTGTATATTACCCATACACATGTCCACTATGCAAGATTGAAATTTAATGCAAATTTTCAGATCTGATGTGTGAATATTTTCTTATTTTTTATTGTGAGAAACCTAAAAATGATGTCTTTTAAAGCCAATTTTGATTTCAAATAATGCACTTAATTTGACCTATTGAACTTTAATGTAAGAAAGTAAAATTTTTTTCTATTTTCTGAAACTGAAACTAAGATCTGAAAGAAAAATAGAATGAAGAAAATAGAGATCAAATAATGCCCAAAAATATGAAACAACACCTTTACAAGGACATGTTCACCCAAGGGTAAATGAGTCCTTGGTCAGGGTTTGGAAAAATTAAAGTTTGCACATTTCTGGTTTAATGCTTCAACTTTATGTTTCAGGTTGCAAACTGTGAATTTGATTATAGATTTTGTCAATTTTAGGTGTCTTAATGCAAGTGCTAATAGTGATAAATAGTGAGAAAAATGATAACTTTTGGAATGCAATTTTGCACTAAAATTGAATCTAAATGAGTGAAAGACACTCTTAATGTAACTACAATGCAATATGTATGAAAATGAATTATTTTTATTTTATTTTTAATGAATTTAAATGATGCAAACATGCAAAACAAAACCCTAAATGCAATGCAAAGCACACTAATCCAAAACACACTAATGAAAACCTAGATTTAGGGTTTTGAATGTCTTTAAATCAAAATTTAAGATGTACAAAGTTAGGTTCACCAAAATGAAATGATGAAAAATGGAGAATGAGTAATCCAAAATGGAATGGTGGGAAAATGGAGAAGAGGATCTAGGAAGACCTATAAATGAGGGTCCTATGCCAAAAAGAACAAAGGGGCTGTCCACCTAATCAAAATCCACCTTTTCCTATTTCATTAGGAAGAAGGATAGTTCCATAAGCAAGTAGAATTGGCCTAAAACCCTTAAGGTGAGTGAAATCCAACTTTTTGTAAAGAGCGGAAAATTCCATAAAAACAATTCGACAATACTTAAAATAAATTCCATTATATTCCAAATAAAGTCATCATCTCTTTCATACATTCATCATAAAACAAGTCGAATACATACAAGGACATAAAAGTCGAAAAGATATCTTTCATTACATTTCAGTTTAAATCTTACAAGTGTCGAAATACACATTTCAAATAATAAATACAAAGGATGATACATATCCAGTTTACAATTCGAGACTTAGGCATTCAGTCGCCATAAGCTCGTCATTACATACATCATGAATAATAAAGCATTAAAAAGAAGATTAAGTCTGTCGATCTTCCATCCATAAACAAATCTTCAAAAGAAGACGAGAACAAGGATCAGGTGCTTTTCCGCCCAACCTCGAAGCTTACGCTTCCCCAAAATTTCTTAGTCAATCAAGAAATACCCAACCCTGCATGAATTGCTTAGCAAAAAGCAGTCTACGAGAAAGATGGAATCTAGTGCATGCCTAGTACTACTAGTAAACCACAAGCATTTTCATTTTTCTAATTCAGTTAAGAAAGAAGCAAGTTCGGTACTAGGATATGGTAGAGAGCTCAAATAATCCATCTATTTCAATGGTACAAAAATTACTTGGCCAAGTAAAATGTCATGCACGACAATAAAAAGTAGTTTTGGGAAAAGCAAAACTACACTCTCTATTTACCCATATTCGACACCCGTCCTGGAAGGTAACTTTCCCAAAAACTACACATGCAGAATTATCTATCATTCATGCATGGTTCAAACAATCAAACACAATCTTTCGCAATTTTTCAAACATTAACTGATAACAGTATTTAAAATGACAACAGTTTAACAAGTACTACTTTTCATTGTTTCATTTCACAAAAAGTCATAGAATCAGTATTTTAATTCAGTCATTTAAATAATCAACAAGTTTCAAAATGAAGGTGTATCTCCAGTATGTTGAACAATACATATAAAAACGTAAATTAAAAAAGCACACATTTAGTTGTTTCAAACTCTTCTTTAATTTAAGTTATTTAAAATTCGTTCAGATAGTTTTCAAAAATTGACTGAATTTCAAGTTTAAACGTTTTGATTCAAGTTCATCCTATTTTCAGCGTTTTAAGTATCCATCATTTATCAAATTTAATCTATCTATTTTAAAATTTTGAGTTTTGACGATTTCCATGAAAAGCGAAATAATCAAGTTAAAATTTTGTTTCTATGTTTTTCTGTCAATAATTTCTTTATTTTCTGTCAACATGATTTAACAAATTTGTATTAGCATAATTTCGTTTTTTTTTTTTAACATGGTCAATTCATTTCCAAGTTTAAATTGGTTTTCAAATTTTTAGTTCATTGTTCTATGAACGATTTAAATCAAAATTTATCTAGTTCTCAGCATAAATAAATTAAATTTTTGTTTCAAATCTTTTCTTGAATTCTGGAAAATTAAGAAACACAGTTGAATTTTACCTACCAGGAAGATTTTATCTACTGATTTTTCATTTAATCTGTGTCTAAATTTTGTCTAAGATTCGAGAAATCAATCCAATTTAAATCTATTTTCAATTTTAGCAAATTGCAAGTATAGTTTTTTTTTACAGTCATAGTTTTTAAATCTCTCTTTTCCTAAATTTTAACAATCATGGTCTTCTACATTTTCTGATAATTGTTTCCAGAATTGTTGAAATAATCTTTAAAAGATCTAATTCTATAATTTCATTTACAAGTTCCTACCTGGTAAATTCCTTCTGCCTTTTCTCCTCTGGCTGTTCTGCTTCTATCCAAATTGTTGTTTGCTCTGGTAAATTCTCTCTGCCTTGCCTCTAACTTTTGCTTCTTTAATTTCTATCTTCTGCCTTTCTGCTCACTATTTTTCTTCCCCTGTGCAGGTGTAGAAGGGAGTGGGGGAGGGAGGAGGTAGTGCATGCCTTCCCTGGCCGCACCTTCTCCTTCTCTAGCACTTGGAAGAGGGAGACTCTTCCCTTGGCTGCTGGCTACGTAGACTTCCAAGAGGGAAGTTGACTGCATATGGAGGGAGCTTCCCAGACTGCGTCTTCCTTGCTACATGGGGAGTCTCCTTTATTGCTATGGGTAGCGCAGTGTATGAGAGGGTTGCATAGTTTGTAGAGGAGTGCGGGTGGAAGCTAATGCGTGGGATGTCAGAGTCCCTTCCTTGTTGCGTGTACGGTGAAGGAGAGTATGGAGGGTGAAGGAAATGTTGCCTTTCAAATTGGCGCCTCCCTCCTCTATCAGAAATCCCCTTTTTCCTTGGATCAATTTCCTCAAATCAGAAAATGAAAACAATTATACCTGCCTTTCTCAATTTCGAATTTTTCTGTGTATAGATATTCTGAATCTTCAATTCTCTATATGTTTCTGATTTCAGATTTTTAATGAGATATATATTTCTTTTTCATTTTTACATGCATTGATCTCCCCAAAGAATGAGATCCACCATTTTCTCATTGATCTTTAGATCAAAATTCCAACTCCAAGTCTTGATATTTTAAGATATTTTATTTCTCATGTTTAACTGAAGTTCAAATGTTGAATGCAAATCTAATTTTTTAATTTTTGAATAGATGTTTGTCTCAATTTCTCAATTTAACTGATTTTTAAAAATGAATTCTATTTCTAAATATTAAAATTCATTCATTTTCACAATTCCAAATTAAATAACATTTAAATTTAACAATAACTTTATTTAACTAAATTTAATCAAATTTTAAGTTTACAACTCTATTAAATTTAAATTTCAAAATTTCAACTTCATATTTTCAAATAGGGATAAAATATCAAACAAACATTCTATAAATTTAAATTACATTAAATTTCATCACTTAACAAAATCATCATCTATGGAAATGCATTTTTACAATTTTTAAGAAATTACACCAAAACTAAATTTTTCGATTTGCAAGCATAATATACGCACAAGACATTTAAAATATCTATCTACGTGAGTGTGTGAGATCCCATCTATTCGTAAACGTCAATCGGCTAAACAACTCTACCTGATCATTGTTCTCGCCTTCATCCTCGTTCACCTATTTTCCTGAGTTCACTTGCATTCGATTTATCATCAATAATGACAAACCCCGAAATAAACATAAATATAATAATTTGCATTTCAATTTCAATTCAATTTCAACTTCATTTCATTTTGAATTTCAATTTAACCATCTTTTAAATAATCATTAAACAATCTAAATTCAACAAATCAAGCAATGTCTGCATTTAAATATGTAAGTAAAATATCCATATGTGACACTTTTGGGACACTATGTGATCTCTTCTTCATTATAACCAAAAACTGTAAAATATGACTGAAATGAGGTTTTGGGAGAAGAATAAAAGTGCATTAACAATGTAATATCTGAGATATACCACTTGGAATGCGAATTATTATGATAACACTATCAAAAACAACAATCAACTAGAAGATCTAAGAAGGTTAAGACAATTTGTACCCGTCTTCAAAAATATCATAAAGCGTCCTATTTAGGCGAATGTGTCTTTGTATCCTTTTCTAAACATTAATTTTACAATCCTCTGATGTTGGATCTAAGGCTTTGATTACTCTAGGTTTGAATTTTGAAAGGCCAAAAACAAAATATGTAGGGAATTTTTCGTGTCTTGAAAACTTTTATGACAACTTTGACAACTTTGCAAAATTGCACTTTTGATCCAATTTCAATCCCCCAGCTACAAATCTGCACATACATAAAGAGCAGAAAAATGTTTTTTTTTGGTGTATAAGGGTTTTCCTTGGTCAAACCATAGTTTGGTAATTAAATATTGATAACAAAATGAAAGCATAAATGGAAGGAATAATGAATGAGCACTAGCTTGTTGCAACTCACCAAACCCTTTAATGGCTGCCCTTGGAGGATAGAAGTCTAACACATCTCTCCAAGGATTAAATCTTGTATGAAATGTCTTGATTGGATTCTTGATTTGACACTTGATTTAATGCTTGAAAACTTGAAACCTACATCACAATGTTAGCTCCAAAAACATGTATGAACACACATAAATCTTGACATCATGATAGGATCTTGAATATTGTAATATTTGACTGATAAATATGCTCTCCAATGTTCTTGAAAATAATATAAATTGTTGTTGTGAAAGTTTCTTTAATGCTAGATAATTTGAATTGATAAAAAGACCTTGTATTTATAAGTATTTCCTTAATTATTGGACAATTAAACATCAAAATCCAACAATTGTGATTTGAATTTAGATCATAAAAATGTTGCCAAAAACATATTAAAAAATGGGATACTAAACATAAGGAGGACCCACTCACCCTTGGATGAATAGGTCCTAGGCCCTAAACCTAGGACACACATTTTCCAAGATGTGTAATTTGATGTTTGTAATTATTTAATGTAGGTTCCCCTTTTAGAAAATGAAACTAATTAGGCTTTTAAAAACATGTTTGGGTCAATTAGAGGCTTAATTAAGTCTAATTAATTAGGGGGATGCAAATATAGTGTGAATATGTAAAGGTGTACATTTTTTGACACTACATTTAGCCTCCACTTTAGTGAGCGTATGAACTTGCACTCAAACTCACACTAAAGTAGAAAAATAAGTCAAGAGATGTCCAAGTGTACAAATCTCGATGTGATAGGATGACAAAGATCAAGGAGGTGGCCAATCCCCAAGGATCAAGATCCCATGGAAAACCAACATAAGTACAAAGGGACACATGCTTGCAGTAGCAACACAAGATGCACAATCATACAATTTCAAAATTAATTCAAAAAGAAAGAAAAATAAAAGATGGACTAGCCACAGTTACACTATTTTCCATAAAAAATATTCACAAGTGAAACCCTTTCTCCACTATGCAAAAAAAAAATACTCCCAAGGGATAGTGAAATCTGATGTCCACTAGATGAGCCTAAAAAGGTGGCTAATGGGAAATTCATGCCAGGTCTACAAGCTCTCATACGTCAACCATACCAAAATTTATACCTCTTGATAAATTTGACAAGTCACCACACAAAAAGGTTTCACAAGGCTAGCAAGCTGCATTATGCTAGACATTCATGAAAAAAAAAAAGGCTCCATTGGTAAGAAAGTAGTGTTATGCTTGGTGGCCATGAAAAATTTGTAAATGCAATAGAATAGTAAATTTGGTTTTGATTAATTCATCAAAGGTCACACCTTAGGGAACATCATGCTTAATATCACCAAGAGAGGATGGGTTGAAGGATAAAAGATTCACACCTTAGGGAATGCAATTCATAGCATTACCACTAAGAGGAATTTCATATGCCAAGAAAGCTCACAATCTTGAAGGATATCAAACCTAATGTCACCACCAAGAAGACACATCACATGAAGTAAAAATACCCCACTTTGAAGGGAATACGCAAACAATAAGTGGGGACACACGTATACCCCCACTTTAAAGAAATTACTAAACACCATGATGTGAGTAATTACTTTAAAGTAGAACATAATAAATGACAATAGATGAGAGCTTTATTCATAAAGCCCTATGCTAAACATATGTTTCCAAGATAGAGCTACATCATGGAAAGGAGGTTTCCCCCATATGAAATCCTAAGATAACACATAAGGGATCCATCTATTTGGGGCAAGTGTATGTATTTATTACAGTGATACAATCGAACTTAGAATCATCATCATTCCCCAAATAACTCATTGAACAATGAGCACAATGAAAGAATGACACATAGAGAGAGAAAACAAAGGATAAATCTTTTGGGTCAACATGGAAGATACCTAAATGTCCTGGCACCTTGTGTCAACCCTAAAAGGAAAACACGAGATAAAATAAAAGATAAAATTCTATGACATATAGAAGAATGAAGATACAAATAGAAGAATGTCATGACATATTCACTTCCTTTGTATCCTTGCACCAACAGAGTGACAAGGACCATCCAAAGTAGGCTCACAAACATATAAAGACATGCCAAGAAACACTATACGGGGGATCACATTACACACATGCAATCACAAAGAACATGAAAAGAAAAAAAAAGAAAATGCTAGTATGGCACATGTGATTCAACCTATTGCAAGTCATCCACATCCCAATCTTGTTCATCATATGCGGAAGGCGCACAACTAGCCAAAGGGACAATGACAAGTGTCATAGTAGGATAAGGCTATCTAATGCCTTTCCCCCACTAAGTGCAAGGAAATGATGAGCTGAGGTAGGTGATGAGAACATGATCCTTGTAATATAGAAAATTATTTACATTTAAATGTAAACCATTTTATAGTGAGCATGCAATCATTCTACAACTACCACATGACAAGGAGCAAAGTGATCAATTGCTAATGGATTATATGATCATATTCATATGAAAATGGTTCAAATTTTCTAATAATTATCTTTAAGGCATGACACTCATCAATATTATGTCCTAGAGTTCTATGATATTGATAATGAGACATGTTTGTACTTTTTCCTTTTTGTTTTTCCTTGATAGGTGGAAATGTTATAAGTCCTTGATTAAGAAGTGCATGTAAATATTTTTCATTCTTAGACCTAGGACAAGGAAATTGTAACTTCTTTAGTTTGTAAGGCCTTTGTCTTTTTCTTGATTGGGATACTTGTTGATTTGGGGGTGGAGGTTCTAAGGTGGCCCTATTGTCCTTGTGAGGTATTAGTTGTTCTCTTCAAATGATCTTGTGAAAGAGAACACCTTTTCCTTTAGGAGATGTGCAAGAGGGGGGGAAGATCTTGATATCATAACCCCTTGTTATCTTCATGAAACATAGAAAAATGGGTACTCTCTTTTCACTTCTAGGGTTTTGGACCTAAAAGGAGAGAGGCTATTTTCAATCTTTCACTCAAGAACAAACCCTTGAGATTTCAATGCAAAGGAGATTGAAATATATTAAAGGAAGTGTTCTAGGGGATTGAATTATGTAAATGAGGGGTTCACCACCAAGTTTAGACTTGGAAATATAATGCAATGAAGGACGAAATGAAAAACCATAATTTGATGTAATGCTTCAAAGAATGACTAAGAAATGCAAACAAACAACAATAGAAAATTGTAAAATTGGAGATGTGCACCTAGGATATTGGAGAAGGAAAAATGGAGGTCTGGAATAATGAAAAGTTCACTATTGAAGCAAACTGGGACTCATATGCCAAGTTGGGCGAATCAGGAAAACTCTACTAAAATAGGTTTCAGACTAATGGGTACTCAAATCTACAAAAATATTTGATAGACAGGTATAGTGGGACTCATTCACCAATAGTGGTGAATCAATCGACTTCCAGATTTTTGGAAATTTAAAGTTGGAATTTGTAGCTCTTAGTCTGCTCTACTATTCCTAACTCAGATCCGGGTCTAAAACTGCAAAATTCAACTTGTACGTCTTCTCCAAGCTCCTCCAAGGATTGCTCACAATATTGACAACTTTGACTTGCTTTAACAACTTGATGAAAACTTTTCCAAACTTGCCCCTTGATAAATCTACAACCTAGACCTACAAATCACATGCAAAGAGAGTGAAAAATGGTTGTGGTGTTAGAGAATAGGGGTTTTCCTTGGTCAAAGCCCTTGTTGGTAATTAAACCTTGAAATGAAAGCAAATGTAAAGGAGAATGATGAATTAACAAAAGGTAATGTAGCAAATCACCAAACCCTTGCAATAAAGTGTTGCGATTATGCTTGAAATGGCTGCAATGGATGTGGTTCTTGATTCTTGTTTGAAGGAGATAGATCTTGAATGCAAAGCTTGCTTACATAATGAAATATACACCACAATTGTGAGCACAATAACAAACATGAAGAATGTGATCTTTGACATGATGATTGATGCTTGAAGAATGCTCTTGAAAGCTTGATAATCTACCCTTGATAACCTTGAATGCTCTTGCTCAAAATCTCTTGTGAATGCAATTTTCTATTAGGATGTTCTCACAAAAGACTTAGGTGAAAATGAGTGAAAGAACCTTGTATTTATACTCAATTATGCAAGAATTCTCAAAATTACAACACTACAAGCTGACATTGGATCTTGGAGAATAAAATCCCACCAAAGATTTAAATTAAATTTGATTTTTGAGTTAAAGGGGACTCATTCTTCACCTTGGGTGAATTGGTCCCAACTAAGGGGACTCATTTACCCCAAATGGCGAGTGAGTCCCACCTTAGGAATTTGAGGTGGGCTTTTAGGCTTTGATGTTTTAAATGCCTTTTGTCAAGATTATCCTAAAAAATAAACATAAATAAGGCTTGTGGATGCAAAAGGCGACAATTAAAGCATAAGAGAGCCCAATTATTAATGACAAGCCTAGAGGAATGTGAAAGTGTGTTACAACCCTTTACAACACACCAAATAAGGAAAGGGTAAGAGAAATTGTGATTGAAAGAATGTTAAATTATGCTTAGAAATCCTAGAAAAGTGTGAAAGTGTGTTACAATACTTTACAACACCTTTACAAGGCATCATTAAATAAATTAGTTCACAAGGGCCCAAGACCTAATGTGAATGTGTTATCCACATTACAACACTAAATCAAGGCCACACTAAGCCAAAATCTAGAAGAAGGTGCTAAACAAGCGTGAAAAAGGCTAAGGACCCTTTTTTTGATGTTACATTTAGCCCCCAATTTAGTGAGAGGATGAACCTGCTTCAAACTCACACTAAAGTAGACAAACACACTTCAAAGGTGGTTCCAATGTACTAATGCTAGCAAGATGAGACGAAAACAAGCAAGAGGGATGATCAAACCCCCAGGATCAAGATCTCATGACAAACCAACAAAAACATAAAGGAGCACACATGAAAATGATATAAAGAACAATGACAAGGACAATCATACACTGCCAAAGATGCAAAAGGAAATGAAGGAGAAATTTGGAACAAGCTTTGACCGTTTGTCCAACGCGATGTGGATCAGATCTAGGCTATTTGTTTGAGAAAAATGCATACTCACTCTGAGGTAACGTAACTCATTGTTTTTTGCTGGGTGAGAAGTCCTAAAAGGGTGAGAGACATACACTCATGGCTGGTATATAATCTCACACACACACAAGTGGTTATGGGGAAATTCATGCCATTGATTGGGCTTCTCGCTCAACCATACCAAATTTATACCTCCTAATAATTTTAATAAGGCGCCACACAAAAAATGACTTTGTTTTCGAGCTTCATGAGAAGAAAAACTTCATATATTTGGACCTCATGAACAAATAGGATGGATCCACAAGCATGCAAGTTGTGTTATACAAGGAGGCCATATAAACAAATGTAACATAGGAAATGTTCACAAGAGTCTTGCTTAGTTCACTCAAGGTCTTTAACTTAGGGAACATTGTGACTAATGTCTCCAAGAGAGGACCAATCAAATAATAGAAAAGTTGCAACTTAGGGGATGTAGTGTGTCGTATCAAGCCACTAAGAGGAATGTAATATGCTAAGAGAGATCATGCTCATGAAGGACGTTATACCCAATGTCATCCACAAAGCGACAAACACATCGTATGAAGCAAGAAGGTTGCACCAAGAACCATGCAAAGGAAAAATTCAAAAGAAATAATGCCAATGTATGCCCCAACTTTAAAGGAATTACTAAACACCATGATGTGAGCAATTAATTTAAAGTAGCAAATGAAAAAAAATTCTAACAAGAAGAAAGACATGAGAGCCAACTTGGAAAGCCCTACACCAAGTCATATGTTTCTGAGTAAGACTACGTCATGTGAGAGAAAAAGAAAAGGGAGGGGTTTCCCCTAAAATGAAGACACCAAACACATAATGGATCTATGGATTAGGGGTCAGTATGTTCTTTTCTGCAATGATTTTAGAGATCTCAGAACTGTCATCATCCCCCAAATACACATAGAACTGGATAGAAATAATCCAACCATTGAATTCTATCCTCCAAAACTAGGACAATTTTTGTGACTGGCTCTGGAATAACTTCTATCAGTAAAATAGAGTTCTTACAGAGTTACACATTTATCTTGAAACATAGGAGTTGAAAGTCAAATAGAGTTGTTGATGCTTTAAGTAAATGAAGGAATTTACTGGCACAGATGAGATTGGAGGTATTATGCTTTGATGAATTGAGGAACTTGTATAAGGAAGACCCAAATTTTGTAGAACCTTGGAGAGTATGTAAAGAACTAGTTTTGGAGGATAGAAGTCAATGGTTGGTTCTTTACATTCTCTCCAAGGTTCTACAAAATTTGGGTCTTCCTTATACAAGTTCATCAATTCATCAAAGAATAATACCTCCACTCTCATCTGTGCCAGTAAATTCCTTCTTTTACTTAAAACATCAACAACTCTATTTGACTTTCAACTCCTATGTTTCAAGACAAAAGTGTATGTCTGTAAGAACTCTACCCATCTCATGTGTTTCTGATTCAACTTACCTTGACTGTTCAAATACTGCAAAGCTTGATGATCCGTATACAACACAAACTCCTTAGATAACAAGTAATGTCTCCACTTTTTCAAAGCTTGAACTATGGCATAGAACTCCTGATCATATACTGAATATATTCTCCTTGCATCATTCAAATTCTCACTAAAATAGGCTACTGGTATTCAGGGAAAACTTTAAGAAACCCCCCCTCGGCGCAGGTGTAAAATCCTGGAGAATCCGGTATACTTCCCAATGGAAAATATTAATTTTATTGGCAATTTTTTTCGTTTTACGGGAAAAAAAAATAATCCCACTTGGCGAATCTTTTATAATCCCTGGAAGTTCGTGGAGAATCTTGGCGAATTGCAATTTTTTTTAATCGAATAAAATATTTTTCATTGGCAATTAAAATTGTTTTTCAAACCAGAATTTTGTTTCCATTGGCGATTAAAACCTCTTTTCAAATAAAAAAATATATTTTCATTGGAAAATTAAAAAGAATCTCAAAATAGTAAAAAAAATCTTGTGGAAAAATAAACAGATATGCCAACGAAAAATCATAGGGGTCGTTCGATGAATGTTCGATGGACGACTGTAGTTGCATTCCGGAAGTAAATCTCTTAAGCACTAGGCTTGCAATTTGAAACCTCCGGAATAACACTGTAACCATTAGATGCGAACATGTGGCGAGATCGAGGCTCATCGCTCATCATTCATTTTGTCTTTTCAATGCCTCGACATTGTACATTTGATTTTATTGAAATTCTCATTCGTTTTGAAGAAAGTGTGGTTGTCATATTGCTAGTGTAGGCAGTGGCAGTGATTAATGCCATATGTGATTAGTGATATGAACATCCGAAGCAATTTCTTGGACAATTCATAGCTTTAATGAAACAAGATTTGTAATGATTTCATATCGTTTGAAATTTGAGTGATTTTGACAGCTTGTCAGCTTGAGGTATAGTTCGAGTTGGCATGTAGCCAGACGTCAATCAAATTAAACATTTTAATTATATAGGCTGGTAGCGGTATTGGTGGCCCATAAATAGAGATAGTGATTTAGTGAATAGTAGATAGTACCATAAGGGTTTTTATTTTCTAGGGTTAATAAGGATTCATGGAGAAGATGATGCAGTATTAGGGATATTGTAAATTCTCCTACCTACAGTTATGTAGTTACAGAGTAATCAGTAAAAGATGAATTTCCTTCAAGTTTAGAATGGGTGGAAGTGGAAATAAGTTGATTTGGTTAACCTGAATTTTCGGACGGGTTTTGAAGCAGGATGAGGAGCTCTGGTGGAGATAAGTGCTATCCCAATGCATCAAGGTTGTAGGTAAAAGATGGGAGAATATTTTCTTCTCCTCTTATATTCTAACAACTCCCATTTCCCCTTCATGGCTCTGGTTCTCAAAGGGGATAAGTACATTTTGTATCTTCACGGCTCCCATTTCCCCGGGACTGATTAGAACCCCCTTTTCCCAGCATGGTTGGAAAAACCACCAATAGAAGCTTGGAATCCTGAATTTATTTTCAAAGCCACATTTGTATTACGTTGTCACCAGCAAATGCTTGGAATCATGTATTTATTTTTAGAGCTACATTTGCAGTAATTTTTTCAGTAGCAAAAGCTTGGAAATTGGAATCAATTTGTAATCCATTGTAACGAGCTATAGTGCTACTCGTCTATAAAAAGATATGTAATAATGTGACATTGAAATTCAGTTGCAATAAAATAAATGGTTATGTTGTGTTATTCTTGATTCCTTGAATCTTCGTTATTCACTTACGCTTAAGAGTAAAGAGTTGTTTTTTGAGTTCAGAACTTCAGTGTCTATTAATAATTTAATATATTCAAATCAGTTTTTTTCTTTTGAGAAATTAAGTAATATACTTTATGCAATATGCACTGGATAATTCATGGTTATATCGGGCCATCGGGGGAATGCAATCATTCGTTCCACTGATGTTTATGTGTTACAGCGATGTGCTTACTTTTGTTGAGTCTATCGGTATATCAGGGAGCGCACCTTCTGAGTTATGGGTCTTCCTTCGGGCCATCGGTGAGGCTGTGATGGGGGTTCCACTGATAAAGCATTGTAAGGCCGATGCCTATGGTATTGAATTTAAAACACATTTGTCATGTTAATTTTTTTAAGTTAATATCATAAATTAGTAAATTACTCAAGTTTCAAGTTCAACCATTGGATGAACATTTGATGTATGGTTGTAGTTGCATTCCGTAATGAAATGCACAAAGCGATGGGCTTCCTAACTTAAACCTCTAGAATCACCCTATAATCGTTATATTTAGAAAGATCAACGGTTAAGATTATGACAATAGCAAACAATCAATATGAAAATTTTATGACGGTTTGGTCATTTAAATGCCTATCAAAAAAATTGTTTAATTTATGAATTTTTATATAAAATCTTTTATAAATGCAATATCTTGAAAAATTAGAAAACAATGATAATTATTAGTGATAAATATAAAAATCTACTGTTATAATTAACAATTAACAAAAAGTTTATAAAATCATATTAAAAATAAATCTTGTTAAATATATTCTAAAAATTAAAAATAATTATGTTTTATTTTGAAAAGATTCTAAATTAATATATATTTTTATAATAATATTTTAAATCACATATATTAATATAAAAAATGATAGCTATTATTAAAAAGTCAAAAGTTTCTAAATTCATATTAAAAATTTTCAAAAAAGTTATATTCTATTTTCTTTTTACAATAAAAATTATAAAATGATATATATTATAAATTAAAATACTATATAATATTTTTTTACGGTTTAATAAAAATATAGCTAGTCAAACTATATGGTTTAATTAAAATACTATATAATAATATACGGTCTAAAATTGAAAAAACGGTCAAATATTTAATAGACCATCAAATTCTAGGCATGTTGTCCACTGTCAAGTGATTAATGTTTATTTTTAAAGTTAATATCATAAATTACTCAAGTTTCAACCATTGGATGGACATTTGATGTATGGTTGTAGTTGCATTCCATAATGACATGCACAGAGCGATGGGCTTCCCAACTTAAACCTCCGGAATCATCCTATAACCATTACATTTAGAAAGATCAACGGTGAAGAATTTGCAACTTGTAGATCTAAGACGTGTCATTCACTTTAATATTCCAATTTAGACAAACAAAGAAT
Organism: Sequoiadendron giganteum; assembly: GCA_007115665.2. Lineage (NCBI taxonomy): Eukaryota > Viridiplantae > Streptophyta > Pinopsida > Cupressales > Cupressaceae > Sequoiadendron > Sequoiadendron giganteum. Next base: position 32,223,506 of record CM021109.1, on the reverse strand, counting down.
TTAAAGCACTTTGTACTGTTGAGTGTCAACTCTCAAGTGATTAATGTTTATTTTTAAACTTTAAAGACTAAAATTAATATCATATATTACTCAAGTTTCAACCATTGGATGAACATTTGATGTATGGTTGTAGTTGCATTCCGTAATGAAATGCACAGAGTGATGGGCTTCCCAACTTAAACCTTTGGAATCACCCTATAACCGTTAGATTTAGAAAGATCAATGGTGAAGAATTTGCAACTTGTAGACCTAAGACATGTCATTCACTTTAATGTTCCAATTTTGAGAAAAAAAGCATTTAAAACACTTTGCACTTTGAAATTGTACAATGATTTTTAAAGTCTTCAATCTTCAGATTGATCATTGCAGTGCACCACCCTATTTTGGATTCCACAATTCCACTTCCAACAACACCATTCCAGTTTTCAAGCGTTGGGACTCGGGACTCAGAATCTGGGTAAGTGAAAGAATTCCTGTGGCTACATTTCATCGTTTGACATTTCTTAAAATCTTATTTTGTCAAAGTTTGAAGTTTGGTTTTAGACTTTAGAGACTCAAGAATTCATTAAAATTAAGGAGGACTAATAGGTATTACTTATTAGGGAATTTAAATTTCACAACTTCACATTTGTATAAGCATCTCTACCACCAGTACCACTAGAGCAATGTCCAATAAAAAAATACATTATGCAGAATTACTTACAACCCCAAGTTTCACCGATGGGTACCATGATATTTATGATCCTGAAATCTATGGTAGGCGTACCTCAGAACTTAGATTTTTATCTTAGAATAAGTTGCAAAGCAAACAAAAGTTGATAGTATCAGTGCACCATGGGTAACTGGATTAGGGTGCATGATGTTACATGAATTTTTCCCTTGCCCAGAATTTATCATGGTCTGTGCCAAAAATTATGATGATAAGAAAAGAGCAATTGTTAATAAAGATAACCAAGAAGAATTGTTATCCATTAATGCAGAAGAACTTGTGTTGGGGTTTACAATAGAAGAATTTGGAAACCACCACATTGACCTGGAAAAGCTTGCTAGTGATTATGAAGCAGTGGAAGAAAGGCTGAAAAATGATTTCTTAAATAAAATAGTTAAGGATAGAAACAAATTGAAAGGTGATCATAAGCCTCCTTATAATTTGGATATTTTTAAACCATGGGTTCAGGATACTATTTCCATGCTAGCATTTTTCCTCGGTCTGGATAGCAATTTGGAAGTGGGTGCAAGCCTCCTTGAAATGGTATATAATATCCATTATGCTGATGAACATGTCAAATATAATTATACTCAGCACATTGTAGAATCCATGCATAAACAATTTTTAATGATTAAAGCAGGTTCCACGAAGACACTTAGGTTCACAACCTACTTGTGCTATCTTTTTCTATTCAAATTTAGAGGAATATTTCAAACCAACAAGCTTCAGATTCAGCCCTATAGTAATGCGGAGGAAAATAAAATGGCTCTAGTATATGAATGGACAACTGAGATAAGGATGCATGATTCTCGAAGGAACTACAGTCATTTTGTAGACTATTTTTTGGCTCCATTGCATCAAGTAATTACAAATACTCCAATGCCTAGATTGCCTATGTCATGTAGAAACTGCATGCAACTAGGAAAAGAAATACAATTGGCTGATTGGTACTAATGGAAGAATATACTGTGCTAAGATTTTATGGATCGGGAGTAGAGCCATACAAACTTCCAATACATGTGACAAAACTAGTTTTTGCATTGGAATATGTAAGGCAGTTGCAGATTGATGATGAACTACACTTTCTCAGTCAGCAAAAGAAGACCTTATTTCCTTCTTTACCTTTTTCATGTGGAGGGTTCACATTCGAGAGAAAAGCATTTAATGTGGCACATAATCTTTTGAATTTTTTTGACTTTGATGCTATCTGTCACTGGCAGTATTATCCATGTGACATCATTAAATCAATGATTGTGGCCAATAGGAATGTTGCAAATAGAATTCAACATCAAAGTAAACCCTTGCTTGAAAACTTGAGAAATAAGGATTCTTGGGATGAGGTCAAAATAGCAATGGAGAAAAGTGCTACTGAGAATGGTATTTATTTTAAACAATTTTCAATAGAAATTATGGCATTGCACCGAAAGACAATTAGGAGATACAACAATTTTTATGAAAAAAGTGATAAACCATCTAGTAGAGTAAAAATTCTAGGTTCTCTAGAGATGAAAGTTATACATAAAAAATGGTCACGATAAAAAATTATTGCCTATTGGTCTATGAGGAAGGACCTAGGTGATCCAAGAGCTCTTGTAGAGTATGGATATAATGAAGAAGATAAAGAGTTTAGCAATTTGTGGAATATAGAGCATCCCGATCAACGTGGAAACAAAGGAAGTGATGAATCTGATGATGAATCTAATGATGATATTATTAGGGAAGAAGAACAAAGCCATGCCAATTACAAACCTGGTTTAAGTGAGGCCACAAAAGAAACATATACTTCAGGAGCAGCCATACTTGAAAAAATTAGTTATGAAGGTGGTCTTTTGGGGTCCAAAGGACAAGGCCCTTGGACAATAACATATGTTGAGCATAGAAAAATAGCTGATAAATCTGGCCTTGGGCTTGGAGGTGAAAAAGTAGACCAAGGGCATACAAGTCAAACTCAATATGTTAGAGCTTCTAATCCTCATCCTCATGGTCAGATAAAATCACAACTAGGACATGCCCTTGGTGGACAACTTAGTGCAACTGGGAGTGCCATTGGTGGTGATGGTATGGGTAGTAGTACTAGTAGTGGTCAACATGTGCTACAATGACAAATTACACACAATACTAAGAGGAAAACAATAAAAGATACCACTAAAAAAACTAGGTGATCAAGGCAATCAAAAGAGGCAAAGGATTTCGACAGGTCCAAGTCACACTATCAGTGGATCCACCAGTACCACAAAGGAGTTATTTCCAAACAATCCTCCAAATCCAGTTAGTGTGGGTGCGACATCATTAGCAACTACAAGTACTCCTATTCCTTTTCCATTCAAGCATTCCATTGTTCCTGCCTCCCCAGGTTATGATTTCATTGAAGATTTTAAAAAGAAATCAAACTTGAATAAAAAAGAAAAGAAGCAACTAATGGACAGTGCGTCTATTGTAACTTCAGAGCCTGCAACAACCATGGTATTACCCACATTTGACAAAAATAAAGAAATCATGGAGTACACAATTGATGTTCCCACAGTTCAAAACAAACCAACAAATCAGATGGATCGATCTGAATACCAGGTAACCAATTTTCAATTGGATTTTTCTGGCCTGAAAAATACTGACAAAAATAATGTATCAAAGAAGAACAATGAATTGGTACACACATCATTGCTAAAGCAAGATAGAGAGAATAAAAGGTTGCAGACCCAGATAGAAAAGTTACAGGAAGACCTAGCAAGTGAGAAAGCAAACAGGAAAGCAGCAGACAACAAGAGCAATGATTTAGAAAAAAGAATAATAAAATTTGCCTCTACATCTACAAGCAAAGAGGATAAATCAAATGAGAGAGAAGTGAATGACCTAAAGTGAAGGCTAGATGAGAGCAACAAGAAATATGGTGAGGAAAAATCCACTTCAGAAAAATTAAGACTAAGCTTTGTGAATGAAAATGCACAGTGGGAACAAAAATTGGATAAACAGAGAAAAACAATTGAAAGATTGGAGACAAGGTTGAAAGAAGCAAAAGAAGAAATTGAGACTTCTCAAAATAAGCTTTCTGCATTTTGTAGAGATATAGTGAGGCACATGAAACAAAAGATCTGGGATGAAATAATGCAGAGGTTTGATCATTTGTGTGACATGTTTCAACTGATTGATGCTATTAGACAACATTATAAGAAGATCAGCAAATATTTAGTGGACAACAAAAAGGTGTTGGAATTAGAGAAATCTGCAAATCAAGTTCTACAAACAGTCTACAAATCTAGTGACAATGATTTGAAATCAAAAGGGATTACTAATCGGATTGAAACCTCAATGAAGTTGTCATCTATCATTGAAAAGTGTTCGAGAATGTGTGGAACAAAGGAATATTTGCATTTGGTTGCAAACAAGATGAAGGTGGTGGATGAAAAGGTAAGGAACTTCATAGAGATTGGTTTTCTAGAGGCTTTTGACACAAATGAGCAATTCATTGGAAAGGATGGTTTCAGAAAGAAGATGGAAGGTGCAAGGAAGATTGATTTGGACCAGTTTCCTCATAACCCATATGTGAACTATTTGGATTCAATCAGAACACTGATAACCTTGAATGAAAAATTGACTGAAGAATTCAAGATAGGTTCCACTTCTAATTACAATCATGAAATGTTAACAAAACTTCAAGTCAAACAACATCAGTTAGAACAAATGGCAATTCCACCACCTGAAGAGTGGAAGTTGCTAGAAAAGGTGATACAGTGACTTGATTTTTTATTTTCAATCTTTGATAATATGAGTTTCCAAGTTCCAACTCAGCTCTGTGTAGAGTTGTCTTTGGGCATTGGCAAGATTTTGCATTGGCAATGCCAATATGTACTCCTTCATGTGAAATTCAATTAAAAAGCTCAAATTCAGACTTCAGTAATGTGGTGATGTTCAATTATCTATTATTTATTTTATCATTTGAACTACTAATGAACTTGATGGAGCTTAAAATTTTGCTCTTTGAATTCCTCTTTGTCTTGACCTTATCCTGGTCTATCAATGTGTCATATTGTTTGGGAAAGACCCTACGGTTGGGGTTTTTATTTTGGTTTTCATGAAAATCCTAATGTCATACCTTGGGTGAAAATCTATTTGGCCGTTACCTTTTTTGGGTGGGTTTTAAAATGACTTATGTCACATTGCTTCGTCTAGGCCGGGCCACTTTTAATAAACTGAGTTGAATATTTTTGCCTAATTTTATTATTTCCTAAGTTTAGGATTGGCCTGTGCCCTATGTTTAAGAACAACATTAAGCCATCATTTGTCGTCGAACTAGGCGGTGTCCCCTTGTCCATATTAATAAATGTTTTATTTTGCAGGGAAAGATTTTAAATGACCGTCGATCAACCATTGGTTGATCTCAGCCATTCCCCACAATCCCTTGATGACCCCACAACATAGTTTCAACTGACTGCGATATCACAGGCGAGCGCCATGTGTCTCACCTGGCGATGTTGAAAGAATAATCAAATTGCTTTAATATTTATGTAAGGTTTTAAACTTTTAATACATTATATGGCAGGTTACTAAAGTGGCTGCGAGATGCACATGCTCAAAATCAATGAAGGTGTTATAATCTTGATGAAAAAGTTGCTCAGCGGTTATGTTCAACAACGGTGACTGTTATGAATGAACACAATTTCCAATTATGGAGATCAATGGTTGCCCACCATCGCGTGATCGAAAGATGTGAGGTGTTTATTGATTTTGATATCATGGGCGAGCGCCATGTGTATTCCTTTGGAAATGCATAGTGTGGTGGGCCCTTCGTGCTGAGATGGAGATTACATCATCCTTTTTGAAGGCAGTTGTTCGATGCTCTAATGAAAGTGAAGGATTGATGGTTGGGATTTGAATTCGGATCAAATGTCATTAAAAACTTTGAGCCTTTGGCACAGCATGCAAGTGAGATTTAATGGCGGATGAGACGTTTACTGGCTCAATTTGATCGACATTAAGTAATTTTCCTTCATTCTATTTGACCACAAAGTATTCAAGCACTCACAGCGAGAATTCGGTCTTCTGAGTAGCATAGTTTGTTCGAGGTTTGAATTTTTAAGGAAGCCCTAGTTTATTTGAAATGGCACCGACAAAGCAACATTCTGGCTAGGTTGATTATTTAAAGAGGAATTTGTATGATGATTTCCTGGATCAATTCCCGTTGTCAACAAATGATAGGAAGAGGGGTTTAGTTTTGATGAATGAAAGAACCCTAGGTGAAGGACTAGTATGCAATAATTACAACATTGCAGATGCTAGGGTTCCTATGACTGGTTTGGAAATGTTTAGACTATGGTATGGACAGTGGAATTTACCTCACCCTTTTACTAATGGCTTGAGATATGACATGGGAAAGCTAGTAGTGCTAAACGTGTTCCCCGATGTGGACCTGCTCAGGGTGGTGGCAACACATTATGACCCTGTTACAAGAGTAATAAGGGATAATGATGGAGGGGTCTTGTTAAGTGTTAGCAGGGAATAAATTCAACAAGTGTTTGACTTGAGTGAACCTAGTTCATTTTTGGTTTGGATTGATCTTGAGGAGATGAAGCAGGAGTATGCAAGATCAAAGCCACTTTTTAGGTTGAAGTTGCTTCCTCCTCTTCTGGCAAAGGCAGGAATTTCAGAAATTTATATCAGCCCAAGGGACCAGGAGCCTTTCAGGCTAAGTTGCTTTGCAAATCACTTTTTGGCCACATTCTATTCACTATGCAAGATTTTGGGTTTTAGCCCTAACACAGTAATGCCAATTACTTATATGTTCATGGGGGCCCAAATACAACACCCCAATTTCTCTGCGATCTATGATTTTGCATCTTTTCTGGAAGAAAAGATACATGAAGGACTATTGAAGTTGCAGGTAGGGGATACTGGCGCTCCTTTCTTTTGGTATTCCCTATTAATGTACATGTTCTTGTACAAGAATGCCGACTTCTTCTCATAGAACATGGACTTGAGGCGGGAAGTAAATGGAGAAAGGTTACCGGTGTAGGTCTGGACTGCAGATCTATCATACAATAGAGGAAGTGCTAGTTTTGTGCAATTTGAAAATTGCTTTGCTTCCAGACTCAGGGCTCAATTGATAGTAAATGTGCTTAGAGTCCCTAAGTATTTACATAACTTTCTCAGACCAAAGGGGAGGAAGCCTAATTTTAAAGTTTGTCACAACTGGGGTGACATCATCTTGTACCCAGTCAGCACTGTTCTAAGGGTGTATGGTTTCCAGGGAGCCCCACATATCCTCCCATTCAATGTGCCATCAAGAATGGGGTTTTCTGAGGTCATGTGGCAGATAGGTTGTATTCATGAGGACAACCTGACAAGGAAGGGAAAAGGGACTCTTTTCCCTGATTATACTGTTGTGTCTAATTTTGTTTTCTCCAAGGGAGGATGGGTCCACTTTGGAATATTTTTTGATGATTTTAATTTTAGGTGAGGTTTCAGGCAACAGCATGATCCTGAGGGTTTCTTTGCCCTTTTTAGGCAACAGATTAAGGGTGGCAGGTTTGCACATGAGATCAATTTTCCTGAGGACCTAATAAGGAATGAATTTGATTTAAACAGACAAGAATTGAATAAAGAAAAATGGATTGCATATGAGAAGCTATTGGCTATAGTGCATAAAATGGATCCCAAATATGATCCATTAATGGAATTCACCCCATTCCACAAGAAAATTGACTTCTTGATGGAAAAATTTAGAGAGATCATGGGTGCTTTGATGACCAAGAAGGTCAACTTGGAATTAGATTTTGGCATACAAAGACCAAAGGTGAGGCCTACAGAAACAAGGCCAACTTATCAACCCACAGTGAATTGGCCTCTTTATAAAAGAAAGAGGAATGATAGTAGTGATGAGGAGGAAGAAGGTAAGAAAGGAAAACAAATAATGAAGACATCAGCATAGCTAGGTCTAAAGATCAAAGCACCTAGAGGAATAAATATCATTGATTTGGATTCACCACCACAAGATGATCCTGCATTACTACCATCAGAGCCAAGCCCTAAGAGGCAAAGAGTTCAAGAAGCACAAGAGACTCTGATGGATGAAATAATTGTCACAGATCAAGACATGCAGGTTGGTATTCCTTCCCCTCCTAGATCAACTCAGTTAGTATTGTCTGATATGGATGTGACGGGCCAATGTGTGCAAGATGCCAGAATGGATGCATGCAAGGCATTCTTGGATGATGATGCATTTGTGAAAACTATAGTTTTCTTGAAACTAGTATGGAGGATGAAATTAGAAGAATACCAAGACAAATGCAAGAAGAGAAGAGAATTAAGGCTTGATAGGTCTAATCAGGAGAATGATGATGAGGTAAAGGCTAAATTGATGGAGGAATTCAAAAGCATCACTCCTGAGGAGGGAAGGAAATTAGTGACTCAAGCTGGTGTTCTAATTTTGCCTGAGTGGGACATAGAAGATGCAATAGCATTCAACGCTATTTTAAAGTCCAAGCATCCCATGCAGAACATTGAGGAAGAGGTCAAGGCAGCACTGCAGGATTCTGCCTTTTGTGAGGAATATGAGACCCAGGCAATTCGGGCATTGGCACCCCAAGGCAGAAAGCCAAATTTTACTGATATTAGCCCAAACCTAAGGGGAGGGTTAATAATCAAGAGAGCTTCTGAAACTTCAACTATAGAAGCTACAAATTTGGCTGTAAATGTCACCAAATTGGCCCAGAAGACAACTACGAGAGAAGAAGCTGAAAAGAAGGGCTTGATGGAGAAGTATAATATTATAATTGGAGAGTACAGTAGGATGCAACAAAGGAATGTTGAGCTGAAAACTGAGGTAGATAGGTTGAAGTATAGACAAGTGGGGGAGTCTTCAAGTGCTCTGGGATCCCCCATCCAAACTCTTGCTCTCAGTCTTACATTAGAGCTAGTTGAAGAAGAGATTGAATACTCTGTGGATCCCACTAAGAAGCAGATGCTAAATAAGATTACAAAGTTACAGGCAACTTTAAAAGCAAGTGAGGAGGGAGTAGTTGCCAAGCAAAATAAAGTTGTTGATACAGTTTTGAGGTACCTAAATGAGAGGGTTGATGGTAGATTACCATCAGTATATTCTTTGTATTCTTTATTCTTGGATGAAATAAAAAATATTACTAGGGATCAGGAAATAGTTTTTCCCGTAGTTGAGAAGTGGATCCCTAGGGCCAATGACCTAGATATTATGTATAAGGCCTCTAGATTTGATGCAGATAAGAGGCCCCAATCATTAAGGCCTACTCAAATTTTTGTAAAGCCATTGCAAGGTTTTCAAGCCTTACCAGATGATTTGAGTAGTAAGATTAAGGAATTGGTAAAGAGTTTTGATGATTGGAGTGATACATCTTTACCAGACATAATAGATGCACAAGGAAATGTTAGATCATTATAGCAGTGGTGGGATAGAGTGGATGAAGTTATCAACACACAAATCAAATTGGTTTGTGATGACTCGGACTATGAGCTGTTGGTAACTTGTATGGATAAGATCATTAATACCAGTACATTTTTGGAGTCTTTTAAAAGAGAGGCAAATCAGGTAGCAGTAAAATACACACCTTACAGTGCAAAGGTGAATGAGGTGGTGAATTTTGATTGGCAGAAAGATGAATATTAGAGATGGGTGGACAAATATTTAACTGAGGAAGAATAGGACAGAGTTGACTACAGCGGTTAACAGCTCAGTAGTTATAGTTATAACAGATTTTGGTTGTGTCTTGATGACAGTTTTGGTGCAAGTTTCTTGAGGTTTGGTGGCTGGCCAATGCATCAACCATTTTCCAGCGGATGGGAAAAACAAGAAGATTCTCAAGGGACTCAGTTGTTGTAACAAACTTTTGAAATATCATAGGGGGGTCCAAGACTCCAAGTGACCGGTGACATGTGTATTTCTAGCCCAATGCTTGTTTTCTCCTTCATTCTCTATAAGAAGGATTTCAAGGCCAAAAATATGGGTTAGCAAGTTGGATAATTTTAGGTCGAGTCTAAGTAAAGTTGCAGAGCGAATTGTAAAGGGCCTGTTGTTTTAGTGAAAATGTTGTTTTAGATTTTGTGTCATTTTGTAGTAGGTTTTAAAATCATTAGAGTTTGATGTTTCAGGATAGTACTAGCATCTGAATGGAAATTACTCATTTTGAACTCATGTCTCTCCATTGTATAAACATATCATTATTTTTAATAAAATATTCAAGGGTTATTTTGTTCATTTCTAAGTTATAGATGTTGAACTGTTAGCTTTTGTTATGTTTTGACTAGAAATACTGATCAGTATCCACCAACTTACACCTCACCCACATCCCAGGACCCACATACTGCAAAATAACACTACATTTGATTTTATGATTAGCACAAATTGTAGAGATTTGTGTGACAAGATCCATTTTGTGGCCCACATGACTACTAGATCAATGATCATGTCCATAAATAAATCTTAAACACCATTGGTCACAACCCCTATTCTTGAAGAATTCAAATTCAATGTACTGACAAATTAAATGTACTTCCACACACTCAATTTGAATAACATAAACAACCACTTTGGAAACAGCCAAATAAGTTAATAACTTATAAGCATATGAATCCACAATAGTTGAACACTCGAAAGAAAATCAATAAATATGTAAGCATTGTTAGGACGATGGTATTGAATTTAATATAATTTATAAAATATCATCAACTACAGTTTGACTTTAGGCCTTTGGCATATGATTCATGAAGTGCAATATAATATAAAATATCATGGAGAGTTGGAGTGCAATATAAAATAAAATATCCTGAACTTGAAGTGCAATGATTCACAATTTATTTAAATACAATATAAAAAATCATCAACTACTGTTTGGAATATGATTCATGTAGTGCTCGAGTGTAATATAAAATAAGATATCATGAACTTGAAGTACAATGATTCACAATTTTCATTTAATAGAATATAAAATATCATCAACTACAGTTTGGACTTTGGAACAATGGAAACTGATTCAAGAAGTGCAGTAAAAATACCTAAAACTTGCTAATTCTCTTCTATTTCCCAAATGGAGTCAGGGTCCTCAAACCGATGCTCAGCTTCAGATAAATTAAAAGAGTCATCTTGATTCGGAGACTGTTCTGCACTTTCTTCGGCCTGTGTCTCAAATTCAACATTTATTGTTTGACTTGTGTCAATTTCAATATCATTGTCATCTTGATCTGTTCCAGGGCCACTGCCACTACCACTAGTACCACCACCAGTACAGGTGGCTCTTGGAATTAGAGAGCCTATGTTGCACAATCCGACCCCTCTTCTTTCACATGTGGACCTCCAAATTGCGAGTGCCCTTTCAAAAGGAAATTTTTTGACATTATATGCAGTTCCTTTCATCCTTAAGCAATTTTCCAAATTCTTGTCCAGTTTTTTTCTTAACTTTGATTTCAAAAACCCCAATGTACTGAAAACTCTCTCATCCTCCACCGACCCCAATATCATTGTTTGACATAAATTAGAAAGTTTGAAATATTCTGACATCGAACCATGTAATATTTCACTCTGACCTAAGCTTGTCCAAACCTTTTTTATTGATCCCCATTCAAAGGCCTTCTCCTTGCCCATGGATTTATACTGCTCCCTCATAGCTATTGCAAAACTTCGACATTGCTTTCTAAGCTTATTTTCATTTAAAATTCCTTCTATTGTCTGCTCATTGTATGTTACCTTTTTCGAAAATTGTTCGATCACGATTTTTACTTGATCATGAAAATATTTTGGGTTATCTCGGTTTACCCAAAATTGAGGATACACAATACCCATGGCTTCAAGTATTTCATGTCAAGGGAATCTTTCACGAATCTTTGAGGAAAGAGATTTTGCAATTTCCTTCAAATTATCACTAACATCTATTTAACAATATCGTTAAAATATTCCTCATTAACAAGTACTTATTTTCTAGAGCGCCTGGCTGTCTTACAATGGTACATTGGTATCTCATATCCACGTGCACAAATACATAAATGCCCGCTTGTATTAAACTGTAAATAATTATCAGGATTACTCAATTCAGAAATTTTTCACCACATCAAATAATTTGCACCTTCTTGTGTTAGATCTAGATATAGATGATCAAGGGCCAAGCATGTAAGTTTACATAGATTGTCATATTCATAAATATACATAGTTCTATCTTGGGCTTTCTTCACAAGACTGTTCATCTCATCCAGCATGGGGAGAAGAATAGCTAAAGTCAAGAGTGTCTCTATATCGCTTAACCTATGTAAGAGGTCAGGAGCTTTGTCTATTGTGCTGCGATGCTCGTACATCACCCCAATCAAGGATTGATATTCTGAAAGAACTCGTTGCACTAGTCCATTTAGGGAGATCCATCTGGTATCGACATCCTTGAGAAGCTTATTTCTAGGTGTTATTCCCTCAACAAAATGTTGAAATTCAAGGAAAAGTTTGGGACTTTGGCAAAAGTATAAGCGGATCTCGCAAACTAGATTTTCAACTTTTGATACTATGGGAAACTTGCTTACAATTTTAAATGCTAAATTCCTTCTATGGGCCATGTAGTGAATGCCAAGCATGTATGGTGCACAAGTAGTTTGTATCTTTGTGCAAAGACCGCTCCTTTGACCTTGCATCACTGCAGCTCCATCAGCTCCTACACACATCAACTTTTTGGCAATTGTCAACTCATCCATACCTGCAATTTCATTCAAATATTTCTTGACTAGTTCAAATAGATTTTGTGATGTTGAACTATTCTTCATTTTATGAACACAAAGAAGATGAGCTTGGCGAACATGTTGTTCTATAGTATACAAATGCATACAAACCCAAGAATTATTGTCTACCGCAGTTACTTCATCTAAAGATAATGCAATGAAATTTGACTCTTATAATTTCTCCTTTAAATCTTGCTTTTCCACTGCAGCAAGACAGTTCGCCCATTCCCATCCAACGTTTACTGACCAATGTGAGAAGGGAAAGTGGGGAACACTCAAATAAGATAATAAATCAAAATATTTTGGGTAGTCTGTCATAGGATGCCCCCTGGACAAAATATGAAAAAAACCACTCATCTGAACAGTTTTTGACAGATTTGCTATTGCCATGGCTTTTCCAAAATGAGCCTCAAGTGTACCTTCACATTTTTTAATCTTTGACATTCTATGGTTATGCTCTCCATAATCTATGGCATACTTAACATGAAGACATTCTTCCTTTGATTTCCATTGTACGACTGATTGTTCCTTTCCGTCTATGATTTGTTTTTCGTAAACTTTGCCGATATGCTTTTCTATAGTGTTAATATTTAGCTGCATCATCTTGTCTCTTCCACATTTCCAACTACAAATCTTACATCTGACCTTTGTTTCCCTTTCAATATCATTTTCGTTTGATACCACCACTAGTTCAAGGAATGGGTACTTCGACAACCAACCAATTTGAAAATTCCTTCTCATTTCCCACTCGCGCCCCAATTTTTCTTTGCCTTTTCTTTTCTTGCTACTAACATCATCCTCATCCAGGTCAATTATCTCATTCTAGCTATCCAGGGTATCCCTTGGAACATCTTCTATGGTATTGCCATCCTCATTTGATACATTTTGATTTAACACAATGACAATCTCACCTTGACCTTTTTGTGGTGGAAGATTTGATAATGTATCTCCATCTTCAATAATATTTGGTGGAAGATTTGATGGTGTAGCTCCACCTTGATCTGATGGATTAGAAGCTTTGCCAATTCCAAAGTAAGACTATATGGTACCTCCCCATTTTGGGCATTTTGATGGCCTCCCAGTCTCTTCATTATCCGCCTTCTCAGGAGTCTTACCCTTGCTGCTCGACATATTGATCTCACTTCGAATAAAAGTTAGAAAAAAATATCTTCTTATTTAAAAAGGACAGACCATCAGAGAATATAGATCCCATTACCTACTTAAAATTATGTTTAAGACTGAAGCAAGAATGGAAAACAGATAAAGAAATCTTATTATTCTAACTAATAGTCTAATAACCAATAGCAGTATGAAGAAATGATCACTCACCTTTGAGTCTACGTTTTCGGGTTTCGCTGACTTCTGAATCGAGAAGTAGAACCTTAGAATCGAACAAAATGTGTAAAACTGAACAAAATGTGTAAGAACAAATAATAGTTTCAATTGTATTTATATCAATCCATATTTGGAAAATTTCGTGGAATTTTGAAATGGTATGTTAAAAATTTGGCGAATCCCGCTTGCTTATACAATGATACCTTGGAAATTTCAAGGCGAAATAGGGCCTCATAAGCAACTATTTATAAATTTTATTTGGAAAAATGGGCTTTCACAAGCAACTATTTGTAAATTTTAATTGGCGAAATGGGTCCTCATACAATGTCGTATTAATAGTATTGGTGAATACGTTGGTTTTTTATGACATGCTCCCCGGGATTCCAAAAGAAAATATTGATCGGTCCATTGGAATGCGTAGTCTGTTATGGTGAATTTATTGCCTAAACATGCCTCGTAAAAAAAAACTATTGGCGAATGGACTTGCATTGGACCGATAATTCATGAAATCTTGGTGATTTGAACACCCTGCAGATATGGTAAATTCACCAAATTCGAATTGCCAGATTCCTAGAATTTTCCAATTGGCGAAGATTCACCACTAAAGTTATCCCTGCTGGTATTCCTTCTTGACTTAGCACTACTTCAATTGCATTTCCACTTGCATCAAAGTCTACTTGAAATACCTTATCAAAATATGGTAAATACAACATAGGTTGCCTTATCACCTTCTGTTTCAACAACTCAAAACTTTTGTCTGCTCCAAATGTCCATCTAAAATCCTTCTTATCTCCCCTCATTATTTCTATCATAGGACTAGAAATAGAACTTAAACTTTGGATTTCGGTACAAACTAGCCAATCCATGAAAAGATCTTACCTCCCCAATGCTTTTAGGTGTAGGCCATTCAACAATATCTCTCACTTTCTCAAGATCCATCTTCAATCCATCTACTGATATCACAGATCCCAAATATACCAGTTCTTCCTTCATGAAATGACACTTATTTATGTTTATCAGCAACTATTCTTCTTCAACCTCTGCAAAACTTTTCTTATGTGCAACAAATTTTCTTCCCTTGTCTTATTGAAAATCAAAATGTCATCCAAATATACAATCACAAACTTACCAAAGAATTTCTTCAATACCTCATTCATCAACCTAATGAAAGTACTAGGTGCATTTGTTAGTCCAAAAGACATCACCAACCATTCATACAATCCTTCTTTTGTCTTGAATGTTGTTTTCCACTCATCTCCTTCTTTGATTCTGATCTGATGATATCCACTCTTTAATTCTATCTTTTTAAAGTACTTAGCTCCAATCAAACAATCCATAGTGTCATCCATCAGGGGCAAAGGAAATCTATACTTTATCATAATCTTGTTTATGGCTCTAGAGTTTGTACACATTCTCCATTCTCCATATTTCTTAGGTGCAAGCACAATAGGTACTACATAAGGACTTAAGCTTTCTTTGATCAAACCTTTCCTCAACAATTGCTATACTTGTCTATTCAACTCTTCATTTTCTGTCGGTGTCATCCAGTGTGCTGCTTTGTTAGGAAAACTAGCTCCAGGAATCAGATCCATGCACTGACTAATACTCCTCATAGGTGGTAATCCATCAAATACATATATGAAATGATAGCTTCATATTTTGTCAACAATTCTTTTATCTCCTCAAGTGGTCCTTCAATATGCTTCAATTCTTCAAACTTCTTAGGCACGAAGGAATAACACATGTTCTCATGTCTTAGTCCATCCAGAAATCTTCTTCCATCAACCAAATAGATTCTAGAAGTCATACATATCTCAACCTTAGGAACGTCTTCCAAGGGTAACAAAGTCTGCTTCATCTCATTAGCAACAATTGTTTATATGTTCTTCTTTCCGTCATGAATAGCTTGTCGATCATGCTTCCAAGGTCTTCCCAAAAAGATATGGCATATATCCATAGGAATATTATCACACAATACTTCATCATGGTAGTTTCCTATCTTCAATTTCACCAAACATTGTTCACTTACCAGTATTTTATGCTCATCTTGAATCCAGGCTATTTGATAGGGCCTAGGGTGTTTCAACCTTTCCAACTGAATTTTGGTCACCATTTCTTCAGAGGCCAGGTTCTCTGAACTCACAGTATTAATGATCACTTTGCAATATTTACCAACTACCTTGCATCTAGTCCTGAACAAATTCTTTCTCTGTAATGGTTCTTTCTCTAGTTCTCTTCGACACAACACTCTCCTATTTACCAATACCTCTCCTTCCGGTTGATTAGATGATCCAACATGATCTTCCTCAACAAAGGTCGTTCTCCTATTATTCTCAGTCTATTTTCTTGTCTCTCCTTGTTTGCATTCAAAGGCTCTATGTCCTTCTCCACCACATTTAAAACAAGTTACCCTGAATACTCTTTTCTCTTGTCCTCTGTCATCTTTTCTATACCCTTCATTTTTGTAACCACCATATCCTCCTCTTCTGTAAGAGTTTGCATCATCTCTTCAGCATGAATTTTCATTCTTATTGATCTCCTTATCATTATTTTGATCTGAAAAAGTTCCTCTTCCTCCTCCAGTGAATATTCTTCCTCTCTGAAATCTTCGACCTCTTCCTCTCTATCTCTGTTCATGTGTTTTATTCAAATTCTCTTCTTCTTTTAGGGAACACTGATATGCCTCTTCCACACTCAACAACTTAATCAAACTGATATCATCTTGAATAGATGACATCAGACCATTCACATATATAGCTACTTGTTCAATCTCATCTTCTGAATGTCCAGATCTGATATTCAACTTATAAAATTCCTCAGTATACTCTTTCACACTTGATTCTTTCTACTTTAGGTTTTGCAATTTATTTAATAAAATAATCTAATAGTCTACAGGCATAAACTTTGTCTTGAATTTATTCACCATCCGATCCCATGATCTTATCTTGTCCTTTCCTTTTCTTTGTCTTTCTATCTGCAAATGTTCCACCAAAGGGATGCATGTCCTCTCAACTTTGTACAAGAAAATTTCACCTTCTTATCATCTGGGGTACCATCAAAATCAATGTATTTCTCCATTTCTATTATCCAATCCAACAATTCATCTGAATCCAACTTACCATTATAATTCGATGGATTGAAATATGGCTTAGTGTTCAGTCTAGTTAGGGATCTTATGAACCTCTCTTCTCCTTGATCAAGGCTAGGTTTCTCTTCTCTTGCAACTTCTTCTTGTTCTTCTACTTCTTCATCACTTACATCCTCAATTGGTCAACCTCTCCTTTGGGCTGCTTCAACTACTTCCAATCTAGCAGCAATTCCTCTCAACATCTCCAATACAGTTGGGTCTACATTTCCACACGCTCCATTTCCTCTACCATTTCTTATTCCTACCATCTCTGCACAAGTCCTCTACAATTGCAAGTCAGATCCTCAATCTACCACCCTACAACAAATCTTCGACAAGACTGCACAACTTTTGATGATCTTGCAAACAACAAACCTCACTCTTATACCAGTTTGGTGCAATCACAGTAGGAGGGTCCTCAAAGAGAATAGTCCAAACCATGGAGAAAGAGTCACAAAATAAAAGAAAACACAAAATATGGAGGAAAATGTAGATGCAAACATTCTTATTATTAGAAATCCTAATTACAAATAGTCGGCCACATTCGGGCTTACAGATTCGGTGCACAGGCCTAATTAAAACATGTTCAAAATACAGTGCTCATACATGTGAGCAAAAATATTACAAATCAAAATCTATATACATCATACTCCATCTTCTTAATTTTGTTCCCATGTAATGGTTCAATACTAGCTTTATATCACATCCGTGGGTCGATAAATGTCCGTGTCAGCCAAAGATCACTACAATCTCCGAGAAGAAAAGTGTAACGTGTGCAAGGATAGGTCAGCCTCAAATCTGAAATTCATCCATGGTAGATGTGTAAGATGAAGTGTGGACCTAAATTTAAGGTCATGGACACTCCATAGAACAAATCTAAACACACCATGAGGATCCGCAAGTCATGGGAAAGATCCGTGATCGATCCAACTAGTCGTTAGGTTTTGAAGTTATTTTGGGGCTAGTCCCAAAAACTATCACGTACTTCGAAAGTGATAACTTGCCAAAAAAAGATCCAAATGAGCTAAAAACTTGGAATACGACAATTGAACATGTCCACAATGAAATCCTAGGTATGCAAGATATGGCGAGAAAACATGAAGAAACACCAGATCTACCAACTCAAACTAGAACAAGAACAAAACAAGAACAAAACTGAATGAAAATATTTTTTTGGTTGATGCAAGATTGCCAAGAACCAAGGATGCTCCTGCATCACAAAATAAAATGAAAAAGAGAAATAATGCAAAATACTAGTAAGGAAAATGTGAGTCAACCTATGAGAAATTCATCTACCTCCCAATCATGTTTTGTGTATATCAAAGACGGGCAACTAGCCAGAGGGACAAGAGAAAGTTCAAAACTAGGAGAAGCACCAGGTTCGATATTCTTTATAGAAGATTTGTCATTTAAGCTCATGGAAGAGGAAAACAATGTGTTCAGTTCATTATTTACCTCTTCGTTAATTTTTACATCCTCATCATCATCATCTAAGTTGATCACAATAGGAGGTTGAAGGATAATATCCATAGAAGAGTTCAAATCTTGTTGTGAAGGATGCATGGAAATTTTTTGCGGTGGTTGGGGAGGAAGATCATCATCCATTGCTTCAGTCAATTTTGGATCTTGATTTTCTTTTAACTCATCATGGAACTTGCGAGCAAGGGCACAACATCTATGTCTACGCTTCGAGCTAGCACCTCTATTTCATTTAGTTTTGTTTTCAAGCTGTATAGGAGTGGGTTGATCAACCATATGTTTATTTTCTTCCCTAGGGGGAGGAACAGAAGGAACCACAGGGGGTTGTTCAACATCTTTCTCTTTGACTTTGTAAACATGTTTCATTCTTGGAGGTGTGGCGGGGTTGGTTTCATCGTTTCTTGGTCGTTTGTAAGAGGTAGGTAAGGTTTCAAGTTTAGGTTGGTCTTGTTTTTTTTTATCTTTTTTAGATTCAAGCATGGTTTCATCAAGGATGGTAGGCTCGGAGGTGGATGAGGACATGTTACAAAGAGATAAATTTGTTATCTTCTTTTCCTTGAACTTTTGATAGGACAAGAAAAAAAACTCTTCTCTTGGCTTGATAGGTTCCATGGGCTCGAGCCAAAAGGAATCTAGGGAAAATTTTCCATTAGATGACAAGGGGTTCAAGCCACTACGGTGAATGATGAATATTTCATTGTCAAAGAGAAACTTTAAGCATTTGTGCACAACTAAAAGGACATCTTTCATGGAATGAAGCCATGGGTGGCCTAACTTCACACAAAATTGGTCTGACTACAGGATGATGGAGAATATAACATTTAATGTTTTTGGTCCTATTTGTAATGGTAGGGTGATCGATCCAATCATAGGGCACACAAAACCATTATGTGTCTTGATCCATTCTTTCAGTTTGTCATAATCATCTTGATAGAGCTCATGCAAGAGTAGGAATTCCTCAGTGATCACGTTTTCTCCACAGGCGAGATCGGTTAATATCCCATTAGTGGGCTTATCATAGATACGGTAGGCTATGTAAAGAGGAACATCGGGAAAATGTTTAAGTATATCCTTAGAGGAGAAATAAATATCAAGAGGACTCTTATTTCAGCCCTTACAAGGGATGACATCTATCTCCCCTATTATTTCATCTATAGGATTGACGTTGATAACATTATTTGGAACAGAATCAGTTTGTTCATCATCTATATCAACATTCATCACATCATTCTTAGGCATGTCACTAGCTTTGGCAAATGAAATATTATGTTTTGGCATGGGATTGGTAAAAATTTGCAAGTTTTGGTTTGGAGAGGAAACAGACTTATTTCCTTGATCATTAGTACCTACAATGGATAGATGACCTGAATCAATGAGTTCTTGCACAAGATTTTTAAGATGCTTATAATGTTTCGTTTCATGTCCATTTTGTCAATGAAAGTGGAAATAAGAATTTTCTTTAAATCTCGAAGGCAAAGGCTTATTAGGGTCAAGTGTTCTGATAGAGGGTAAGGTAATCATTTATTGGTTTAGAATTTGGTACATGGTATTATGAAGGGTGTTGGGTAGGGGAGTGAATTGTCTCTTTGGATCTCCATAACTAAAGGGCACTAAGGCTTTGACAACAACAATTTGGCTATGGACATTTTGAGTTTGTTGTTGAGGAGGTTTGAATTGAAGGAACCCTTTATTTGGTTTTCTAAAGGGTTGGGAGTTATTTTGGTGTACAAGCTTAAATATTTCAATTCGGCTAGAAGTGGACTTTGTATCATGACTAGAAACCAAATTTTGGTAATCATGGAGAGCAGTCCACAAGTTCCTGAAGGATGGGAATTTCATCATGGTCAACTTGTCATGGATTTTGTTTTGCAAGTTTTCTATAAACATGTTTTGAAGGTGTGGGTTGGGGATCTTGGCATTGACTTGGGAATAAAGCGATTCATATCAGGAGATACAGTCTGTTATCTTTTCATCCTCTTTTTGCTGACATCTCATCAAGTCGGCCAAGGTCAGCTTAGGAGTCATTTGCACTTGGAAATTATTTATAAATGCCTCAACAAGTTTATCAAATGCACGAATCAGGTTATTCGGTAAAGAAGAGAACCACTCCAAGCTAATGTCTTTCAAGGTTCTAGGAAAGAGCTTTGCCAAAAATTTATCATCAAGGAAAAGTCACTACATAGGGAAGTGTAGGCATTGGCATGGTTAGAAGGATCTCCCTTCCATCCATATTTCTCAAATCTAGGCATCTCTACACCTTGTGGAATCAGTGTTCATAGTATCTCCAAGGATAATGGACTACTCTTGATATAATATGTGGGTGGGCCATTTTGATTTTGGTTGATGGTGGAAACTTGTTTTTGAAGACATGACATGGTTTGGAAAGGTTGATGTATGAGAGGGTCATTTCTTGTGTTATGAGATGGAAATGAAAGTGGTGATGGAGTGTATGTGTTTGTGGGACAAATGAATGGAATTCTTATAGGTGTTCAGGTAGTAGGAGCTATAACATGTGATGTCACATATGAACTAGGAATGCTAGCTGGAATACCCAAGGAAGGAATCACATTACTAACTTGTTGCATTGTTGTGACTTGAGGAGGGGTGTATGTAGGGATTGAGGGTATTGTTGTTGGAGGAGGAATTTGAGTTCCTCCTTGGCTTGAAGCATTGTTTGTGGGAAAAGGACAACTGGTGGTTGAGGGAAGAAGTTTGCCAAATATTTGCACTATATTTTTCACAACGTCAAGGCCATCTTCAGTTTCAAGCATATGGTAAATGTTTTCAAGGCTAATTTGATGTTGTAAGTTCACCTAGGTCCTCATGAATTTGGATTAGGTTTTCTTGCAAAATGCTATTATTCTTTGGTTCAACTTGCATGCTACTTGAAGGAAAATATTTACTAAGGGTGTTATCCATGCCAAGTGTACTAGTGTCAATACTAGGAGTGGAAGCTCTATATAACCCAAGATCCACAATGATTGTGCTATCGCGAGATGACATGAGTCTCAAACTTCTTCTCACTATGGTATTAGCAATAGGACACCAAACACTCATGCAAAAGTTACTAAATGTAGGGTGGGTGTAAATGCAATGTAAAATAATAAGAATGAAATGCTTATAACTGAAATTTTGGAAAGTAAAATTGAAATGCAGAAGCAACAAACAAAAACTCATAAAATGAACTGTAAATGCCAAAAAATGCAATGAAAAATATGGAAAGGGATTGATTCGCCCAAGGTGGCAAATGAGTCCAGGTATTGATTTTTTAAAAGTTTTTCAATATTTTTGAATTGAATTTTATGATTTTTATGTTTTCTGATGCAAATGCATAATTTTACAAATTTTTATTGAAATTAAGTGCAGTAATGCAAGCTAAATAAGATTTTCACTAATGAAAAATTGAAACCCTAGAATGCAAATTAAGCAATGCAAAACCTAATGCAATGATAATGCAAGCTAAATATAGGATGGAAATGCACTCCAAATTATCATTATGATGTTCTAAATGTAGGTTCACCAAAATGAAACATAGAAAATAGGGTACTCTTTTTTCACTTCTAGGTTTTTGGACCTAAAAGGAGAGAGGCTATTTTCAATCTTTCACTCAAGAACAAACCCTTGAGATTTCAATGCAAATGAGATTGAAATATGGCAAAGGAAGTGTTCTAGGGGATTGAAAGATGTAAATGAGGGGTTCACCACCAAGTTTAGACTTGGAAAGACAATGCAATGAAGGATGAAATGTAAAACTCTAATTTGATGCAATGCTTCAAAGAATGACCTAGAAATGTAAACAAATAGCAATAGAAAACTATAAAACAAGAGATGTGGACCTAGGAAATTGGAGAAGGCAGAATGGAGGCCTAAAATCCTTAAAAAAATCAATATTGAAGCCAATTGGGACTCATACGCCAAGCTGGGAAAATTAATCCAATTTCAGGAAAACTGTGCCGAAACAGGTTTCAGATAGATGGGTACTTAGATTTGCAAAAATCTCTGAAAAACATGTACAATGGGACTCATTTTCCAATAGTGGTGAATCAGTCCACTTCTAGATTTTTGGAAATTCAAAGTTGGATTTTGTAGCTCTCAATCTGCTTTGTTGTTCTTGATTCAGATCTGGGTCTAAAATTCCAAAATTCAACCTGTGGGTCTTCTCCAAGCTCCTCCAAGGCTTGTTCACAATCTTGACAACTTCGACTTGCTTTAACAACCCGATGACAACTTTTCCAATCTTTCCCCTTGATAAATCTACAACCTAGACCTGCAAATCACATGCAAAGAGAGGGAAAAATGGTTGTGGGGTTAGAGAATAGGGGTTTTCCTTGGTCAAACCCCTTGTTGGTAATTAAACCTTGAAATGAAAGAAAATGTAAAGGAGAATGATGAATGAAAAAAAGGTAATGTTGCAACTCACCAAACCCTTGCAATAAAGTGTTGCAACTATGCTTGAAATGGCTGCAATGGATGTGGTTCTTGATTCTTGCTTCAAGGAGATAGATCTTGAATGCAAAGCTTGCTTGGATCATGAACTCTACACAATTGTGAGCACAATAAAAAACATGAAGAATGTGATCTTTGACATGATGATTGATGCTTGAAGAATGCTCTTGAAATTTTGATAATTTGTCCTTGAAAACCTTGAATGCTCTTGCTCAAATTCTCTTGTGAACTCAATTTTCTATTAGGATGTTCTCACAAAAGACTTAGGTGAAAATGAGTAAAAGAACCTTGTATTTATACCCAATTATGCAATAATTCTTGAAATTACAACACTACAAGATGGCATTGGATCTTGGAGAATAAAATACCACCAAAGATTTAAATTAAATTTGTTTTTTGAGTTAAAGGGGACTCATTCGCCACCTTAGGCGAATGGGTCCCACCTAAGGGGACTAATTCGCCCAGAATGGTGAATGAGTCCCACCTTAGGAATTTGAGGTTGGTTTTCAAGGATTTGATGTTTTAAATGCCTTTTGTCGGGATTATCCTAAAAAATAAACATAAATAAGGCTTGTGGATACAAAAAGGGGCCAATTAAAGCATAAGAGAGCCCAATTATTAATGACAATCCTAGAGGAATATGAAAATGTGTTACAACACTTTACAACACACCAAATAAGGTGAGGCTAAGAGAAATTGTGATTGAAAGAATGCTAATTATGCTTAGAAATCCTAGAAAAGTGTGAAAGTGTGTTACAACACTTTACAACACCTTTACAAGGCATCATTAAATACATTAGTTCATAAGGGCCCAAGACCTAATGTGAATGTTTAATCCACATCAAAACACTAAATCAAGGCCACACTAAGCCAAAATCCACAAGGAGCTAAACAAGTGTCAAAAAGGCTAAGGACCCTTTTTTGACATTACACTTCAGATGGTATTTGTTCTAAAATTTTGTGGATTTCATGCTCATTTGTTATGTCATATCCTTTTTTTCTTAAGATCTTAAAGCCTTGACCATAACTCTCTTCTATGTTAATGGGTGTATTAGTAACTCAGTGGGCATATGATAGAAGAGTATCTTTATTGTCCTTGTTAACAAGTTCATTAATGATTGATGGTTAAGGCTTGCTTTGTGATTCTAGGATTTAAAAGGTTTAACATATCAAGTGATGGGATTAAATGTGGTGTTTGCATGGATGGATAAAATGATGCATTGTTCTCAAGGTTTCTTAAGGAGTCTTGTATGAATTTTTGCATGCTATCTTCATCTCGTACTAAGATCTCCACTTCACGTGGACATTAATTAGGAGGTGAAGATTCATGAGTGTTATCAATTGCATTAGGATCATCTCCAAATATAAAACTAGAGACATAAACCAAAGACTTTAAGGACCTCCATATATTACCCATACACATGTCCATGATGCAGGACTGCAATCTAATGCAAAGTTTCAGATCTGATGTGTGAAGATTTTTTAATTTTTGAATGCAAGAAACCTGAAAATGATATATTTTAATGCCAATTTTGATTTCAAATAATGTAGTTAAGTTGACCAATTAAACTTAATGCAATAAAGTACAAAATTTTATATTTTTTGAAACTGAAACTCAGATTTGATAGTAGAATAGAATGAAGCATACATAGACAAAATAATACCTATTAATTTGAAACAACACCTATATAAGGCACATGTTCGCCGAAGGAAAAATGAGTCATTGGTCAGGGTTTGGAAATATTAAAGTTTGTGTTTCTGGTTTAATGCTTGAAATTTTTGTTTCAAGTTGCAAACTATGAATTTTATTATAGATTTTTTTAGTTTTTGGTGTCTTAATGCAAGTGCAAATAGTGATAAATAGTGAGCAAAATGATAACTTTTGGAATGAAATTTTGAACTAAAATTGAATCTAAATGACTAAAAGACACTCTTAATGTAACTACAATGCAAGATTTATGCAAAATGATTATTTTTTTCTTTTTTATGAATTTAAATGATGTAAACATGCAAAACTAAACCCTAAATGCAATGCAAAGCACACTAATGCAAACCATGATTTAGGGTTTTGAATGTCTTTGAATCAGAATTTAAGATGTACGAAGTTAGGTTCACCAAAATGAAATGATGAAAAAGGGGGAGTGAGTGATCCAAAATGGAATGATGGGAAAATGGGGAAGATGATCTAGGAAGAGCAAGAAATGAAGGTCCTATGCCAAAAATAACAAAATGGGTGTCCACATAATCACAAATCCTCCTTTTCCCATTTCATTAGGAAGAAGGATAGTGCCACAAGCAATTAGAATTGATCTACAACCCTTAAGGTGATTCAACTCCAAGTTTTTGGACACTATGTGGTCTCTTCTTCATTATGATAGAAAACTGTAAAATATGACTGAAAATTACTTTTGGGATAAGAATAAAACTATCAATGTTGGCTGATATTATGGGCTTGTGAGGACCCCCTTTGATGGGCTCCAAAGGACTGACTAGTATTGGTGGTTGGACTATCGGTTGATCAGGGAATCAGGAAATTAGGTTCGGATCCCACAAGATATTATAGGCTAAAACTCCAACTAAGGTGACTTTCCAATAATACAAAGGATGGGCCCTTTTTATGAAACAAAGACTTTGACACTAAAGACCATCAAGGATCGGCTGATTGGGTGTCCCATATGCTATGAGACCTAAACTAAATTATAAATGTTTACATTCAATGTTCTTATTCGGGGATATTGTAGATACTCATAGTCAGTGGCAATATAGATCATATAAGGTATTTTCATCAATTTTGATTGCAACAAGTAAACATGATAGCAATCTTGGTTCTCAAGAACCATTGTAAAGCTTATTTTGTAACTTTTATTATATATTAATATATATCAGCTTTTAGCCTTTCACCAAAAAAAAAGTGCATTAACAATCTAATATCTGAGATCTACCACTTGGAATGTGGTGTATTATTATAACACTATAAAAAATAATAATCAACAGGAAGATCTGAGAAGGTTAAGATAGTTTGTACCCATCTTCAAAAATATTGTAAAGCATCTTGTTCAGGGGAATGTGTCCTTGTATCCTTTTTTGAAAATTATTTTTGCAATCCTCTGATGTTGGATCTAAGGATCTAATTTCTCCATGTTTGAATGTTGGAAGGTCGAATGAAAATTATGTAGGTGAGTATTTGTGTCTTGACAAATTTGATGACAACTTTGACAACTTTGCAAAATTACACTTTTTTTCCAATTTCAATCTTTCTTCACCTACAAATCTACACATACACAAAGAGGAGAAAAATGTTTTTTTTTGGTGTATAAGGGTTTTCCTTGGTCAAACCCTAGTTTGGTAATTAAACCTTGATAATGAAATGAAAGCATAAATGGAAGGAATGGTGAATGAAAACTAGCTTTTTGCAACTCACCAAACCCTTTAATGGTTTCCCTTGGAGGACTAAAGTCTAACACATCTCTCCAAGTATTAGATCTTGCATGAAATGCCTTGATTAGATGGTCGATTTTGATGCTTGAAAACTTGAAACCTACATCACAATGTTAGCTCCAAAAACATGCATCGACACACATAAATCTTGAAATCATGATAGGGTCTTGAATGCTGCAATAATTGACTGATAATTCTATTGTCCAATGCTCTTGACAATAATATTTTCTCTTGTGAAAGTTGTCTTAATGCTAGATAAATTGAATTGATAAAAAGGCCTTGTATTTATAGGTATTTCCTGAATTACCCGACAATTAAACATCAAAAGCCAATAATTTCAATTTGAATTTAGATCATAAAAATGCCACCAAAAACATATCAAGTAATGGGATCCTAAACTTATGGAGGACCCATTTTCTCTTGGGCGAATGGGTCTTAGGCCCTAAACCTAAGGCTCACATTTTCCAAGATGTGTAATTTGATGTTTTCAATTGTTTAATATAGGTTCCCCTTTCAAAAAATGAAATTAATTAGGCTTTTAAATGCATAATTGGGTCAATTAGACGCCGTCATGCCCATAATTTTATGCACATGGAAAAAAAACACAACCAACATTTTTTTTTGTTTAATTACTCATTGATGACAACATCTACCATGTATGCATGATAGGTAACATTAATACCTAATGATACTAGATGAGATGAATCATCCTCGACATGCCATCAAAGAATGGGGAAAGGGAAAAGCAAGAGTGGGTGTACGAATTTCCATTTCATACACCCTTTAATGATCAGTAATCCTATACTAGGATCAAGTGTCTAAGTTTAAAATACCACCCAACTTCTTGATTTGATACCGATATAATGTAGATACTAATTTTTTAAGACAAAAATATGTTTCACGAGGTAAATAAATCATCATGAGGCTATCCTTAGCTCATGAATTAAAGATGTTAAACCAAGCAGAACGACTGTTGAGAGATATAGATTTTTTTATTTTTTTTACATATACAATCTACATTTAGAGGAAATAATATACTACTTTAAACTAGCCAAAGACTATGATTACATTAATAATTACATTATTGCTATGATATTCCATATGAATGATTGCCTTCGTTTAATGTGGATGTAAGGATTTAGTAAAAAAAAAATATCTTAGTTCAAACTTAAATTTCATTCCCAAAAACCTAGATCAATTTAATATAATGAATTTGTACTATAACAAATACACATGCTCGTAATTATAAATCTATTGACAATAAAATTTTAAGTAATTAACATCCTTAATTTATTTATTAAAACTTCTAACTTACCATGAATAGAGAAATTTTATATTTTTAAATTACTGAATAATATAATATTATAATTCTAAATAAATTAACATCTTGAAAGAAATAAATTGAAGTTAAAAGGAAAAAGTATTAGGAATATTCCTCTCTTAAAATTTACATTCCTAACCTTTATCCTTTATTCCTTAGCTTTCGTGTTCTCTTAAATTTTTTTGTCTTCTTACTTTCTTCACCTCCACACCTCTGCAAGGAAGTGAGATATGGCCATGCGAAGTAGATTTCAGCAGAGCAAAAAAGTATTGACGCCATAGTTATATGGGATCGCGGTTGAAAAATGAGCATGCTAATTTATTTTATTTATTTTTAATATTTGTTTATTCTATTATTCCCTTCTAAATATTTTTTAATTTTTATTTTATTTTTCTGTGTTGTTATAGGTACAGAGGACCAACATGGTGGAAGGCGCTGCAAATGATTCAGTACTCACATATCTGCTGAAGGAATGCATTCACATTAAATTAGTAGCTCCTTTAAGTTTGTCGCTATGCTAAAATCCCTTTATTTTGTGTCTTCTTTTGCTTTTTATCTTGGGCCTGTGAAGACTGGTGATTTGACAGTTTAAGAATAGGCATTAGTTTTAGCAACTAGACATGTCTACTTGTAGCATTCCAGCTAATTTTGGTATTTTTATTTTATTTTTAATAACTGAAATATTAAATCGCATATATTTCTTCATGGATTCACGAAGGTCTCTCCATATATAATATATATTTAAAGACATGTTAATTACATACTACAGGTTAAATATCATATGAATATTTAATGTTCAAATTATTTCCATTATGGAAAGTATTATTTCTGCAACTCCTACACTATTTTGATTGTTGAGTTGCAGTACACATCTACAAAAGGTTCATGTCTGTCATCAAATTATCTGATCACGTTTATGTTTACCTGATATCATGACAACTTTCTGACCATAGAAACAATCTGATTTCTGGCTGCATATATTGGTTTTTGGGAGGTTTTAATTGGAGGTGTTGACAAGACAAGTACACCTTCGAATTTTTTAATGCGAATGGTGATCTGGCAGAGGTAACATGTGCAGGGGAAAACTGAGATCCTCAATAGGTGTACATTTAAAACTCTGATTTAAAATGAGTATTATGTTGGGGATGTTGCAGATGGTGCCATAAATGAGAAACTAACTATTGCAAGGGGTGACAAAAAAATAGGCAAGCAATTATTAACCCCCAGTACCACAGGGGCTATTTTAGTCATATCTTATTTATTGCGACATTAACTATACACCTGATATTTAATCTAGGGCAGGGCCTTGGATTATAAATCCATACAATAATATTTCTTCGACATTGTTGCTTTCTTTATGTTTCCAACCCTTATAGTTTTTTTTTGGTTTCTGACAATACCTTATCTCTACATAGGCAGGTGCAAGACCTAAAATGGTTGTTCTCACGAAATGCTTGGAACATTGGTTGTATGCAGCCAATGGTCTGGAGAGCTTGCGATCATGCATTTATTGCTATTTACGGATGGAAAGGTTGCCAGATAGATATAAAATGGGTTGGCTGAGGGGGCGAGTCTTTATTTCTTTCACCAATGCCAAAATGGAAGCCCTGACTCTAATATTTTA
Source organism: Sequoiadendron giganteum (assembly GCA_007115665.2). Taxonomy (NCBI): domain Eukaryota; kingdom Viridiplantae; phylum Streptophyta; class Pinopsida; order Cupressales; family Cupressaceae; genus Sequoiadendron; species Sequoiadendron giganteum. The sequence goes on along the minus strand of CM021109.1, from coordinate 32,194,312 downwards.
TTTTTGCTAAAATTTTGCATGTTAAAAGCATAGACATTTCTTAGCACATATCACAAGCTTTAATTTGGAAAGGTAAATATATACATATTTTTCTTTGACTGCATATCAAAACGAGAGGTTTGGTGATAGACCACATGTTTGTCCCTCTATCCACAAACCAGTCTTCAATATATAGCTTAGGAACGAAATGTGTATGAAACTAATGTGTGATCTATTACCTCACAGTGATATGCTACTTTTTGTGAAGAACAAGTCATAGAGATCACACAGTGAGCTGCTGCATTATTCATTCATTCTAATTTATATTACCCCTTGAAATCTAGTGTAGAGTACATAGAAAAGTGAGTAGCAGATAATTCTCTCTTATTTATTTATTTATTTATTTTGGTGTTAGTAGGGAAAATCTATTGTGTGTTGGAATTTATTATTCTCTTGAGCCTCTACTCATCCGTCAGTGCCCCTGCTACCTTCACCTACTCGTCAGGAGCCCTTCTGTTTTGGGGATCCTCCCTGCAGCTCCTGACAGCTCCATAATTTTTTAAGGTAGCTGATTTTGAATTCAGCATTAACTACGGTAGGTGATTTCAAAATTTTGAGAGGGAATGTTTGTCCTGGACAAACTAGATAGAAGGCAGATTATTCTGCCAGTTGAAAAAGTTGGGAAAAAGTTGAGAGAAGAAGTCAAAGAAGAAGATTGCAGCAGCAGACTGTGAAAAGAACATTCTCTCTGAGCTCCCAGTAGCTTTAGAACAGCAGCAATTGTTTGTTATTTGTAAGAGCAGTGATTGGTCCAAGTAGAGCTTTGCGTAGCTCTTGACAAAGAGATGTATATAGCCCCTGATCATTACCAGTCTGGTTGAGTAGCTTCTGATCGCTCCCAGAAAGTTGTAATAGTTAGTTTTTAGTTTGTTTTCTGTTTTGTCATTTCCAGTTTGATTAATAGAGAATCAAGTTGCATGTCTCCCTTGTGTTTCCACATTTAAGATTTGGGTATTTCCAACTTGACTGGAAAACAGAGCAGCAACTCTATGTTTTGTGTTTTGTGTTTTTTTTTCAAATCTTGACATGGTATCAGAGCTATAGGCCCCATTTCCTTTTGAGTTTGGACATTTGTATTTTCTAGGTGTTGAGTTTTTTTTTAGGAGACATGGCTGGAGATGAAGCAAGGAGTTGGCAGCGGCCACCGTCCTTCAATGGACAAAACTATGACATTTGGGCCAAGAAGATGAAGACCATCATGGTGGCCAATGATTTGTGGGATTTTCTCATAAATGGGTTTGTAGATATCACTGACCTAGCTGCATTTGTAGCTCTCACAAATAATTAGAAGACCTAGTTGAAGGAGCAGAGGAAGAAGGATGCAAAAGCTTTGAGTTTGATCGAAGCAGTCTTGACAGAGGCCATTTTTCCCAGAATAGCAGCAGTTGAGTATGCAAAAGAAGCTTGGAAAATCTTTGAAACCGGATACAAAGGGACTGATAAAGTTAGAGGTGTGAAGCTCCAGCTACTTTGAAGAGAGTTTGAAGTTATTGAGATGAAAGAAAGTGAGTCTGTTGCAAACTTTCAAACAAGGTTCTCTGATTTGTTGAACCAACTAAGAGCAAATGGAGATGTGTTAGAGGAGCTGAAGATTGTTGAAAATTTTTTTAGATGTCTACCCATGAGGTATGATCCTCTTGTCATTGCTATCGAAGCAATGACAAACCTTTCTACCTTGATAGTGGATGAGTTAATGGGTTCTCTCCATACCCATGAGCAGTGTTTAAAAAGGTCTACTACTACTTCCCATGAGCAAGCTTTCAAAGCTCAGTTGAATGCAAGAGGCAGAAGGAGAGGTAGAAATGGCTCCCGAAGAGGTAGAGGCAGATCTAGTCAAGGAAATGTTGGTGGAGAAAGCTCAGGACGAGCAAGCAGCCAAGAGGGAGCAAGCAACTCTTAGAACAACTCCTGAAGAGGCACAAAGAACAACAGTTTGAGTGGGAGAAGTGACAAGAGCAACATTGAGTGCTACTATTGTCACAAGTTTGGACACTATGCTAGTGAGTGCTGGAAGAAGCATGGTAATCAGCAAAGACAAAATGCTAATGTTGCTAATCCAAATGTGGCTAAAGGCAATCAGTCCACAACCTTCATCATGTGCAATGTTGGTGAAGAAGGTAGCCCTGAAGTCTAGTACTTGGACAGCGGTTGTAGCAACCACATGAGTGGTAATGAAAGTCTTTTTTCTTTCATTGACAAAAATGTTAATTCATAAATTAGAATGGGGAACAATGGAGTTGTTCATGTCAAAGGAAAATGATCTATTATGATCCACACCAAGCAGGGTGAAGAGAAGGAGGTTCAAAATGTGTTATTTGCACCGGGGTTAAAGCATAACCTCATGAGTGTAGGATAGCTGATCCAGAATGGATACAAAGTGCTGATGGAGAAGGGAAAATGTGTCATTTATGACAAGAATGACAGGACAAAGGTGTCTGCAGCAATACAAATGACAAAGAATCAGATGTTTCCGTTGAAGATTGAGATGTGTTTCTCATCTCAGTCTGTTGCAGCACCTCTCATGGATGAAAAATGTACAGCAGTACAACTTGCCGCCCTCAAGAGAACTATTGAAGACCCCTCCAAGCTATGGCATCTCAGGTATGAACATTTAGGCTATGCTGGTTTAAGTCTTTTGTTCAAAAGCAAGATGGTTGATAGTTTGCTAAGGATAGTAGAGCCTAATGTTAGATGCGAGGCTTGCATTTTGGGCAAGCAACATAGGCAGCCTTTTCAATCAGGCAACTCTACAAGGGAAAGGGCACCATTGGAGTTGGTGCACACTGATTTAGTAGGCCCTATGCAAATCACTTCCATTGGTAATAGAAGATTTTTTATGACCTTTATTGATTATTATAGCCGTAAGACATGGGTTTATTTTTTGCAGCACAAGTCTGATGCATTTAATAAGCTTTTATTGTTTAAAGCCCAGGCTAAAAAAGAGAGTGGACATTTTATTAAAGTCCTAAGGTCAGATAGAGGAGGAGAGTATACCTCCAATTTTTTTGTGAATTTTTGCAGGCAGAATAGCATAAAAAAGGAGCTTACAGCTAGTTATACTCCACAACAAAATGGAGTGGCTAAAAGGAAAAACAAAACCATTGTGGAGATGGCAAGAAGTATAGTTAAAGCAAAAGGACTCCCTATAGAATTTTGGGGAGAGGTTGTTGCAACAGTCGTGCATTTGATTAATAAAAGTCTGACTAAAGCAGTCTGTGACAAGATACATCAAGAGGCATGGACAAAATGAAGATAGATAGTTGAACATTTGAGAGTGTTTGGATGTGTGGCTTATGCACACGTGCCTAAAGAAAAAAGGCAAAAATTGGATGACAAGGGTGAAAAGTGCATTTTCATAGGCTACAGTGAAGAGTCCAAAGCCTATAGGCTATACAATCTGGTCACCAAAAAATTTATCATTAGTAGAGATGTGGAGTTTTTAGAAGATCAGTCATGGGATGGCACGACAGATTCTAACAACTCTCGACATCTCGGATTGATGAAGAAGATGAAAATGAAGATGAAAATTCTGCAGCAGCAAACAATGATGGCTCCCGACAGCTCCTAATCACTCCTGATCAGAACAGATAGAAAAGGAAGCAGCCACAGACAACTAGAAATTCAACTCTTGACAGCTCCCGATCGCTCTAGATTCAGCCTGTTCAGTAGAACAACAACAACACTGAAATTTTAGATCCCACTCTCACCTCCCTAATGCCAAGAAAGACCAAGAGTCTAAGGGAGATCTACCAAAATGAAAGGTATGACGATGAATTTGATGAGAGTATGAATTTTGTACTATTTTCTCACAATGATCCAATTTATTTTTGAAGAAGTTGTGAAAGAGGATAAATGGTGTGAAGCCATGGATGAGGAAATAGATGCATTAGAAAGAAACAATACATAGGAGCTGATTGACTTACCTCCAAGCAAGCAAGCTATTGGAGTAAAATGGGTCTATAAGACCAAAAGCAATGCCGAAGGAAGAAGAGACTGGCACAAGGCAAGATTAGTTGTCAAAGGGTATAAACAATAGTTTGGAAGAGACTATGATGAGACATTTTCCCCTGTTGCTAGGATGGAGACTGTGAGGACAATCATAGCTATTACTGCCCAACACAAATGGAAGGTATTTCAAATGGATGTGAAGTCTGCCTTCCTTAATGGAGTATTGAAAGAAGAGGTTTATGTGGAGCAGCCTTTTGGATATGAAGTTCCAGGCCAAGAACACAAGGTGTATAGGCTGAAGAAGGCTTTTATGGGCTGAAGCAAGCTCCATAGGCATGGTATAGTAGGACTGACTCATATTTGATGAGCAACGGCTTTAGCAAAAGTGATGGTAGCCCACTCTCTACATCAAGGCAAAAAAATGTAACATTTTAATTGTTGTCTTGTATGTAGATGATTTAGTTTTTATTGGGAATGATGATTTTCTCATTGCTGATTTTTAAAAGGCTATGAAAAGAGAATTTGAAATGACAGATTTAGGTCTCTTGAGTTATTTTCTAGACATAGAAGTAAAACAAATGCATGATTGTATTTTTATCTCTCAAGAGAAGTATGCAAATGAGATATTGAAGAGATTCAGAATGCTTGAGAGCAATCCTGCCCCAACACCAACAGCTGTAGGTCTTAAGTTGAGCAAAGAAGATTGCAGCAGCAATGTGGATATGACCATGTACAAAAGTTTGGTTGGAAGCTTGATGTATTTGACAGCAACTAGGCCGGATATTATGCATGGAGTGAGTTTGATTTCCAGATTCATGGAGACTCCAAGAGACACCCATTAGCAAGCGGGTAAGAGAATCCTAAGGTATGTGAATGGTACCAAAGGATATGGCGTGTTGTACATAGCAACAAAAGAATATGGGCTGGTTGGTTACACTGACAGTGATTGGACAGGAAGTTTGGATGATAGGAAGAGCACCTCAGACTATGTATTTCATTTGGGTTCGGGTGCTATCTCTTGGGCTTCCAAGAAGTAACCTGTTGTTTCCCTATCAACAACTGAAGCTGAGTATATAGCAGCAAATGCAACAACATGTCAGACTATTTGGCTAAGAAGAATCTTGGCAGATTTGAAAGAAGAACAAGAGGATGGAACAGTGATCTATTGTGATAATGTTTCATCGATAGCTTTGACAAAAAATCCTATGTTTCATGGAAGAAGAAAGCACATTGAAATCAGGTATCATTTCATTCATGAGTTTGTTGAAAATGGTGAAATTAAAATGGAGTTTTGTAGGTCTGAGCAGCAGCTAGTAGACATTTTCACCAAGCCTTTGAGCATTGACAGTTTTGTGCGCCTAAGGAGTAGATTGGGCATTGTTGATCTAGATCAAATTTGATTTTTTTGTTTTGTCGGCTTAGGACAAAGGGGGAGTGTTGGAATTTATTATTCTCCCAAGCCTCTGCTCATCCATCAATGCCCCTGCTACCTTCACCTACCCATCAGGAGCCCTTCTATTTTGGGGATCCTCCCTACAGCTTTTGACAGCTCCAAAATTCATTAAGGTAGCTGATTTTGAATTCAGTATTCACTATAGTAGGTGATTTTGAAATTTTGGGAGGGAATGTTTGTCTTGGAAAAACTGGATGGAAGGCAGATTATTCTGTCAGTTGAAAAAGTTGTGAAAAAGTTGAGAGAAGAAGTCAGAGAAGAATATTGCAGTAGAAGATTGTGAGAAGAAAATTCTCTCTGAGCTCCCAGTAGCTCCAGAACAGCAACAACTATTTTTTATTTGTAAGATCAGTGATTGCTCTAGGTAGAGCTCTACATAGCTCTTGATAGAGAGCTATTGGTATCTCCTGATCATCACAAGTCTGGTTGAGCATCTTCTGATCACTCCTAGAAAGTTGTAATAGTTAGTTTTTAGTTTGTTTTTTGTTTTGTCATTTCCAGTTTGATTAATAGAGAATCAAGTTGCATGTCTCCCTTGTGTTTCCGCATTTAAGATTTGGGTATTTCCAGCTTGATTGGAAAACAGAGCAGCAACTCTGTGTTTTGTGTTTTATTTTTGGTTTTCAAATCTTGACATTGTGCAGACCAGGGTCGTGCCCTCCCCAAGGTGGGGGCTTCAGTTTCTTTACAACTTCTTTCTTTTCTTTTTATCTGAGCCTTAAAAATTTTATAATTGACATTATATGTATTATCCAATTTTTTTTCTCACGCAATACCTTCCATATGTATTATGCTATGCATAATAATGTATATGTAATATCTTATATGTATTCAAGCTTTATGCTGATGATATTTATTTGCACCTAAACAAAATATATAAAAGATAGTTGAGAAGGATATATTCTGCTTTAAGGTTGGACATATATTAGAGATGGTTGGAATATACACATATATATACATACATATTTTTGACAGATATGTGTATGAAAATATTTTCAGTGTAACACAGATTAGAGTTTTATAAAAGTTTAGAATAATAGCTTTTCTCTAAGGAATGACACAATCCTAAGTAAAATAACATGATTTTATGATTCTTATGTTATAGTTGGTTATGTTATCCTTCAAGGTTTCCCTTTTTTTTTTTATATATATATGTGTACACTCTAAGGAACCACATTCACCTTTTACCATTGCATATAAGATAACTAAGCATCCATAGGGTTTATTGAGAGGGACTATATATATATAAAGATTGGATTATTTCTCTTTCCAACATACATATTTTTCGGTATGGGTAGTTAAAGTAAAAATCATTAGCTTTTATCCTCCTCATGTAAGCTTAAAATACAATTTTCAAGGTCCTCTTTATACATGTAAAAGCCAGCTTGTAACATAGAGAAAATTACTCTTTCTCCACAAATAACATAATAAACATAATCTATAATTCACTAAGATTCAAATCTCTTCAACTTTCTAAATAATATTGGACACATAGAATGAAACAATTAACATACCAAATAACTTGGGCTTTCTACTTCTATTCTTTCATTTTATAACAAAATACTAAATATTTCATAATGCAACCAACATTTGAGAATACAAGAACACACAAGTAAGTGAGGCTTGCTCTCCACTCTACTGTAATGGCATCATGGAGCCTTGTGGGCTCTAGCCATACCCCTGAGCAAGGCATTATATTAGCTCCATGATGATAAATGGAGTCTTTTTTTTTTCTTTTCTTTTTACAAAGGAATAAACTAACCTAGCACAAATTTCATTCACCCAGGTTCTCTACTTTTTTTATTTCCAACCATGATCCATATTCTATGTCACTTTCTCACAACCAATAAACAAGGGTAATGGAAATAGAAAAGAAAACTTATCTCTTTGCTTTAGATGTTGGACTTTAACTCTTTTATCCTTATTTCCTGTCCAACCAAACCATCTTGATCACTCTCTCCCCAATATGACTCCTCCTCTCATCTTCTCATTGTTCCTACCATCTTCACTAAAGTTCTCCAAAAGGAGAAGTGGAAAATGCCCAAATCTTTCATCTTCTTGAGATATATAGGAATCCTTCAAACCTACACTCTTTCCAACAAGTGCTCACACATGTGTGAGTCATGTGCCAATTCCAAGAACTTTTGGGGAGTAGGAGGTTGAGAGTGACAAGTCACTCTTCCCAAACCCCAACACTTTTTAAATTCGTCACATTCATGAATGTGGACTTTTGAGGGGTCTATTCACACTCCAAGGACAAGTTCACATGTCAAAAAGGTTCCAAACCCATAGGTATAGGTCCTGGGGGTCTATTCTTGTTCAAAAACCAAGGAAATTGACTCAATAATCCCTTTTATAAACCCACACAAGAATCCATACGAATTTTGATCCTAGCCAAGGGTTCCAACCCCAACCAAACTCACATCACATGTCTTACAATTAGATTCTACTCAAACATAATCACCCAATCAATAATACAACCTCAAACCCTTCTAAGTCAAATAAGGCTACACTTAGAACTTCCCAAAGATGTATTTGATTTGGTTCCAATATTTATCCATCCTCCTATTTGCATATTTTATCCTGCACATTACCAATGTCAGCATGATTAGATCATAAATCTCTTCATATTATTAGCTAATCCAATTCACATAATTTTCACTCATGAACTATTTACTCATTAATACATTAAATGAACCTAACGATTCAATTTTCATTATAATCAAAAGAAATATACACATACTCCAATACAAGAATATAGTCAATAAAATAATCACTCCATTTTGTTTACCACCTTAGTAATTCATATTAAACTCCTATAACATTAACAATGAGCCATTTGCCAAAATTTAATATGCCAAATAACCCAACTCTTTCAAGTTATATCCAAAAATTCATATGTGCATCTATCATAATTAAATCAAGGTTAATGCCCATGAATCCTAACAAGAGTTTTATCATTCATTTCATCATAATTATCATCTAACTACTTGTTTGATTGAAATAAAATGGGGGTTACGAAATGGGGTCTTGCATTCACGGTAGCATAAATAAAATGTCAAAATGAAAAGTAGGAATATTATCAAATGATCACACTATTTTTCATCCATAATACATCTTACCATCTATTTAGGATCACATAAAACATATTGGAGCTTTACTAATCACATTCAAGGTGGGGCCTTACAGAGGCTTAATTAAGTCCAATTAATTAAGGGGATGCAAACATAGTGTGAAAATATAAAAGTGTACATTTTATGAGACTACAGGAGCTATGAGGTTCACTATCAACTCCAACATGGTATTAGAGCACTATATTTGTGACTTGCTATCCAAAATTTGAGATATCCAATCTTGAAGGAAAAACAGGCTCATATTGAGGTGAAACGAGCATCACTATTAAGTCTAGAATGGCCAATATCTTTTGCTTTGTGTATTTTTGAGAAAAAATATTTCTCGGTTTCATTAAAAATCATAAAATACCATCTGAGTATCTATTAGATTTTGCAAATAGTGCACAAATATTGCAAAAATAGCTATCAAAATAGCCTAGCGCAACTATTTTCCTTGCAGGTAAACTATTATTTTACCAAATCACATGTTCTACTTTTTGGATTAAAAAATGCTTTCTGGGTTAATTGTTGGTAGCATCAGTATATTTTTTGGGTATCCATTAGATTTTGCATACAATAAGAAAAAAATTTAGAAATCAAATCAAAAGGTTTGTGTCTATCAATTGTCGGCTAGCAAAATTTACCCTATTTTTCAAAAATTCATAACTTGAGCATACAGTGTCCAAATTGGGCTAACAAGATATTGTTGGTCAAATCTTTAATGATCAAATCATTGGCCAAAGTAGTGTAAGTTGACACATCATACACTTGCTGATTCAATGTGAGCTAGGATTGCATAACTAAGATGGGAATGCCATGCATATAGGTGGGTATCCACTATATGGAAACATTAGTTATGTAGGACACAACACCATGCTCAAGTAGGCTAATATTATTATGAGGGTTACCAGACCAACCTCTTCGTTGAAGGGAGGGCCATCTTACTAGTTAAGTAGATGTTCAAGGGACCATAGTAAGTCTTTGGTTAGAGTAAAAGCACTTAGGTGAGTCTCCCTCATGTAGTCGGCAACAAAAATTTGAGGATTATGCTCTAGCAGGGGATTTCTAAAAAAATTGTACTCTTGATACATTTTGTTCTTGGAAGCCATGTAACCTCTTGTAAGTTATGTTATGCAATTATGATCTTCCAGCTTTATGTAAATTGTATTTAAAAGATGAAATCATTACATGGGATTATGTAATGTTATTTTAAAAATTAAATCATTACATGGAATTATGTAATGTTATTGTATTTATGTAATGGAAATTTGAAATGGTTTATTTCGAATATGCATTTTTTTATTGAATTGGAATTTTTTTATTGTTGTGTTGGTAAACTTGAACTTCTCTCATATGGGTTATAACCTAGGTGAAAACAATAGGTAAAACATTGAGCTTGTTACATGTGGTATTAGAGCTACCAGGTTCAACACTAGAACATATGAGCTCATTATGTAAGTGTTCTACAAATATTATCAGTAGTTAATAAGTTATTATGCTAGAATAGTAAGGAGAAAACAAGGAAAACAATAAGAAAGTCAATTTTTTTGAAACTTGTCTAAATTTGGGACTAGGAAAGAATCATCCCTGGAGGTTGAAACTCCTAAACCAGCAACTCATTGAGAGACACCCTTGGAGTGTGGAAGTTATGCAAATGGGTTAGTAGGAAGGTTATGGAGGATTACCTGAGTACCTCCACCCTTCAAAATAGTTTAAACAAATTTGAGGGTGAGAAAGAACTGAAAAAAATGATGTTCTGTAATATGATGCTTAACGATGATTTGTGTTTTATGTTTTATGTTATGTCCACGTCGATACTTAATAACCATCGAGGATGATGATTCATAAGGGGGGAATATGTTACACCCCAAGTGATATTACCTATTTACTAATACCTTGTTTGGTTAAATTTCTTGAATAAATGAATGTGTTTTATTGATCTTTACATGAATGTGTTTTATCAATCTTTATATGAATGTGTTTAATGAATCTTGAATGGACATATGATGAATGAATGATTGATGCAATTTGATATTTTATAATGATTCTAACTATGAATTGTATGATGCATATGATTATGTTAAGATCAGTTAACTACTATTATGATGTGCCAAGTTGAGTGAAAAAATAGATTCAAACCTCTGAAAGAGAGGGGATGTATCACTCAAGAGAAGAACTTGGTCTGGTAACCCTTAATGAGACTAACTGAGCATTCACACACTCACGCCCTAGTTGGTCTTAGTGATTCAAGTTAGTTTGAGGATAAAGTAAGTAATATTTGGTTTAGATGTGAATGTTGTGATTAAGGAATGTGATTAAGTCTTGATGTCGTGTGAAAGTCCTTCCTTGTGTGCTTATTGTGGTATCAATGAGATATATGCATAATATATATATGTATATATGTACATGTCTACAGTGGACTCATACATGTGAGTGAATATGTACATGAGTATACATAGGTAGACATACCTACACATGCTCATGGACAGATTACCCATATATGCATGGGAATATCGATTGGACTAAAGGTGACATGTATATATATATACATATATATATTGTGTATATGTTGATCGATGATTCTAAGTATGTGTTTCTAAAAGGATATTGTAAATGGTATTATGTATATGTATATATAGACTTTACACATATATATCTATATATAATCGTATATATATGCATTATTATTATTTATGTATGTTTATTTTTTAGTAATTAAATGTATTTGATAAAATAAATATATATTTTGATATATATGTATGTATATATATTCTAATGGATATATCTATATATACATATATATAATATATATAAGTTGGAAACATATGTGATAATTGCTAAGCACAATAAATAGCGCTATTCTTAGTGAAGCACATAAGTGATAAGGTTGATATGTTACTTGGCATAGCCTTTGGTACTTATCAAACAACACATAAATTAATTCAAAGACCAAGTCAACCAAAGTAAAGGCACGTATGATTTGTATGTTTTTGTGAATACATTGCAATAAGAAGTTAATACAATTTTTAAATCATTTGAAGAAGTCAACCTATGCTATTTACATGAGGCACCAACTTGAGAATGTGGCACCAGTCTGGTAGAGTATGAACTGCATAAGAAGTTTGCTAAATTCGCATTAGTCTGTTAGTAGCTTAAACTGAGAACCAGTCAAGAGTAAACTTGGAAGCATTATGTGAAGGAATTCGAATTAGGAAACTTGTTTATGAGCTTGTTGTTCATTTGACTCAATAAATGAGTCTTGTTGTCCCTTATAATGTAAGTCAAATCAACCATTAAAATGGAGAAGACTATTATGTGTTGCAAACCCATGAATTAGTTTGATGAGTCATTGCATGAGGATAGAAAGGTGGCAGAAATATTAACTTGTTTGTAGCCTTCAGTTGCTCACAATTTAGTATTAATAGAGGTGTTCATTCTACCAAATGCTACACTTATCAATCTTATCATCTTGATGTTATTTTTCAATGATTTTTGAGTTAGTGAGTTAAGAGCTTGTGAGATTGAGAGTTGTTTTGTTATTTCGTATTTGTGAATTGTTAAGAGAATAATGAGAAACTAGAAAAGGGAAATCAAGTGGATCTTGAAGGAAGTATCAAGCGATCTTGAGGATTAGAACTAGGAAGGAGTTTAATCAATTGGAGCATTATACAAGAATGCCAGTTTCTATACTTTTTTTATTTATATTGGAAAGGTTAATTAGTTTTGTTACTATGATGGAAATGAATTATTTTGAATATGTTATGATGTTTGTATATCATTGCATTTTTCTTGGTTATGCATGATGTTGTAGAACCTATCTTAATAGTTATGTTTGTAAGTTCCCTATAAATGGGATTTTGTATGAATGCAACGTATTTATACTATACGTAGTTGTCATCGCTAAATGTAGGATGCCTAAACTAGACATATGTAGCATAAAGTAAGAAGTTTCTAGAATTTGTTTGGTAGTAAAGTCACTTTGTTTATGATATGTTAAGTGGGTTATTCTTGGGATTTTCTTGGTCCATGGGAAAGGTTATTTGGGAAAGGTGATATCCTAGGTATAGAGTATGAATGGTCATAAAACCAAATCAAGCTAGGAAGGTGGGTGAACATGTGACGTCCACTCTAAGTTCTAGGTGATGAATACTTTAGCCAAAGTAGTGTAAGTAGCCACTATTTACAATGTCAGTTTCACTATGATCCATGATTACGTACTAGGCAAGGGATATTTCATATATTTTAAGTTGTAACCACTATATGATAGTTCTAGATATGTATAGGACACAACACCAAGCTCAAAAAATGCTATTGTTATAAGGTTACCAAACCAATCTCTTCATCAAAGGGTAGGGTCATCTTACCAATTAGGTAGATGTGCAGGGGACCACAGTAGATCCATGGTTGGAGGAAAAGCACTTGAGTGATGCTTCTCCTCATCAGTTGGTGGCCAAGGTTTGAGGGGGACTACCTAGACCATTTGTACTTTATATATTATGTAAGCTTGTTTAAGCTATGTATGTAGCTTGTATCCATCTCTGTGGGAATTGTAAATATGAAATGTCATATGGAAATTATGTATCATCATTATTTGAATTATTGAAAGGAGTTATTTTGTATGCAATGGGAAAGTTCGAAATATGCATTTATTATTCAAAGGAAAAGAAATTTTTTATTGCTCTTAAATGTTAGATGCATAAACTATTCACTTGTGGGTAAAACATAGAAAAATTAATGTGTAGAACAATGGGTATGTTGCAAATTCCTCTTTCTAATAGAAACTTGTAGTTGCAAAGAGTCAAAGATTATGGATTAAATAAGGATACTTTGAATCTATGAATATGGTTTATGTCTATTCGTACAAATACTTAATTGGAGAAACTAATTGTTAGCATAAATTGAAAACTTCAATCAAAGTAGAAAAGTCAAAATATTGTGAATCAAAACCAACTATAGAGGTATCCAGGAGGCAAGATAACCTTTTGACAATCTTGATTCAAAATAAGGTTAAAATCTAGGAAAGGAAATTAAAATCTAGAGTGAAAGTTGGTACCTTAGAATAAAGGCAAGACTAGAATGGGTTAGAATAGGAAGCAACTCACAAAAGTAAGGATGAAAGTAGACATGATCCCACCAATCAGAAGGGGAAAAGAAAATTTGGAGTTTAGATTGAAAATGGGGAAAAGAAATTGAACAACACTTGAAGTGCCTAAGGTTATGAGAAAAATTAAATCACCAAGAATTTGGACAAAATTTCCTTAATAAAGTTGATTGCAAGGCAAAAGATTGGATAGTAAAATAGATTATTCAAGCAACTTGGGATCGGATAGAGCATAGTGTGGTTGAAATAGAACTTACAAGTTTGTTAACGAAAGTAAATTTATGTTTAGTTCCTATAGTGACGAAAAATGTGTGATTTACATTTCCTCACTTGTTTGGGCCCTTCTAGTTCATTTGGACTTAATTGTGCCTTAATTTAGTGTTGTAAGGTGTATCCCTTTACACTTTCACACTTATTTAGGGATATTTTAATTGATCTTAATTATTCCTTAATTGTCCCTTTAATTCATTTACAAATCCTATTTAATTACATTTTTCGAAGAGGAAACCTAACATTCATTAATGCCTTAACATAACACTTCTCATTGAGCAATGTCTATCATAGGTTTATGGAACTAGTACCCATTTTCGCATGGGCGAATGGGTCCTCCCTAGACCTTTGGACCTAAATTTAAATTATGTTTTTGGTGGTATTTTAACATATTCAAATATGTGATTCAATGTCGGCTTGTGATATTTGAATTTCAAGAAATTGAGGATACATATCTATAAATATAAGCCTATTTCACTATGTTTCACCTAGCATTTTTCAAGATCTAAGAGAGTACTTTAAGATCAATTAAAGGCATTCAAGAGAAGATTTATCAAAGTTTTATTGCAGCATTCAAGATCCAATTTTCATGTCAAAGTCTTCTTGCATCATGCATTTTTTGGAGCTAACATTGTGAATGGAGAATGAACAAAGCAATGTTACCACTCATTTCATAAAGTTTTAGATTTATATTCCAAGGTTTATTCAAGGTTTTTTTGAGTGGTAACATTTCTTTGTTCATTATCCATTCCCTCTTTCATGCTTTTATTCATTTCAATGTTTGATTACCAAAATAGGGTTTGACCAAGGAAAACCCTCATTCACCAAAAGAAACATTTTCTCCCTCTCATTTTGTGTTTTCAGATCTAGGTGGAAGAAAGATTGAAGATCTCTTGAAGAGAAAAATTGAAGAGGTTGACAAAGTTGCAAAAGTTGTCATAAAAGTTGTCATCTCATGGAAACTCATCTACAAAAATTATTTCTGACATTCTGACACTGCCACTTGGACAAATTGGAAGATTTAGATTTGTAGCAGAGGCTCTTGAAAGTTGTATAAAATCTTTGACAGTGGACCCATTCACCCCTGGGCGAATGAATCCTAGCGAGCCTTTGAAAACTCATGTTTGGTGAAAGGTACACTCAAATATGCCCTTCTCTAATATGCAATTTGATTGTAGGTTCTGTCAATATTGAGCTTAATCTTGCTATTTCAAGTGGAAAATTGCCTTTTGGTGTTAGCTTAATATTTTTAGTTTTTCGCCCCAGAGTGTTGTTTGACCTTGATCCCTATCCTTTAGTCATAAGGAAATTTGCAAATTCACACCTTGAGTTGACTCACCTAAAGGTTGTAAGTCAATTCTTTGTGTGGATATCATTTCCTAATGAAATAGAGGAAGATAGGTTTATCATACCCCCATTTTAACACCCACATAACCTATTACCCTTCTTTTCAGTTCCTTTATAGATCATTTGAAGATGATCTAAAGAAAAGTTTGATATAGAAGAAGATTATGTTGTCAAATCAAAATAATAATTTGGGAACAAAAATTATATACAAGGTATACCTAGTGAGGGTAAGTAAGGAGAGTAACAGTCATTCAACTATCAAAAGACAAGGAAAATGTTAAGTCATTTGATCAATTTGGAAAAAAATATGATTATTAAGAGTTAAAATTTTAAGATGATCTAATGTTTGGAAACACCAAGGATGGGAAAAAGGAAATTATATGGATACAACTAATTACCCTATTCAATGAAGTTTGATGATGTATTTTTAGTTTGAGAGAAATTTTGACTTCTCCATTTAAGACATGGTTCAAAAACCCTATATCTGAAGTCTCATACTCAATGACCATGACAAGGTTGTTAAAGTTAAAGTTTAAGGTATTGGAACTATTAGTGAAAGATTGAAATGGCCAAGAAAACTTAAGAGAATTTTTGACCAAATGAGAGAGAAGCAATTACAACAATTTTATAATTTCTTGTATTGGAAGGAAATTTGTGTTTATTATTGATGTTTTGGAAAAAGGTTAGGTAGTATGCTTATTCAAGAAAGGAAATATTATCACCTATGAAATAGGAAAGGGAAGATTTATGAACTAAATCATGCTCCACATGATTTTAAGCTATCGAAAAAATGTTCATGCTTGGTAACTATTAACACATTACTTGTTTGGAAATATTTTTAGAGATAATATCAAACCAACATGATCTAACAAGAATTGTTATTCAACCAATTTAAATGCTCATTAAAAGAGATAGATGAAGCTGAAATCAAACTATAACATTGAAATTATTTAAAGAGCAAGAAAAGCCAAATTATGAATGCCCTAAGATGAAGGAGTTATATCTCCTCAACAATATATAATCATTATTTTTTTTTTAAGAATCAAATGTAGTATAAGTCCAAGGAAGATGTTTCATTTTATTTGAATGGACTATTAAGAATTGGAGAAAGAACCTAAGTACCAAATTTAGGAGAGTTAAGGAATGAGGTGTGGTAAATTGATGTCATATTCAAGGCAATCAGGAATGATAAAATTATTTACTAATGTGAAAACACTATATTTTGGAAGGAAATGGTGAGAGATGCTGCAAGGTATGTCACAAGTTGTTCAGTGTGCCAAAGGGTGATGACAAGATGTCCTCACCGGCAGGACTTGTATATTCTCATGAAATTCTATAGAGGAAGTGGAATATCATTAGAATAGTTTTGATCTTTCTACGTCAATGGATTTGGCATAATGTTATTGTAATACCCCTCTTGTTGTTATGAGGTGGATCTTGTAATTATTATACTTATGTATTTTTACTCATTATGGGAATGAGGATTGTAATCTTGTAATGGTTTATGTAATGAAATTATGTAATGGAATTATGTGATGGTTAATCTATTCTGTCTTATATTTACTTATGTTAGATTTATGTCATTACTTGAGATGTTTATTGCAATGTAATTTGGATGATGTATGTTAATGGGAATTAAGTAATCTTGGTTACGTAGCCTTAGGGGAGGTTGTCAATTTTAGGTGAACATGTATGTATAATGCACTTTAATAAAAAAAAATTAGTTCACTTTTGTAGCGAATTGAAACTTCCTCTAGGGTTGCGTGGCGGGGCATTACACATGGTATCAGAGCCTATTTCACGAGCACCTTACCGTATGACTACTCAGGAGCTAGAGCTTCGCTTGTAGTTGGAGGAGTTATTAGAGAAGGGATTTATTCATCCTAGTGTTTCACCTTGGGGAGCACCTGTCATCTTCATGAAGAAGAAGGACAATTCACTTCGGTTGTGCATTGACTATTGGCAGTTGAACAAGGTAACGATCAAGAATCGTTATCCACTTCCCTGGATTGATGACTTGTTTGACCAAGTCAAAGGTGCTACCATCTTTTCAAATATAGACCTTAAGTCGGGATACCATCAGCTTCGTATTTTTTATGCAGATATACATAAGACAACGTTTCAGACATGGTATGGTCACTATGAGTTCACTGTGGTACCATTTGGGTTGACAAATGTGCCATCTGTGTTCATGAGTTTGATGAATGGAGTATTCTGCATGTACCTTGATAGGTTTGTTCTTGTGTTTCTTGATGATATATTGATATATTCCAAGACAGTAGAGGAATATGAGGAGCATTTGCGACAAGTTTTGCAGTGTTTGCGAGAAAACCAAGTTTACGCCAACTTGTCAAAATGTGAGTTCTTTAAGTCTGAGATCAAGTATCTTGGTCATGTGATCTCAGGAGAGGGAATATCTGTGGATCCTTCAAAGATTCAAGCTATTCTTGATTAGCCTGCGCCCACGAATGTGGCAGAGATCCGTAGTTTTATGGGGCTTACAGGATATTACAGGAGGTTTGTGCAGAGTTTTTCCAGGGTAGGTCATCCTATCATTTCTCTTCAGAGGAAAGGGAAGAGGTTTGAATGGTCAGAGTAGTGTGATTCAAATTTTCAAGTTCTTAAGGATAAGCTAACTAGTGCACCAATTTTAGCGATACCTGATCCCACAGGAGATTTTATGGTTTGTACAGATGCATCTTTGGAGGGCTTAGGTGCAGTCTTGATGCAGGAGGGATGAGTGATAGCTTATGAGTCACGTAAACTTAAAGATCATGAACTTAATTATCCCACACATGACCTTGAGTTAGTGGCAGTAGTCCATGCATTGACTAGATGGAGACACTTCTTACTTGGGCACAAGTTTGAGTTACACAGTGATCATAGGAGTCTGCAGTATATTTTTACTCAGTCAAATCTTAACGCTAGACAGAGGCGTTGGATGGAGTTCCTTTGTGAGTATGACTTCGAGGTGAAGTATATTCAGGGGAAAGAGAACGTTGTAGCTGATGCACTTAGCAGACGTAGGCATGAGATTTCTGAGATGACTCTTATGGTAGATTTAGGGAGTCAGATTCTTGCTACTCTTCCAGCAGATAGTTGGTACCAGGATGTGAAAGCAGAGATTGAGGTAGGTAGACCTCTTGGGGGCAGATTTACAGGATATTCACTTGAGTCAGATGGGTTACTTAGGCATTCTGAGCGTATTTACGTTCCTTCAGTAGGTGACCTTCGATCTTTGGTTTTGACCGAGGCTCATCATGCGCCTTATTCAGCCCATCCTAGGGTGAAGAAGATGCACGTAGATCTACGCCAGTTGTATTTCTGGCCAGGAATGAAGAGGAATATTGCAGATTTTGTAGCACGGTGTTTGGAGTGTCAGCGAGTGAAGGCTGAACACCAACATCCAGCAGGGCTTCTTCAGCCACACCTTGTACCTGAGTGGAAATGGGATATTATCTCACTGGACTTCATTGTTGGTTTACCCAACTCCTCACGATGACATGATGCCATTATGGTGACGGTCGATAGGTTGAAAAAGGTAGCACACTTCTCGCCTATGCATGCTTCCTATTATGCATCATCAGTTGCTCGAGTGTTCATGGAGGATATTGTGAGGTTGCACGGTATTCCACGTCGGATTATTTCTGACAGGGATCCAGTGTTTACTTCAGCTTTGTGGACATCATTACAGCATGCTATGGGGACACAATTGAACTTTAGTTCAGCATATCACCCTGAGACAAATGGACAGACAGAGAGGGTTAATCAAATCCTCGAAGATATGTTACGCATGTATGTCATGGATCAACAGACACGGTGTGAGGATTATCTTTATCTTGTGGAGTTTGCTTATAATAATAGCTACCAGAGTTCCATAGGCATGGCACCTTTTCAGGCATTGTATGGACGTCCTTGTCATACTCCTCTTAGTTGGGATCGATTCGAGGATAGAGTGTTATTAGGACCTGAGATGTTACAGGATATGGAGCAGCAGGTGGATCGGATTAGGGAGCACTTGGTGGCAGCTCAGGATAGGCAGAAGAAGTATGCGGATGCGCATAGGGTGGATCGTCAGTTTTCTATTGGCGATAGAGTATTTTTTCGGGTGCGTCCGTGAAGGAGTCCTATCCGATATGGAAAGGGTTCTAAGTTGTCACCTCGCTTTGTCGGACCTTTTGAGATACTCGAAAAGATTGGTCCAGTTGCTTATCGACTTGCTTTGTCGCCCAATCTTGCACATATACATGATGTTTTCCATGTTTCAGTTCTTCAACCTTATCATCCAGATGTTACTCATGTCCTTGATTGGGATTCTTTACAGGTAGAGGACGGGCAGCTGGCTTTGGAGCTCGTGGCCGTAATGGAGCGCAGAACATTTGCTCTTCGAGGGCGAGATATTGAGAAGGTCAGAGTACAGTGGGATCCCAGGGATGATACTTCATCCACCTAGGAGGATGCAGTTAGGATGAGGGAGTTATATCCCTACTTGTTTACAGGCTTCCAGGAGTAAGCTTGGTCTTTGGGGGGGAGAATGTAATACCCCTCTTGTTGTTATGAGGTGGATCTTGTAATTATTATACTTATGTATTTTTACTCATTCTGGGAATGAGGATTGTAATCTTGTAATGGTTTATGTAATGGAATTATGTAATGGAATTATGTGATGGTTAATCTATTCTATCTTATATTTACTTATGTTAGATGTATGTCATTACTTGAGATGTTTATTGCAATGTAATTTGGATGATGTGTGTTAATGGGAATTAAGTAATCTCGGTTATGTAGCCTTAGGGGAGGTTGTCAATTTTAGGTGAACATGTATGTATAATGCACTTTAATAAAAAAAAATTAGTTCACTTTTGTAGCGAATTGAAACTTCCTCTAGGGTTGCGTGGCGGGGCATTACAGTTATGGTGGAAAAACTCACCAAGGGAGCCAATTTTTTATTATAAATTTTGAATTGTAGGGTACCAGTCATAATTACAAATTTGTGTGAAGTACGGTTTTGTTTCTTGGTGTTCTTGATAAGGTTATCTTAGATAGGGACACAAAAGTAATGTTAAGGTTTTGAATAAACCATTATCACCTTATTGAAAATTTAATTGAATATATGCTCAACTTATTACCTTGAGACAACTAGTCAAGAAAAAACAAAAAGAGGGTAAACCAAGTCCTGATGGATTTTTAGAGTACTTTTATTACAATAATTTCTATCATTCCAAAATGAAATTTTATCCATTTGAAACATTATACAAAAGGGAGGGTTGAATTCATATAAGATGGGATAAGCTAGAAAATAGGAATAGCCTTAATCCAAAAATGTTAGAAATGAAAGAATAGATCAAGATGATCAAGGAAAGAAGTGAAGAATAATGGGTATGTGCAGTATCATCATGGAAAAAATGGGCCCTTAAGTGGCAATGAAAATTCAGAAAATCAGAGTTAGGGAACTTGATGTATAAATTTGAATAAGTTATCTATATTATTTCAAAAATATGTAAGAATAGAATCTGTAGCAAATTGAATCTAGTTTCTAAAATATTAGGTTTATTTAAAAAGAAAAAAATTCTATTTGGTGAAAATTTGAGATTTCAATGCAGTAGTACTTAAATTTCAAGGAAAAAATAAGAAGTAGGTGTCTATCTGACCACCCTAACCACAATAAAATGATAATTATTTTTTATAATATTTTAGATATAAGTAGAGGACTCATGTCCTGATGTGATGCATATTTTTTTGTAATTTGTTTCCAAGTAAATAATTAATTATGATTTTTTTATTACAAATTTTTAAAAATATAAAAACTCGTATGTCTAACCACCTTAACTTGGTAAAAGATTCATGAAATTCAATTTTTTTTAATCCTATAGTATGCAAAGCATAGAATGTGGCACATGTTTCAGATTCAAAAAATGTGATACCGTTTGAAAGCTATAGATATTTTTCAATCAGCCTATCAATTAGGAATTTGGTCGTAATTCAAATATAAAATGAATAATAATTATTTATTAAATTCAAAGTAAAGCATAATTTATATTGTGGAAAGCTGAGAATCTCCTTTAAAAATCCTTTTCGTTTCATCAATTTTGGGTACAAAAAACGTTGTTAGCCACATGGGCCATCATATCACTCACATATCGCCACTTTTTGGCCCATCATGATCTTGCACATACCCCAATGATAGGTAGGAAATATTTGTTGAAACAAAGCATGAGTCAAGAAGTAGTACTATTATGCTCAAAATTGATAGTTGTCTAAGGGTAGTATTATGATTAAGATGGAAAGTAGTCAAGGGGCAGTACTATTATGCTCAAGATAAATATTAGTGTTAATGATGGACATTCTCGGCTTCTGAATTGTCCAATGGTGTAAAGACTAGAGGAAACAATGAGACCCATGGTGTAGTGTGCAATGTATCGACATTCCTTTTTTATTTTTGTTACACTAAGAGAAATTATGTGTTAGTTAATGAGAACATGTTTTTCCAATCACTGTGGTATAGGTGTCATGTAATATAAAGTCACTATTGTACTTATGATGTATGTAATGAGTCGTTAGTAATGTAATTGTGATGTATAGTTCTCTAGAGAGAAAGTTTTCTTGAAGCATGCAAATTCTTCCAATGCATTAGCAAAGTCACTCAGTGCAAGGTCAAATAAGGATGAGATTGTAGAGGGCAGTGCTACAAGGGAAGATTATTCTAAGATTAATAGAAATTCTTATTTCCTGCATGATTTAGAAAATTGAAAGTAAAAAAATTATTTGACTTTATCTGTATGTTTTGGTACTTTAAATCATTAAGGGCGATGATTCGTAAGGGGGGAAGTATGTTACACCTCATTTCTCAATTACCAAATTACTTTTACCTTTATGAGTAAATATGATATTAAATGCAAAATCATGAATTTAATATATTCAATGGATTAATGAAATACATGAATATGCCTTATGATGTTATGACCTTTTAATACTTTTATGATACAAATGATATATAATGGATAATATTTTCATGTGATCGGCTAACTTCTTTGTGATGCACTAAGTTGGATGCAGGAAAGAATCAATCCTACAGTAAGAGAGGGGGAGTATCACCCATGAGAGGAGATTGGTATGGAAACCACTAATGTACCTACTTGAGCTATCACACACTCACGGTCTAGGTTAGTCAAGTTGAGTCAAGTTAGAATGGGTTATTGATAAGTAAAACCTTGGTCATAGCTTCTGGGATGAATGAAATGTTGGAATTGATGTCTTTGATTTCTTTTGGTTGTTTCTTTGATTTGGTTCATAGGGTCGAATTCCTTTGACATGTTTGAGATATTTGAATGTTATGAACGAATGTTCATATGTATATGGGTACATAAATTTATATATATATTGAATATATATCTATGCATATAATAAAATGGCACATACATATTACAAATATATATGCAAACATTTGTAGATATAAATATGTATATATTGTATGTATGTATATATATATGCATATCAACATATATATATATATATATATATATATATATATATATATATGTAATATTATATTTGAATAGTGATATATATATTAATATATGCGTATATAATTAAAAGGTGAATATGTATATATATATAATATGTGTGTGTGCATTTTTTATTGAGATATATATTCAAATACATGTAATTGATTGAAATATAAAAATACATATAATATATATATATATATATTGATATATATATATATATGTATATTATTTTAAAAAGTATATATTATAATTATTATTGTGAGTAACATTATTCCATACTATCGATAATATAAATGGATAAAAGCATATTAATAATATTATAAAGGTTGTAGTGGAGAATTTAAACAATGTAGCATATTAAAAACATGTTAATTTCTTTAAAAAAAAGTTTCAGTAGAAGTTAAGAATGGCACATTTACATGTGTTGAATAACGCATTGAAAATAAGAGAAACATAGAATATAAAATGCAAATTTATGTGGATGCACTAATAGCCAAGTTTTGGCATAAAACCCATGCAAGGAGAAGGTCAAACCACCATGCAAGGCATAGTATAAAGGTGTATTAACGGTTCTAAAAAGTATCCCTTTTTCCCACATTTGGGAATAATTAACAAAATGAACCTATTGTTGCCTTGATTCAGTGTTGTAATGTGTTGTACACATTCAAATTCAATCTAAGGCCCTTTATAATAAAATGGACCTAATTGTGCCTTATTTAGGGTGTTGTAAAGTGTTTTATTACACTTTCACACTAATCTAGGGATTCATTAATTAATTGAGCTTAATTGGCCCTTTAATTCAAATATAAGGCCTATTAATTTCATTTTTCAAGGATCTATCCCGACACCCATTAATGATATTGCATAACATTTAAATTAACAAAGTTAGAGTCCTAGAAAACTGTGCTAGGACCCATTCGCCACTTTGGGTGAATGGGTCCTCCTCACTTAGGACACCCCTTTTTTTGGCATATTTGAGGTGGGTTTTTAACATTATTTCACCTCCCCAAAGCTTGGTCCTAGAAAGTTGTGCTAGGATCTGTTACCAAAATTTCACCTACAACTCAATTTGGTAGAGCTTAAGCATTTGTTACATCTAAGGTGAAAGGTACTTCAATAAATTTCAACTAGTCCTAACCAATTGTAGTTGAAGTTTCAAGTGGAATTCAGTTTTTATTATGCAAAGATTTACAATAGAAAGAGATTATTTAATATGCATAATATTGTTGCATTTCATTTATTTTGAAAATGAAAATGTATACAATGTTGTTGTTTCATTCATTGAAGATCAAAAGAATTCTTAAAAATCCCACACAAGTTGTGGGAATGACTAAATTGAATTAATACAGTAATGGATGCAAGCTATACATCAGAAGATAAGTAAAGAAAAACACATGAGAAGTGATCATAATTGTCATCGCCTTAATGGATAATGCAAATGTTGGTCTTTCAATCTTCAACTTGACCCTTCTATCTCTAGCTCCTCTCATTCTCGATATTCAGATACACCTGCAGTTGATTGAAATATTTTGTTAGATCTCGAGACATGAAATCTAATCATATGTTTCGTCAACAAACAGATAACTTAAAACTATGATGCATTAAATCAACTCAACCATTATCAGATAAATACAAAAGAGCCAAATCAGATCATCGAATGAGAGTAAAATCATCAAAAAGGAGCATTGAACTTCACTATTTTTTCTAACTAGTTTTCTCACTATGCAATTATAGGTTCATCATTTCATGTTTCATCTTGTTTGACATTTCAGCATGTGGAGTAAAAATGGGATCCCATAAGGGTTGAGCCCAACATGTTACTCTCTTGATTTTCAAGAGGGATATAAATATGTTTTAATCAATAGAGGTGATTTTAGTTGTAACAACCATTACAAGTCTTCAAGAAGGCATATTATTCAAAATAGCACGACAAGGTATAACATTATGAAGTGAGTCAAAGTCAAATATGTCACCATTAAGTGAATCATCACAAGCTAAACAATACAGTCAAATCAGAAACAAGGGGAAATCCATCTTTCTTTTCCACAACAAAGCTTGACAAGAGGATTAAATGAAAATACAATCACTGAGGGATAATAAATTAGATAATCAGCATGGAAGATAGCAACTTTGCAATTAACAATAGCCATACAACCATCAACAATGTGAACACCATATCAATAAAGGGTCAAATTCTTATGATATTCATATCCAGAGCCACACTTATAACATTTATGCACAAAGGCACAAAGACAGACAAAACCATGGAGGAAGGACAACCACTTTCAATGAGTGACTTGACTGCACTAAAATCTATAGGATGTCACCATCATGTTGCCAACATTGTGTTTTTATGATGGATACATGCAACATACATTACTAAGCAATATGGTCCTATTAAAAAGGCAAAAGACATCATTAATTAAGTACATTTCAAAAGACAGTAAGCATATATGTCTGTAGACATGTAAAACTGACCTATTACTTGTTGAACAACATTGAACAACATTGAACAACATCGAACAACATCAAACAACATCCAACAACATTGAACAATGTTGAACAACATCGAACAACATCGAACAGCTTCAAACATCATCGAACAACATTGAACAACATTGAAAAATGTCGAACAACATCAAACAACATTGAAAAACATTGAACAATATCAAACAACATCGAAAAACATTGAACAATATCAAACAACATCAAATAATATGGAACATCATCTTCGATCACCCCGTAACATCTCGAAATGACTCAGAATTATCCTGTAACACCTCGAAATGAATCAGAATTATCTTGTAATACCTTAGAATGACTTGAAATCATCTTGTAACACCTCAAAATGACTTGGAATTATCTTGTATTATCTCAAAACATCTCGGAATCACTCCAAAATAGCTTGGAATCATCTCGTAATGTCTTGGATCATCTCAAAATCATCCCTTAATCACCTCAGAACATCTCAAAATTATCCCGTAATGTCTTAGATCATCTCAAAATTATACCATAACATTCTCACATTGTACCACATCACACCTCATCGCATTACATCAAAATGACATAAAAAACCCTAATTCCTCTATTAATTGAATAGAACAACATTATTTAATTAATTCAACTTTCATCACTTTGGACAAATTAAATAAATTTCATTTATTTAATAAGGTCTTGAAATCCCTAATTCTGCTATTAATTAAATAAAACAATATTTATTTGATTAATTCACATTTCATTATTTCGACCAATTAAATAAATCACATTTATTTAATAAAGTCTTATCTCAACTTATTTCATCCCAATTAATTAAATAATGTCAATTATTTAATTGTGTCACTAAATCACCTTATTCCTCTAAGTGGATTAAATTATTAAACAATAATTTAATTACAACACTTTCCCTCCAAAAAACTGAATAATTGAATCAAACTATTCAAATCAATTATCAAAAATCAAATCAAACTAATGCAACTTTGTTTGCAAAAGTCAAACTTGATTTGCACATTCAAACCCCAAAAAGGAATTAATTAATTAAATCAATTAATTCATATTCCTCACCCACTTTATGATTGAGCAAAGTACGATTGTTGACTAAGAAATTTATTTTGTTAACTAATCAATCTATTCTATTAACTAAACAATCTATTTTGTTAACTAAACCATCACATTCCTAACTAAGCCATCACATTCCTGATTGATCAATCTGTTCTATTAACTAATCAATCACATCCTTGACTGGCCAATATATTTCCCAATCACATAAATTGTGCAATCAACTTTGCACAATTATCTCATGTCTAAGTCCTCTCAACACACTCAGACTGTTGATCTGGATATTCTTCAAAACGATCTTGATCATCCATTTCAAATCAGTTTTTCCATATAACAAACCCCTTTCCTCACAAATAAGGATCGAAGAATTAACATACATTGGGAAACGAAGTGTTGTCAAGATCATCCTTGAGAGAGCTTCATGCATTGTCTTTGATCATCTAAAAACAACAAGCATTCATGCACACTTTGCACACAAACTTTGGAGGCTTCGTTGTGATAAGATTAATCCAACATCAATCGAATACACTTCGCTACAGGATGGTAACAACTATATTTTGTTTTTAATTTGGTAATCAGTAGGTTCCTCACCAATTTTGCATTAGTATAGTTCAATCTCGTATGTGTAGGAGTTTCTAGATTTTAGATTTAAGTTTTTTGGCTGTAGATTAGATTTCTTCATCAAATTGCTTCCATGTCCTTCTTGGATCTGGATCTAACCTTCTTTCTCACCCTCACACATGCTGGCATGCTTGGTGGGACCCTTTTCCCCTCCTCTAACATTCGTTTGAGTCAATTTTGAAGTTGTAGGTCCCAAAAACGCTTCTGTCACAGTTTCACATGCTTGTCTTGAAGACCTGAGCATTTGTCCGAAAAGTCTGAGCATTTTTCTATCAATAAATCTGCGCATTTGTCAGAAGAATGGTACATTTTTTAGAAGAACTGTGCACTTGTCATGTGAATGGTGCATTTGTCTGAAACTAGTGCATTTGTAATTTCTTAAGTTAGCATTTTTCTGATAGGGGTTTTAAGCACTTGTTTCTAAAACTGTGCAGTTGTCTAAAACCTGTGCATTTGTATTTTTTTGTTTTGATCAGTTGTTCTGATGGACAAATGCACCAATCCTGCACACTTGTAATAGGTTTTCACTAACAGGTGTTTGTTTTTGGATGTGTAGATAGGAATTGATAGATTTGATGCAGGATTCCAATGACTCTAACATGTTTATTATAGGGAAGAGGATTGGTACCAGTTGTTGAAGTTACTTTTAATTAAATTAGGAATTTTCATTTTAGTGCTCTAAAATTGAACAACAAAAAACTCACACTTGATTTTGGTGTTGTTAAAAAGAACAAGTTTTAAGCTTTTTAACTTAGGAATTTTCATTTTAGTGCTCTAAAAATGAACAACAAACTCACACTTGATTTTGGTGTTGATAAAATGAAATTTTTTTAAGCTTTTTAACTTAGGAACTTTCATTTGGTGCTTATAAAAAGAACAAAAACACTTCAATCTTGGGCTCTAAAAATGAACACATTTAATGTTTTCATAAGTAGGAACCTTTAATTTTGGTGCATAAAAAGAGAGAAATTGTTTTTCATTTTGTTGACCAAGATAGGACAAGGGTTACCTTTCTTGGAAACACTTCTATTAGAGCTCATAAAAATGAACAAGTTTTTCTTTGAGATTTCTCACCATTGATATCTTAATTGCTTGATGTCTTCAACATTTTGTATTGGTACAAATTAAAAAGAACTTTGTCTTTTTTATTCACAATTTTTTTGGGATAACATCACTCGAGGTGTTTAAAATGAATCAAATTGCAATGAAGTGTTTACTGTGCATACAGTGATTGGAAAAGATAATGTGTTTTATCTTCTCCCCTCACACCTTTTGGTGATCTTGGGTGAGTGAAAGAACATTTTTGAGCATTGCACTTTACCTTTAAAGTTTACCTTAAAGAGGGGGATTGCCTTGAGATATATCCCATGTTGGAGAACTCATTGCAAGGTCTCAAAGCATGTTTACTGGTGGGTTATATTAAAGGTTTCAAAATCGTAAGAAAGTAACTTCAAGTCATGCTAACAATAGATTGCACCTAATCCCATGCCTTAAGTGGAATAGGAATGATTAAAGAGCCTTAAGTGGCCAAGCAGGTGAGTGTCAGATTTTTGTGTTCACAGTTTTCACTAAGAACCAATTTGTTTTAGAAGCCACCCTATTATCCAAAAACATTCTCTCAAAGTGGTGCATTGGAATTTACTTCTGATAAGTTACTTGCCATGTCTGACTATAGGCCCGCACCATAAGTTGCATGTAAAATCGTCTCTTCAGAGCATGAGGAAGGCCTACCTAAGAGAATGGTGTCTATCCCCTAGGGTTGTAATTGATGGTTTATGTTAAACTTGGCCCATTACATTCAAAATATTTTGACATCAAATTATGTGTTTGATTTAAAGAAAAATAACACATTCAAAATAAACACTAAATGAGATGGTTAAACCACAAACCCTTTGATTTAGTGAGCACTTGTGAGAGAAGCCTTATGTTTGCAACCCTTTGAAAGGATCTTTCCCTAAATGTTTCCAAAAATTCTAGCTTTGATTTTAGGGTACATTAATCAAAGTAAACATTTGGGAACTATGGCTTGGGTTTGATTATTTCACAACCTAAGTTCTAGACATGAACGTCACATAAGTCCATGATTTCTGAGTTAGTCCAAGTGTTGTCTTATCACTTGCCATACTTCAAAACATGGAACAAAAGTTGAAAAAGATTTGTTCACAAGATCATTGATCGAACCAAAACAATTGGAAAGCTAGAAGGTCAGATAGTCCTACATCCATTATTTCCATCTTGCCTATTTGAAATCAAAATCAAGTAAACCATTAAGGTCATTCCTCCAGTTAGAAGTCCATGATATTAACAGTTACTTGATACTCACAGATAGTACAAGTAGACTTTGTTGCAACATATCCTCTAGATAAGGAAGTGGAATATAGACCTTAGTTCTTCAACATTTTTATTCCCAAAGAAGCAGTGTCATCCAAAACAACACTCAAACCCTAGGGTCTTGAGCTTCACAACAACCATCCCATAAACACCACCAACTTTATGACCGTTCAACGAGCAACTGTGTAACCCCCTACCACGCAAACCCCATAGGACAACTACAACAATTACAATTTTTTTTTTTTTAAAACAACAATAAAACAATGCAACATTAAACATTTATACAACATAGATATAACATAAATCATTAACCTAATCCTATGGGGTACATGGTGCATTACTTAAATGTACCCAACAAATAAACGATATGCGATACTAACTAAAGCGGAAGAAATAAACGAGAATAAACATGATATAAATACATCAAGAATAAGATAAAATATCATATTAAACATAAATCACATAATATTATATTCAAATTCAAAGTTCAAATTACAAATGTGAAATATATTTCCATAGATACAACATAATGTAAAATTAGAGTTACATTACAAGGCTACTTCCCTTATAACATTGGGAAGGGTAAAATCATAATACAATAGTACAATAATAAAAAATAACTCTTCATAGGTACAATCTTCTCTATGCGAGCTCTGAGACCATCGCAATTGCATCCATGCCTCGATCACAACTAGGGACCCAATGGGTGCATTGCTTGTTTCCTCCCGACCATGTCAACCCAAAGGAACTCCCCCCATCCAAGAAGTCGATAAGAAAGAACCCTCAACCACAAAATCAAACATAGAGGACACACATCACAAGACTTAAGCCCATGGAACAACATACCATCAATAGTAAATAAACAACTAACACAACTCCAGAGCCACCAAAAACAAGGGAAACAAAGGGGCACAATGGGAGAGTGTCATCGCATGGCCTTCATGGATTCACTAGACTACCTATAATCTAGGAGCCACCTCCATCTATGGTTAACCAGACATCCTATTTCAAGGTGTTGCCCCATACGGTGACTCATGTAGAGCCATCTACCTTTCATCAAGACAAGGTAGTGACCTTACCGACCAGGTCTTCCCACCCGTCCTTAGCCTTTGGGAGTGCTAACGGAAGGGGTGAGGTGTATATTTTTATCTTGTTATGTGATAACTAACCCAACCCACTAAGTAAATTAATTAGGTTTTCACTTAATTAGGGAAAATCTTTCAAGGGTGACCACTTGTACATTGGCCCCAAGAAGAGCCACTCTCCCCTATGGTTGCCCTAAAACCAAAACCAAGAAATAGGTACCACAATGTTCAACCAAAAGAATCATAACTCACAACAAGGTACCTCCCACAAATCCACGTGGTATCAACATGAACCAAAAAGATGCAACCATAGAAAAGCACTCACATTTTCCCTAACCTCTGGAGACAACACTAATCCATACAAGAACAAAATAAAATATCGCATCCAATTAAATAACACCACATCATTAACTATAAGGCCTTTAAATAATAAATCATCAAGGTCTCCATCAAATAACCATTTTCATTTAGTAAAATCAAAATAAGGGAATTCACTAATATTTCTATTTAACCCAAAAACAATATTCAGTTTAATAAATATCTTCCTACATTTAAATAATTCACCAATTAAATATCTAAGTCCATAAATTTTCTAAAAAGCTAATTACATAATCAACAATGACAATTCCATGATTTATTAAACATAATTAAATATACTTAAAAAAAATTAAAGATACCAACTTAATTTATCAAAAAAACAATTATGAATCATTTACTAAATTAAATTTTTCAACTATATTTTATTTTTAGATTTTAAATTTTTTCCACATAGAATATTCTAAATTCTGATTTTTCTATGATAATGGAAATCTAATCTTAAAAATTAGTTCAAAGTAAAAAGCATATTCAATTTATTAAATAACAAAGTTCAAAAAATCTGATTATAATATTTATTTATTTTAAACAACTTATTCTGACATTTCACAGTACAATTTGACTGGAAAATAAGGAAATCAAATTCTACAGTATATTTTAGATTACAAATTTCATTTTCCCAACAGAGTTTACAAATAACATTTTTCCCCATTAAATATAAAATTTCCTAGAGAATAACTTATTTTTACTTTTCATTATTTGCTCACATTTTCTGTCTATACACTATATATATATATATATATATATATATATATATATATATGTATGTATGTATAATATAATACTAGAATAAATAAATATATATCTATTCATCTAATGCTTGAAGATCAAACTCAATATTAGCAGAATATACCAATTTTTCCACAGAGTATATATACACATACATATATACCTATATATATATATATATATATATATATATATATATATATATAAACTTCAAATATATAATAATTTCAATATGAAATCTGCCACTTAAAAAAAAACATAACATATATATATATTATATTTTTATGCAAAGTCAAATTGAAAATTGAAAACCATATTATACAAGACAAGAATAGACGGCGGAATTACAAAGTACGTAGGCCTTAATAAAACATAGAGGCTCATATGAAATGGGGGAGGGGCAGCTATAAATAGTCGTACCCGCCTTCATACCACACGACACACAAGGAGAGTGGGGAGGTAGTGGAGGCTCTACCTCCACATCACCATCCCCATATGGGGGTGGCGGTGGGAGGCAACGCCTCCCCCAACCTTCCCCATATGCAAACAATAAACCCTCAAAACAAAACAATGAAGGTTGCGAACAAAGATCCTTTTCACCTCATTTCGTTGTATGACGCCCAAACCAAAATAGAGGTTTAAATAAAATATTAACAGTAATATATATATATATATATATATATATACACACGTGTATTTAATCCATCAAGCTTAAATGAAAACAATTGTAGTATAATAGAGGAGATGAAAAATTTTATAGAATAAATAAATTGGGGAAATGAAATACAGGGAGTGAGAGGAGGATTCTCAGACGGAAAGAATTACAAAGGTTTAAAGCTGAGAATCGAGATTTCAACAAGAATCCAAAAATGAATTACAAAGAGGAAAAAGGTAACCTTCAAACAGGTAATTAAAAATTACAAAGAAAGAGAATTTTCCCCAAACACACATAGGAAACACATTTTGTTTTCTTCTTTTAAAAACCAAATTTACAGATATCAGAATAAGAAATTTGAATTGCCCAGAGTCCTTCGCAAAGATCGATTCGAGGACGAGTTGCCCAATTCCATCCAAATGAAATCTTTGAAAAACCAAAGATTCGAACCCCAACAACAACGAAATCGACAACAAACCCAGAGAAAATCTAAAACTAAATCTTCTCCGATCAAAACGATAAAAAACCACATGAATCAACTAATTCTTAGAAAAAAATTCAACAATTTTTGAGTTGCATACATTTTTTCTTTTTTTTTTTCATTTTCTCCCTCTCGCTTTTTCAAAAAAGCAATATTTGGAAATATACTTTTTCCAGAAAAACCAAATCATAAGTTGTCATAAATTTTCCGAAAACTTTCCCATGCAAATTCCACTTAACCCACCATTTCTGCCATTTTCCAATTTTGGAAGAAGAATCTTCCATAATTAATTTACACCAAAATATGCCCTTTTAAAAGTTTTAATTTCATTTTAATAAATTAACTTTTGAAAAATAAACAATGAATTAATAATAATTTAAACCACATTTCACTTAATTATTATTTAAGTTTAAAATTTATTTTATTAAATCACCTTAATAAAATCAAATATAATAATGATTTCATTAATGTTATTCTTTTTAAAAATAATCCATAATAACTTCTCTAACTATAGTATTAATTTAATGATTTAAATACTAGGTTAGCTTCACATTTTAAAATAACCATAGAAATGCTAATGTACACCATAAAGCACTAGACAAAGCCATAAACACACTTATAAAACTCATGAAACAAAATGATTAAATTAACAACCATACCCACACGAATGAAGAATGGACATGACATGAAAAATCCTTGGACAAACCACTAACATAGGTGAGGGTACTTTCTTACCAACTCCCTAACCACATCAACCATTGGGTATGTAGGATGTGCTCAGACCTAACAATGCGGGTGGAGTCGACATCTAGTACCTACATTCCTGCATAACACAAAACGTCGAACAACATGTACATATTCATATATCTCATAGTCAAAAACATTATGAAGGAGAGTTACAGTGAGGTAGGGTGCTCATGGCTACGCGATGCCACCCCGTCTCCTTCACCCGAATCAAATACAGTAATTAGAATCTAGGTATCACATCATCAAAATAACTCACAAAGTAACATCATCATAACATGAGTATCCCACACATAAGTCCAACTATCATAATCAAATAAGAATAACTATCTACCACACCCAACACATGGCGAAAAAGATGTCAAACAGAGTATCACATATGTATCAGAACATAACGAGAAATCACACTGAAGAAAACACAGACACAAGAGTAGTATCAAAGTATCAGAACATGAGAGGCACTACATCCTACCCCCTAGTACTAGGCTTACTCCTGGAAGCCAGAAAACAAATAAGGAAAAGATTCTCAGATGTGGGAGGCATCCTCCCATGTCGTTGAAGTCTCATCATTCGAGTCCCATTGGACCCACACTTGATCAATCTCTCTGCCCCTAAGTGTGAGTCTCTTGTGCTGCAGCATAGCCACGGGCTCCAGT
The DNA here is from genome assembly GCA_007115665.2 of Sequoiadendron giganteum. Classification (NCBI taxonomy): domain Eukaryota; kingdom Viridiplantae; phylum Streptophyta; class Pinopsida; order Cupressales; family Cupressaceae; genus Sequoiadendron; species Sequoiadendron giganteum. Next base: position 32,160,301 of record CM021109.1, on the reverse strand, counting down.
GCGAGCTGCCCATCCTCGACCTGAAGAGCATTCTAATTTAGTACATGAGATAAATCAGGAAAATAAGGCCTAAGAACAAAAACATGGAACAAATCATGAATGTGTGCAAGGCTGGGCGACAAGGCCAAATGGTAAGCAATGGGTCCAATCCTCTCTAGAACCTCAAACAAACCCACAAAATGAGGTGCCAACTTGGAGCCTTTTTCATAATGGATAGGGCTCTTTCGTGGATGCACAAGAAGAAACACACAATCACCCACTGAAAACTGACGATCAACCCTATGAGAATTGATGTACTTCTTCTATCGATCCTGAGCCGCTACCAACTGCTCTTTGATGTAAACAACTTGCTACTCCATTTCCTATAGCATTTGTAGCCCAAGAAGAATTATGTCCTCCAAACGGTCCAAACTCAGAGGTGTTCGACACAGGCGACCATACAAAGCCTAGAATGGTGGAATCTTGATCGAACTATGGTAATCGTTATTGTAGGAAAACTCAACCAAATGTAGATAGTCTTCCCATCGAGACTGTTGATCCATAACATACATGCAAAGCATCTCCTCAAGAACCTGATTGACCCTTTCAGTCTGACCATCTGTTTCTAGATGGTAAGCAGAACTGAAGTTCAATTGTGTTCCCAGAGCGTGCTGAAATGAGGTCCACAATGCAAAAGTGAACATTGGACCTCTGTTAGAAATGATTCTCCACAGAATCCTGTGCAACCTCACAATGTCATCCATGAAAATTTTAGCCACAGACGATGTAGTATAGGAAGATCGAATACAGGATAAATGTGCCACCTTGGTCAAACTGTCAACGGTGACCATGATAGCATCATGTCGACGTGCAATCATCGGCAAACCAACAATGAAGTCAATAGATATAATATCCCATTTCCATTCGAGAATGAGATTGGGCTACAAAAGACCTGGTAGATGATGGTACTCTGCCTTCACCCTCTAACACTCCAGGCATCTCGCCACAAGATTTTCTATATCCCTCTTCATCCCTACCTAAAAGTATAATGGATGAAGATCTGCATACATCTTTTTAACTCCAGGATGAGCCGAATAAGGAGCTCGATGAGCTTTAGACATGATTAGGGTATGAAGACCCTTAGAGGAAGGAACATATATGCAACTCGAACATCTCAAAAGTCCATTGGACTCAAGAGTATAACCAATAAACCTTCCCTCAAGCACTCTACCCGACTCCAGCTCCGACTGCACCTCTTGGAACTAGCTGTCTGAAGGAAGTGCTACAAGAATCTAACCTTTTAGATCAACCTGAAGAGTCACAGAGGATAACTCATAACGGCAATGGCTTAGAGAATTAGCTACAACATTCTCCTTGCTTTGAATATATTTCACTTCAAAATCATACTCGTAGAGGAATTCCATCCATCTTCTCTACCTAGCATTAAGATTCGACTACGTGAAAATGTATTACAGACTGTGATGGTCACTATGCAGCTCGAACCTGTGACCCAACAAGAAATGCCTCTACCTTACCAGGGCATGAACAACTATGGCCAACTATAAGTCATGAGTAGGTTAATTTAGCTCATGGTCCTTGATCTTACATGACTCATATGCTATCACCCTACCATCCTGCATCAAAATAGCCCCTAACCCTTCCAAGGATGCATATGTGTAGACCACAAAGTCCTAAGTCGGATCAGGGATAGCAAGAATATGCGCACTAGTCAGCTTCTCTTTGAGAGTTTGAAAAGCCAACTAACACTTTTTTGACCAATCATATTTCATTCCTTTCCTCTATAGAGAGGTGATGGGATGTGCAACCCTGGAGAAACCCTATAACAACCGCTGATAATAGCCCGACAATCCCATAAAGTTGCAGATTTTTGGAATATTTTTGGGAGCAGGCCAATCTATAATAGCTTAGATCTTTGAGGGATCCACGGTGATTCCTTCTCCGGAGATCACATGCCCCAAGTATTTCACTTTAGACTTATAAAATTTGCACTTTTCCAAGTTTGCAAACAACTAGTTTTCTCTCAAGCATTGCAACACCAGCTTCAAGTGTTCCTTATACTCTGCCATGGATCTAGAGTAGATAAGTATGTCATTGAGAAACATGAGCACAAAATGGTCCAGATAGGTCCGAAAAAAACCATTCATTAAGCCCATGAAAACTGAGGGTGCATTAGTTAACCTAAATGGCATGACAGTAAATTCATAATGTCCATACTAGGTACGAAATGTAGTTTTCTGAATATCCTCCTCAGAAATCCACAACTGATGGTATCCTAATTTGAGGTCAATTTTAGAGAACACCTTTGCTCCCTTGATCTGGTCAAATAGACCATCAATCCTCGGCAAGGGGTAGCGGTTCTTCACTGTCACCTTGTTCAATTGCCTATAATCAATACATAGACGGAGTGAACCATCCTTATTTTTCAAAAAAATGATCGGTGCTCCCCAAGGGGAAGCACTAGGCTAGACAAACCCCTTTTCAAGTAATTGTTCTAGCTGCAACCAAAGTTCTTGAAGCTCCCAAGTTCTCATCCTATAAGGAGCCTTAGAGATAGGCTCGACTCTTGAAATGAGATCAATTTAATGTCATGCTTAGGTGGCATCCTAGGTATCTCGCTTGGAAAAACATCAGAAAACTCCTTCAGGAGAGGATAATCATCCAAAGTTATCTCTCGTCTCTCCTCCATACCCAGGTCACTAACTGAGACAGTGAACAATTGACACCCTTGACAAAAACACTTCTTCAACTACATTGCAGAGATAATCCTCAAGGAGATAGGCTTTTGAATGCCAACAATTTCAATCTCAACTCCAAAATCATCCCGACATCGAACAGACTTACGATGACAGTAAATTGTCACCTGGTGTGCACTCAAAAAATCCATCCCCAATATGACATCCTAATAACCTAGGGGAAAAATCTGAAGATCCACTGAAGTCATAACTAAACCAAACTCCAACTTACATATTGGAATAAGAGACTCCATTGACTCTTTTTCCCTAGAGGCTAATTCAACACGCCACTTCACGCCTTGCTTTGCCGCAACTAGATTACAACGCTTGACAACTATAGGGGAAATAAAGGAATCCATGCACCACAATCAAAAAGTATAGAAATAGGAGCGCCCTGCAACAAACCTGATAACTCCACCATAGTGCCCCGGTGATCAGCCTAACGACTATCCACCATGGTGAAAACTTGATGAGACCTGTCAACATCTCCACTAGTCGTCAGATGCTACCGACCTCTGACTAAACCCTGCAGTGCTCCTCTATGGACACTATCTGGAAATATGTCCCTACTACCTATAACACCCCTCCATTTTGCTTTCTGGACTGGACAGTGTCCTTGTTTTGTGTTGATTTATACTTCTGGATATTCAGATACTTTATCTTGTGTGTGTATTTGATCACCAATTATTGAGCGATAGACTATTTTATGTGATGTGATTTGGTTTATCTGATGATTTGTGTTACATGTTTTAATGGTGTAATGATGTTAGTTGATATAACATGTTAGTGCATATGAGAATATTTGAGGTATTGTGGAAGTGTCAGTTTTGATGAGTGTATTGGTGAAGGGGATGGATTTGCATCACTCGCTTGCGAGCGCCCTGTGATTCTGTGATTACCTCTTCACGGTGTGTATTTTATACTGTTTATATTATATGATGTTGGTTACTATGTTTTCAGGATTACAGGTACATGACATCGACTCCACCTGGTTTCACAGGTCTGAGCATGTCGATCCAATAGTTAAGTTGAAGGGAGATAGTAGCTAGGTAACATGTGTCAAGTCTACACACTAGCCATAGTGTGTTGTCAGTCGTCTGTGTCGAGTCGTTGTTTGCCTTACTTTAACGTTATTTAATTCTGAAAGATTCTTGTTTTGGGAATAGATAGTTTGAATAATTGCATTATATCATGTTGATGATTATTTAATTTAAATTATGCATTGTGGATAGAAGTTTATATTAAATTAATTAATTTAATTTATTCTATGTAATTAATTAAATTTATTTTATTTAATTAATTAAATTTATTCTATTTAATTAATTAAATTTAATCCAAGGGGGTTGAATTTAGTTATTAAATAATTTAATTAATTAATTAAATGTGATGGAAGAAAATTAAAAGAAATAAAAGAATTTAAATTCATTATGGAATTTTATTTCATTTAGTGGGAATTTAATTATTTTAGAATTTTATTTCAATTAAGTTGGAATTAAATTAGAAATTGAAATTGGATTTTAAAAGCAAAGTTAGTTTTCAATTTTTGGAGTTAATTAATATTTAGATATTTTAAATTTGAGATTTGCATGCAAAATCAGATTTGCTTGTGCAAGATATTTTCAATTAGGCTAGCATGTGTGAGTTTAATTAGGAATTAAGAGTTGGTTTTCAAAAGGGATTCAGAGAGATAATTTAGGAGAGGAAAAGCTTCTTCGGGTGTGAGAAGATATTTTGGGGAAAAATTATACAGAGAAAGGATTTGGGGAAATTCTTGGCTGTAGATATATTTGGAGTTATTCTGGAAATCTTTGTGGAGTTTGTGGATTGCTTTCTTGGTTGGAATCATTAAATTGTTGGATAGAACTAGAGAAGCTTTGGAGGAAGCTTTGCATCAAAAGTTTCATTACCTGTAGCTTCTTGAATCAGGTTTTCTTCTATGTTTATGTTTTGTTCTTTGAATGCTTTCAAAATTGTAGTGATTAATCAATTTGTTGTTAAATCTATTGAGAAAACGAATTTGTGAATAGAAGAAAGAAATTAATTAATTAAATTTAAACCTTCTGTTGTTTTTGTGGAAACTTCTTTGGGAAAATTGTGTAATCCTTTGTAGAATTTACTTTATTTGAGGAAATTGATTGTTTTGTTATTTGATTCAAACCTAGAGGTTGAACAATACATTTAGATTGTTTTTAGAAAATTTAAACCTCTGTGGAAAAACAATTTTTTTAAAAAAAACTTCTGGTTTTAATTTAGATCCATTTGATTTTATTATTCTTCTAATTGTTCATGAATTCGAGAAAATAGTTTAAAAGAATTAAATTTTGTTAAACCTCTGTGAAAATTGGATTTTCTGGAAAATCTTTTCAATCTGACTTGTAGTTGAAATTCTGAATAAATATATAAACATATGTATATATATATATATTTTGTTAAATATATATATATATATATATATATACATATGATATATATATTTTATATTGCTGTTGAAAACTTATTTTAAATTCCTGACGCCATCCGTACGACGCTTTGGTTTTTGGGAAATCGCAGAATTCTATAATAAAAAAGTGAATTGTATTCGCTGTGTTTGTTTTAAGGCTTTGTTTGGGCCTTGGTTCGGGGGTTGGGGAGGATCTACCTCCCCACAACCGCCCCCATATGGGAGCGACTGTGTGGAGGGAGACCCCCTCCACACCTTCTCTCGCCCATTCCCGTGGGAGTATGGGGAGCGACGTAAGTACAGTCGTGCCCCTCTCCCTTTTCCGTTCATTTCAAAACCCTCGCACTGTTGGAAAGTGCAGATTGTGGTATGATGACAGTTGCTAAAATTCATCGGTGGTTTTCTAGGAATTTCGGTGTTAGTCCTTTTAATAAAAGATTTATATAGTAAGTTATATATACATATATAATATGAGTACGTATATTTATATATAAATATATGAGGGGTATATTTTGTGTATTTATGTCATTATATAACTTCAAAATATAATTATTTTAGGAATTAATTTCTTAAAGTATAAAATTTATATTCATGTGGTTTTATTTTAAATGAGATTAATATGAATTATTTTAAATAAACATTTAAATTAAATTCAGTGTATATATATATTTATATTCAATTGCGTGCATGTTTAAGTGTTTGAATTTGTTAGTTAATTGAGAAATTGTAAGAATCAGATGTGTAAGTTTGAAACTGAAGAAATGATTTGCATGGGCAACTAGATAAAGAAAAAGATATTTTATAAATTGCATGTTTTGAATGGATAGTTGAAGAGACATAGATTTGGATAGAAAATTGAAAAGATTATTGGAAATAGTTTCATGTTGTATTAAAAGTTAATTAAGGAGTTGTTTATAATGAAGAGACAATTAATTACCTTAATTTATTTATTTTCTAGTTTGGGCAATTATATTAGTGTGATTGGAATATTTATGAGATATGGATTTAGAATATCCAAAAGTAGTGATTCTCTCGTGATTTCCTTTTAGATTTATTTTCCTCGTATCTCGCAAAGGGTTGTGAGTTTAAATTGTTAGGATTCTCTATTATGAAAATGGAAAAGGGGTATATGGTTATTTGAGTAAACCCTGTTATTGTGCCTTTGCCTTTGTAAACATTACCTATTGCTTGAGTATGGATTTAGGAAATCCAAATATTAGATTTGATTAATAACTTGAATGCTTTTGTAGCTATGTCGTCATGTTATATTTTGGGATGTGGGATTATGGGTTAGTCCAAATTTGCAAGTCTTCCAGAGAATCTTAGAGGATCTAAGAGGGTTGTTGTTTTCCTTATATCAACCAGATGTTTTTCCCTTGGGTAGTGCATGGTGTCTTATCAGTATTTACCCGGTTTCCACGAACGGGGTTTTTTTGTACCTCCTATGAAAGGAGTGGACTACGTGTATAGGTTGCCTCCAAAATGTTTGGAGTGTGTTATATTATTTGTTTCCTCCTAGAGATGGAGTGGTTTTGATACCTAGGTTGTATGCACTTGTGATTCCCTTGGTGGATAGTTTGTTTGTGTGTTGTCGAATAGAAGAGTAGCTTCCATTAGGGGCCAGAGCCCGGAAGAGGTAGGATTTGGGTAACCTATCGAAGTGAGTTTAATCAAGTGATAACTAAAATTGAAATGAAAATTTGGGGAGTACTACACACTAAAAAGATAAGTTCTAGCTTCACTCATTGTCAAGTGCTAGTTAAGGCTTGGAATGAGTGGAAAGGCTTGAAATGGCATAGTCATCTATCTTGTCAGTACGAGAGGTATTTGATTCCACACTAGTAAGTATGAGGGCCAAGGGTCAGCAGAGGCCACCAGGATCACCAGAGCCTATGAAGATCCACAAAGGGTAACTTATTATGAGCTGTGCAATGAAACTCTGTCTAGGACAACTATTTGGTATTTTATGTTATGTGTATGGTTCTCTGAACATACTTGATCTATTTTATGTCTGGAAGCAATGTGACCTATGTTAGTGATGTGAGAGTTGTACTTGTATTGTACTTATGTTGTACTTGTGTTTGGTTGAGTTAGTATGAGTCTGCCTATGGTTAGAGGTTGTAGATCTTTGTCCATGTTATGTTGTTACTATCTCCTAGCATGGGAGGTGGGCCTTCGGGTACCACTTGGTTGCGTGGAACATGCACCATACACCGTTGGTTCCCCATTGATCTTCAGTTCGTGGAGGCGAGTCATCCAGATGGACATCTTGCGGTTCTTATTGTATTATCTTGCATTGTAATATTTCTATTTGTATAAGTTATTTATCCCTCGTATGTTTATGAGGTGGAATTCTGTAATTGTAACACTTATGAATTATTGTCTCATTCTGGGAATGAGTGATGTAACTATTGGATTAAGTAAATAAATATGAAATTGTATCTTGGATGTTTATCTTATTATGTTATGTTGTATGATGCTTATTTCATAAACTATATAATATGCTATGGTTAAATGTAAGTTTTTTGTGTGGGTTTTAGTAATCCCAACCTTGTAGCCTTAGAGGTTGTTGTTAATTAGTAAGTGAATGTGTATGTTAATTACATTTTATTAAAAAAAATCGGTTCACTTAAGTCGTTAATTACAACTTCCTTTAGGGTTACTTGGCGGGGCATTACACTACCCATAACTAAAACACCCAATACCATGGCCAAAACCTCTGACACCAGATGAAACATTAGACTATTGATAGCTACCACGCCTAGGTGCAGGTTGTGAGGACTATGTTGGCTGCCCAACCCAGTTATGTTGCAATACTTTCCAATGACGATTTCTCCTAGAATGAAACCTATTGCTCTGTTGAGACTGAGAGGTATTTTCCTTTGACTAAAACTATTGTTGTCCACCCTTAGCAGGTGTAGAATGAGCCCTAGAGGGACCTGCAACCTGAGACTACCCACCACAGGAACCACCACCTACAGCAGGAGTACTACCGATCTAAGCTCCAACATTACCTCCTAATTCCAAGGTCAAATTCTCCTCCACAAGGCGAGATTTCTCAACCGCAACCTCCATCATCTTCAACTTGAAGACTTAGACACCTCCACTAATCCTAGCATTCAAACCTTTGACAAAATGTTGTACTAGCATAGCCTCATCATTAGAAATTTTAGCGTACTGCTTAAGCTCAAAGAAGCGGTGCTCATATTGCTCTACGGACATTTCCATCTGTCTCAAGTCATGGAATTCATCTTCCTAGTGCTATCTCCAGTGATCAAATAAGAAACAAGCCCTGAGCCGTTCTAAGAAAAATTCCCATGTCACTGAACCAATGTCAAGGTGTAATTTTTTTTCTTCCAGTCACCACCATGTGGATGTGAATCCTTTGAGGTGCATGATAGTGCACCTTTCCCTAGTATTATTACCATAGGGATGCATAGCCAAGCATTGATCCAAATCAATGAGCCAAGTTTCAGCTTCCAGACCTCCACCAAATCCATCATAAATAGGACGTGCCCTGAGGAGATCTCTCATATTCCTAGTGGCCACTGCATCTTGATCTTTCGGTATTTCATTCCTCCTTGACGACCGCTCTCTCTCTTTGATCACCCATTGTTCATATTGCCTAGGACACAAACTACCAAGAGAATCTTCCAACAACTAACACAACTGCTCACCACCCTAAATCTACTATTGTGGATTAGGGTCTCCACTCGGAGGGTTGATCTGGGAACCCTGATTTTCCTCCTACTCCAATTCATGGGAGCTCTAAGGTGGAGAATTATGAAAGCTAGCTCCATGAAAACCATGGCCACGACTGCTACCACGTCCATTTCCTCGACCCCTAGGCATGATTCTGCACAACAAGAAAGGGATTACATAAGTTCAAAGTTATGCAACAATATTAACATAATGGGCTTTCTTAACCTATAGTACCCAGTGTTGTTAACCTTGGCTCTCATACCAAGTTGTAATGCCCTGCCATGCAAACCCCATAGGACAACTACAACAATTATATAATTTTTATTTTTTTTGAAAACAACAATAACACAATGCAACATTAAACATTTATACAACATAGATATAACATAAATCATTAACCTAATCCTATGGGGTACACGGTGCGTTACTTAAACAAACCCAACAAATAAACGATATGTGATACTAACTAGAGCAAAAGAAAGAAATGAGAATAAACATGATATAAGTACATCAAGAATAAGATAAAACCTCATAAACATAAATCACATAATATTATATTCAACTTCAGAGTTCAAATTACAAATGTGGAATATATTTCCACATATACAACACAATATAAAATTAGAGTTACATTACAAGGCCACTTCCCTTATAACATTGGGAAGGGTAAAATCATAATACAATAGTACAATAATGAAAAAGAACTCTTCATAGGTACAATCTTCTCCGTGCGAGCTCTGAGACCACCGCAACTGCATCCATGCCTCGATCACAACTGGGGACCCAATGGCTGCATTGCACATTTCCTCCCGACCGTGTGAACTCAAAGGAACACCCCCCGTGCAAGGAGTCGATAAGAAGTAACCTTCATCCACAAACTCAAACATAGAGGACACACATCACAAGACTCAAGCCCACATAATCTTCAACATAACATCAACAGTAAATAAACAACTAACACAACTCCAAAGGCACAAGAAACAAGGGAAACAAAAGGGGCACAATAGGAGAGTGTCATTGCATGGCCTTCATGGATTCACCAGACTACCTATAATCTAGGAGCCGTCTCCATCTATGGTTAACCAAACATCCTATTTCAAGGTGTCACTCCATAGGTTGACTCATGCAGCGCCATCTACCTTTTGTGAAGACAAGGTAGTGACCTTAGTGACTAGGTCTTCCCACCCATCCTTAGCCTTTGGGAGCACCAACGATAGGGTTGAGGTGTATATTTTTGTCTTGTTATGTGATAACTAACCCAACCCACTACGTAAATTAATTAGGTTTTCACTTAATTAGGGAAAATCTTTCAAGGATGACAACTTGTACATTGGCCCCAAGAAGAGCCACTCTCCCCTATGGTTGCCCTAAAAACAAAACCAAGAAACGGGTACCACAATGTTCAACCAAAAGAATCATAACTCACAATAGGGTACCTCCCACAAATCCCCATGTGGTATCAACATGAACCAAAAAGATGCAACCATAGAAAAACACTCACATTTTCCCTAACCTCTAGAGACAATGCTAATCCATACAAGAACAAAATAAAATATCACATCCAATTAAATAACACCACATCATTAACTATAAGGCATTTAAATAATAAGTCATCCAAGTCGCCATCAAATAACCATTTTCATTTAGTAAAATCAAAATAAGGGAATTCACTAATATTTCTATTAACCCAAAAACAATATTGATTTTAATAAATATCTTCCTCCATTTAAATAATTCACTAATTAAATATCTAAGTCCATTTTGCTAAAAAGCTAATTACAGAATCAACAATGATAATTCCATGATTTATTAAACATAATTAAATATACTTTTTAAAATTAAAGATACCAACTTAATTTATCAAAAAACCAATTATGAATCATTTACTAAATTAAAATTTTCAACTATATTTTATTTTTTGATTTTAAATCTTTTCCACACAGAATATTCTAAATTTTTTTTTTTCTAAAATAATGGAAATCTAACCTTAAAAATCAATTCAAAGTAAAAAGTAGATTCAATTTATTAAATAACAAAGTTCAAAAAATTTGATTATAATACTTATTTATTTTAAACAACTTATTTTGACATTTCACAATACAGTTTGACTAGAAAATAAGGAAATCAAATTCTACAGTATATTTTAAATTACAAATTTCATTTTCCCAAGAGAGTTTACAAATAACATTTTCCCCCATTAAATATAAAATTTCCCAGAGAATAACTTATTTTTACTTTTCATTATTTGCTCACATTTCCTACCTATACAATATGTATATATGTATATACATATATACATATATTTATATAAATACTAAAATAAATAAATATATATCTATTCATCTAATGTTGTTGAAGATCAAAACTGAGTATTAATAGAATATACCAATTTTTCTATAGAGTATATATACACATACATATATATGCATTTATGTATACATATATTTACATATATATATACATACATACATACATACATACATATATATATATATATAAACTTCTAATCAATAATAATTTCAATATTAAATCTACCACTTAAAAAAAAAACATAACATATATATATATATAATATTTTTATGCAAAGTCAAATTGAAAATCAAAAACCATATTATACAAGGCAAGAACAGGCGGAAAAATTACAAAGTACGCATGCCTTAATAAAACACAGAGGCTCATACGAAATGGGGGAGGGGCGGCTTTACACAGTCGTACCCCCCTTCATACCCCACGACACACAAGGAGAGTGGGGAGGCGATGTAGGCTCTTCCTCCACATCGCCATCCCCATATGGGGGCAGGGGGTGGTGGGAGGTAGCGCCTCCCCCAACCTTCCCCATATGCAAAAAATAAACCCCCAAAATAAAACAATGAAGGCTGTGAACAAAGAGCATTTTCACCTCATTTCCTGGTACGACGCCCAAACCAAAATAGAGGTTTAAATAAAATATTAACAGTAATATATATTATTCAACAACCATATCTTGTAGCAACAATTATTCAACCAATTCTCATGCACATTACAGGTGCACAAACCGACATCATAAGCAATTTGAGAAACTTTATATTTGTAGAAAATGAGACACCCCGCCAGTTTCTCATCGCATCCATTTTCCTAAACAAAGAGGAAGAAAAATCAAACATAGTAGTCAGAAAACCCATATTAATACCTCCCACGTGGAAATAATTATCCCCTTCATGATCTCACGTAAGGTCATGATCCCTAAGGTGAAGTCCACAAGACGTCATTTCAAACTTAGACATCTAAGTCTAAAAGCTCTCAAGAAACACCTTTGGGCACTTCACGAAAGTAGAACTCGGTTGGTATAACTTCTACAAATGAGCTTCTAGAAACAATCCAAACTTGTATCAAAATTCAGGTATGTTCCAACAGTTCCAGTATCTTACATAATCTATAGGATAATATCAGGTCTTAGAATTTTAGTCAACTAGAGAGTACACCACTCTCCCACAGGAGACCCAAGTTGTTTATGATAACCATGAGATCATAGCATAGGAAGAAAATGGAAGCAAGCAGGAACAACACTAGCATCCCACCAAAAAATTCCATGAACAATGAGAATAGCCCATGAGGATGTAAACCAAGTGACCTTTTGATAGGGTATTGAGTTTCAAAACACCCCCAAAAAATGTCGATCTATTACCCAAATTACTCTTATCAAGGGTCAAAACATCAAATAGGTCCACAACATCAAGGGTTTCAAAACCCCCATCAAGGAATAAGTCTAGAATAGGGTATGTGCAGGATCATGATGGGCCAAAAAGTGGCGATATCTAACTGATATGATGACACATGTGGTTGACGACTTTTTGTTTACCAAAAATTGATGAAACGAAAAGGATTTTTAAAGGAGATTCTCATATTTTCACCAATATAGATTATTCTTTACTTTGAATTTAATAAATAATTATTATTCATTTTCTATTGTAATTACGACTAAAGTCCTGATTGATAGGCTGATTGAAAAAAATCTATAGCTTTCAAACGGTATCACATTTTTTGAATCCAGAAAATGTGTCACATTCTATGCTTCACATACTATAGGATTAAAAAAAATAAAATTGAATTTCATGAAGTTTTGACCAAGTTAAGGTGGTTAGACATACGAGTTTTTATATTTTTTAAAAGTTGTAATAAAAAATTCATAATTAATTATTTACTTGGAAAAAAATTACAAAAAAATATGTATCACATCGAGACATGATTCCCCTACTTATATCTAAAATATTATAAAAAAATATTATCATTTTATTGCGGTTAGGGTGGTCAGACAGATACCTACTTCTTATTTTTTCCCTAAAATTTAAGTACTACTGCATTGAAATTTCAAATTTTCACCAAATAGATTTAAAAAAAAAAAAAAACCTTGTAGTTTAGAAACTAAATTCAATTTTCTACAGATTCTATTCTTACATATTTTTTAAATAATATAGATAACTTATTCAAATTTTTATGTCAAGTTGCCTAACTCTGATTTTCTGAATTTTATTGCCACTTAAGGGCCTATTTTTTCCATGATGATCCTGCACATACCCAACATCAAAATTCCCTAAATAAAATTGAGAGAGATCTTGAGGAAATTAAACAAAGATGAAATCCGACGTATCGCCAATTCCATGTACAAATTAAGAACATTACATATCCACAACATCTGGACAATCCTCAAACACCTCAATATCCACATCAACAACACTTCCAATATCCGTAATATCAAGGAGTTTCGCAACACCAAGTTGTAACTCAAGTGCAATAGCAAGATGTACCTCAATCACAATATCAAGAAGTTCCACAACACCAAAATGTACCTCAAGTGCAATATCAAAATATACCTCAAGCACATAATCAAGGAATTTTGCAAAATCAAGAGCAAAACAATCAAGAAAAGCCATAGAGGAAAGATTACCAACTAGGAAGGAAATTCACCCCTTTGGGAGAGACTTTAGAGGTAATCATGCACGAACTAGTACAACAAGAACTTATTAAAATTAACGATAATCTGACTTATGGTGAACCAAGCTTTAAAATCCCTTGGTATAACTAGTATGAATGATGTGAGTACCATAAAATCAAGGGTCACCCAACAAACATATGTGCTACACTAAAAAATCTCATCCAAGACCTTTTTGAACAAGGAGAAATAACTATTAAAAATGACGTTCAAGGGCCATTTACCAATGACAACAACAATAATGTCTCAACCTCAAAATTTGAAAGCAACAATCAAGAGCTATCTATCACCAATCACATTGACAATGTTTCTACATCATCCAGTGAGCAAGAGGACATACATCAAGAAGTTATTCTCGAGCATGATCAAAATCAATCACCCAAGTCTAGAAATGACCCAATCCAAGATATATTGGTACCATCCGACCTCATGGCGATACATATTGATGATCAAGACACTCTTGATCCAATGCTTATACCCAATGCAGAAAATCCAAGCCAAGAGTCATTACCCATATATCCACATTTTGAGGAAATACAAGGATCCTTTACAAGCAATCCCTTCTTTGAAATTGATCCATGTCAAGAATGTGATCCAAAGCATGTCAAAGATGATAGTACACAATTTCAAGATCAAGAATCCCTATCATCAAAATATTACAATGACTTGGTAGATATCCTCCAAGACATCCCATGTTCTCCCAAAAAAGAACACATCCATATACCGAGCTCACATACATCTACCCATGAGATGCATACTCCTAATGGACATGTAGATGATCTTCATCCAAGAAAAGAGTCTCATACTCTTGAAATCATTACCAAGGAACAAGAGTCTCCTACTCTTAACATCTCTTCAAAGGGTCAAGACATAGCAGAATCCAAAATATCAGAAAGGGATCAGGAAGAAGACTTAAACATAATTTGTGAATCAGAAACATCCTATGGAGACATATAAAAAATCGATCATGAAGAAAACTTATACATAAGTTGTGAATCAGAAACATCATATGAAGGCATATAAAAGATGAATCATGAGGAAGACTTTTACATGGACAGTAAATCAAAAACACCTCTGGAAGAAGCATTAAAATCTGATATTTCACAGGATTAGGCCAAAGATATCAATCAGGTAGGTATCCCACATTTGAAGGATCCTATCACTTAATAAGCTATCACATTTGAAGATCCACAACAAAGCAAAGAAAGACTAACACCTTATTTCAAAGGTAAGACATATCCTATTACAAATGGAATTTTTCAAAGGATTTAGTATCAAGGCAGAGGATTAGGTCTACATGAATAGGGTATCTTAGAACCAGTGCAGATTATGGGAAATCCTAAGCATCGAGGTCTTGATTATTCAACAACTAAGGGAGCTAAACATATCAAGGATACATCCATAATACTAGGGGCAACTTTATCTAATGCAAGCATCAACATAGAGAGCACAAAGGGTCCTTATTATAAAATTTCTACCAATGTTGCAACTAGCCATACCATGAATCGTCATCCATTTCCATCCTCTGATAGGCAACAACAAGAAAAAAAACCATATCAAAAAATGAAACAAGACATTGAAGCAAAAGAATCAACAAAGTAAAATGGACAAGAAAGATTCAAATGGATAGAAAAGAAAAAGCAAGACAATCATCCCTATCAAACTCCATTAGTCAAAGAAACTATGGGGCAAAATCAAAAAGGGAAGTTCATCCATCCAAGATGTCTAGCAATACAAAAGAAAGCTTCAAGAGCAACTTAAAAAGTATATCAAGATGTTGGTCCCAATCAAATCTCCATATCCACCCATCATTGCTCATCATCCCAAGTTTGGAGAGTCAAAGGTTCCAAACTGTCAACCAAACAATCTAAATATCATATCCCTCAACAAATTTTTTCATCCATGATATCCAAATCTCGCATTGACCATGTGGTGAAAAAAATTATTTATCATAAGGACTCAAAGGGATCTCTATCATGATGTGTGCATCAAGGTAAGGTTAACTCTGATATCGACAAGGAAGATAAGAATTATCAAGGGTTACATTCAAGCGCTCTTATCCTAGTAAAACAACTCCTCCAAGTAGGATATCATTGGCATGTCATGATAGCAACAACGAGCATATCAACACTAGAATAATCTACATAAGCACCACCAGGTGGTCCAACATGAGTAGAAAAATTATCAACATGATGAAAACTTGGTAAACAGGCATCTTGTGTGACATCAAAAATCAATAAATAAATAAAAAATCAAGAGAAAAATTGTCCTCTAGTGAAAACCACTATGGTGGTGCTTGGGACAAGTACCATAATGAAAACTTGGCATATAGGCATCATGTGTAGAATCAAGCATCTACATGGGCCATTTTAGGTGGAAGCATCTCACCTTATCCATAATGAACCCAAGCCATTGTTTCCAAACTCCAACTTATCTTGATCTTGACAAAAGTTTGATATACATTTTACACTTGCTTATGGAAAACATCTTGACATGGGTCACTATCATTGATCCTATCTTCTCCAACATTATCTAAGCAATAAAGGAATTGTCCAAAGAAGCATACTCTATCCAAACATGTTATCCTATCACAAGATAATCCATCACCTACATTGCTAGACACTGGGGGAAAATGCTTGCATCTTGCTTCAGAATAAATCTTGATATATGTCCTCTAGCTCATGTTGTGATTTAGGAATTTATCCCAACAAGGTATACCACTAACACTCTATTAGGGTAACCTTCGAAATAATTTATCCCAAAGACAAGGTATACTAGTAAGGAACTATTAAGGTAACCTTTGAAACAATTTGTCCCATCAACAAGGTATACCACCAATGCACTATCAGGGTAACCTTCGAAAAAATTCATCCCAAAAACAAGGTGTACCACCGACGCACTACCAGGGTAACCTTCAAAGATGCCAACAACTTAGATTATTCCTTTGCTCAAAAATTCTAAGATATCAACATTTTCTTGAACCCCACAACTAGTTCAAGTAATATTTTCCACAACATATCCTCCAGAAAAACAAGGTGAAGTACCAAATCCAAGATTCCAACATCTTACACCCCAAGCAAAAGGATAAAAATACAAAAACATCTGAAAACATTAAAAACAAAACAACATCGCTAGATTATTCCTTCACTCAAACAGTCTAAGATATCAACATTTTCTTGAACCCCACAACTAGTTCAATTAGATTTCCTGCAACATATCCTCTAGACACGGAAGTTGAATATCAATCCAAGAATTGTTTATCCTAAAAACCAGGTTTATGCTTTGAGCTAAATGGTTGAACTACGTGGTCTTTGCATGTACAACATAGGCAAGGCTTATCTCTGATCAGCTCCCAAGGTCTTACGTCAATCCCATTAGGTTCTTATGACGCTTTCTTCCAACTTAGTCAAAAATACAAAATCCAAAAAAATTCAAAAACATTCACAAAACAACAAAAACCATGAAACTGGTAATCGAATCAAACAGATCCCGAAGTCATCTCTCCCTCGGCTATAGTATTTGAGACTACCTACAATAATTTTAAATCCATGATGTTAGGGTTTCGCTCTAAACATGTCAAACAACACAAAACAATACAAAACATGATGACAAATGACATTTAGGATGACAAAAAGGAAATGCTAACAAAGTTTAAATGAAACAAAGGAAAATGCAAGCTCACAACACCAATGGAAAATTTAACTACACAAAAACTAAAAACTGCCTACACCATTGCAAATATCATGAAATTCTACCCCATTTTAAAGAAAAGAGCACTAAAAAATAGTTTTGTATGACCAAGATATGGTCGTTTGAAGATAGGGTAAAATTACAAGTCATAGAGCAAACAAAAGCGAGATTTTAGGACAACTACATGAAACAAAAGCAAGATTTTAGGAAAACTACATGAAACAAAAGCGAGATTTTAGGACAATTGCATGAAACAAAAGTGAGATTTAAAGACAACTGCTTAAAACAAAAGGACAAGTTTAGAATAATTGCACGGTTTTAAGACAACTACACAGTTTTAAGACAAGGGTGATCCCACAAAGCTGGTTTACAATTTCTGAGAGGAACAAATTTTTGCTGAAATCACATATTTTTAGAAAATATAATGATTTAAGCCTTTAAAAGTTCCATTTTAAGGATTCCAATTGAAGAGGGTTTGATCAAACCACCTTAGATCAAACCCCCTTAGATAGAACCTCACTAGTTTTAAACCATACCTCTAAATGAGTCTCCTTTACACTTATCAAAATGCTAATAAAAAATCACTTTTGATTTACCTTTTGGGGTATCAAATCAATTCATTTAAAATTTATTTCAAATGATTATGGTAGTCCTCGAAATGATCTATCCGACGAATATAATTTTAATATGTTTTGGTTTTATTGTGTATGTATTTTTTTAGTTTTATTAAACATAGGTTTTTCATTGAAAAATCAAGCTCTTTGTTTTGCACATGTGGAAAATATAAAATTATCAAAATATTTAAAAAAAAATATGGTTTTGCTAGGTATTGATGTCCTTGATCCATTAAAAAAAATAAAATTGAATTTCGATACATACAGAAAAAGTTATGTTGTATACAGTCCGCCTATGTCTGAATTGTAATTGGTTTGATTTCAAAACTCTATTAAGGAAAAAATATTCAATAAAAAACTCTGAGACAAAAAGAAAGTGCTAGATATCGTAGTTACAAATCTAAATTCAAAAAAATTAGAATTTTATCCTTCATACAACAAAAGTTATGTTGTATACGGTGAGCATCACTTTTTAAAAATGTTGTTTTCTGAAAAAAATCAGTTCTCGTGGGAGATGGAAAACAAAGTGCAATATTATTCCAAAAATTTTGAAAAAAATAATTTTAGAATCTATAGACAATATGTGATGAGACTCTAGTTTGTATCATCTTCAAATTCCTCACGGTTTAGCCGCTATATGTGTCTGAATGTGAAGATTTAGTTAGAAATAATAATTTCAGTGTCCAGTTTGGCCAAAAATTGTAAAACACTATTGTGGGATCACCCACAACTGCACAGTTTCAGGACAACTACATGAAACAAAAGTGCCAATTTATGATAATAGCACAAATTATATACAAAAGCACAATTTTCACAAGAACACAAGCACCAAAATCGATGCAAATGCTCAAAAACCACTAGAAATTTGCTATTGACTCAAGAAAATTTTTTATGTGCACATAACGAGAATGTAACGAAGCAAAACAAGAAGCAACAAGGTACATACTACAAAACCGATGCCTAAAGGACATCCAAACCCTCAAAATTCATCTACATAATATGAGGCTCCTTGAATCCTCACCATAGCTCCTTGACAATCGAAAAAACAAAAAAACATTCAGATAACTTGAAAACACAACAAAAACAACATCAAATAAACATCAAAAAGCACAAAAACATTTGAAAAATCTCAAAAAAATCCTATTTCCACCATCGTATATCCGCAATAAAGGTTCATCCATAATAAATAGATCGTCACACTCACCCTTTGAAAAAATAGACAAACAAACAAAGCAACATCAAAAGCTAGAACTTTCAAGCAAACAATCAAAAGGATTTGAACACAAACCGACAAAAAAAAGCCAAGTATATCTTCCTATTTCTTGACAATTCCCAACAACATCTTGAGATATGTCTTAACGGATCTATTCCTACGATAGACATGATCAACATCGGATAATAGCCCCATAACAGATAGAGCGAGTGATACAACAAAATTGTTTTTATCTTTTTAGTAGTCTTATCTTTTCTATTTACATTATTGACTCATTCCCAGGATCTCTCGAGGATGTCCATAAGGATTTAGAGAGGAAGGAATGAGGGCAATTGAGCATCATTTCAGTTTGTTGTTTGTTGGATATTTTTGTGAAACTACCATGGCAAATACTTGCTTTATTGAGTGTATGAAAGTTGTGTTGAAACAATTTGTGTAGCAGTTGCATGTTAGGTATTTCATAACTTCTTGTGTAAATGGTCTGAAATTTGTGTAGCAGTTACATGTTAGGTATTTTATACCTCTCTATGTAAATGGTCTGAAACTCATGTAGCATTTTCATGTTAGGTGTCCTATACCTCTTTATGTGTTTGGTCTAAAAAGTTTTTAACACAACCCAACTATATACTTTAAACACAAGTTTCCTTATGTCTGGTATGAACAAGAATACTCCTTGTTGTAGATTCAAATTCCATGCAATGGATACAAAGCCGCCTTGGTCATTAATACCCCGGTGCATCATATCTCTTTGCTACATCAAATAGGATTGTTCAAAACAATGTAGCCTCCAAGTAAAGCAAAAGAAACTCATCAATGACATCACATTCTTACTAAAATTTTCTTCTAATATCATCCACTTTCTTTTATCTTCTCAATCTTACTAACATTTTCTTCTAGTCAAATTTTTTTTTCTGTTAGTCCTTACACTTAACACAAAACATCATCTTACCAAAAAAATTGGTTCATTATCTAGAATTTTCACCAAATTTTTGGAGGGGGCACCATCCATGCTATCCTTTTTGGGGCATACTCGGGCAACTCTTGCACTTGGGGCATATTGGGGCAATGTTCTTTGAAACAAAGCAACCAATACTTTGTATCAAAGAGGGGAAAAATGTAGACATGTAAAATTGACCTAACACTTGTAGAACAACATCAAACAACATCAAACAACATCGAACAACATTGAACAATATCGAATAGCGTCGAACGACGTTGAACATCATCGAACAACATCGAACAATGTTGAACAACGTTGAACAACATCAAACAACATCAAACAAATTTGAACATCATCGAACAACATCGAACAACATTGAACAACGTCAAACAACATTGAACAAAATAGAGCAGCATCGAACAACATCAAATAATATGGAACATCATCTTCAGTCACCTTGTAACAACTCGAAATGACTCAAAATCATCCCGTAACACTTCGGAATGACTCGGAATTATCCTGTAACACCTCAGAATGAATTGAAATCATCCCATAACACCTTAGAATGACTTAGAATCATTTTGTAATGTCTCGAAACATCTCGAAATCACCTTGAAACAACTTGAAATCATCCCGTAATGTCTCAGATCATCTCAAAATCATCCCGTAATGTCTCAGATCATCTCAAAATCATCCCGTAATCACTGCAGAACATCTCAGAATTATCTCGTAATGTCTCAGAACATCTCAAAATTATATCACAACATTCCCACATCACACCACATCACACCACATTTCATCACATCAAAATGACATCAAAAACCCTAATTCCTCTATTAATTGAATAAACCATTTTTTTTTAATTAATTCACTTTTTCATCACTTCGAGCAAATTAAATAAATTTTATTTATTTAATAAGGTCTTGAAATCCCTAATTTTGCTATTAATTAAATAAAACAATATTTATTTGATTAATTCACATTTCATCATTTCGACCAATTAAATAAATCACATTTATTTAATAAAGTCCTATCTCAACTTATTTCATCCTGATTAATTAAATAACACCAATTATTTAATTGCGTTACTAAATCACCTTATTCCTCTAAGTGGATTAAATTATTAAACAATAATTTAAGTACAACACTTTCCCTCCAAAAAAATGAATAATTGAATCAAACTATTCAAATCAATTATCAAAAATCAAATAAAAGTAATGCAAGTTTGTTTGCAAAAGTCAAACTTGATTTGCACATTCAAACCCCAAAAAGGAATTAATTAATTAAATCAATTAATTCATATTCCTCACCCACTTTCTGATTGAGAAAATTATGATTGTTGACTAAGCAATCTAATTTGTTAACTAATCAATCTATTATGTTAACTAAATAATCTATTTTGTTAACTAAAACATCACATTACTAACTAAGCCATCACATTCTTGATTGATCGGTCTATTCTGTTAATTGATCAATCACATCCTTGACTGGCCAATCTATTTCCTAATCACACAAATTGTGCAATCAACTTTGCACAATTCTCTCATGTCTAAGTCCTCTCAACACACTCTGACCATTGATCTGGATATTCTTAAAAAATATCTTGATCATCCATTTCAAATAAGCTTTTCTTTATAACAAACCCATTTCCTCACAAATAAGGATCAGATAATTAACATACATTGAGCAAAGAAGTGTTGTCAAGATCATCCTTAAGAGAGATTCATCCATTGTCTTCGATCAACCAAACACATCAAGCATTCATCCACACTTTGTACACAAACTTTGGAGGCTTCACTGTGATAAGAGCAATCCAACATCAAGTGAATACACTCCCCTATGGGATGGTAACATCTATATTTTGTTTTCAATTTGGTAATTAGTAGGTTCCTCACCAAGTTTTCATTAGTATAGTTCAATCTTGTATGTGTAGGAGTTTCTAGATTTTAGATATAAGATTTTTGGCTATAGATTAGATTTCTTCGTCAGATTGCTTTCATGTCCTTCTTGGATCTGGATCTAATATTCTTTCTCACCCTCACACAATGTCAAAGGGAGAATTGAAGAATAAACAGGGGCTCTTTGTAAGCCACATTTCTTGTCTCAGGATTGGGTGATCCCACAATAGAGGTTTACAATTTTTGGCCAAACTGGACACTGCAATTATTATTTTTAACTAAATCTTCACATTCGGGCACCTATAGCGGCTAAACCCTGAGGAGTTTGAAGATGATGCAAACTAGAGTCTCATCACATTTTGTCTGTAGATTCTAAAAATATTTTTTTCAAAATTTTTGGAATCAGATTGCACTTCTTTTTCTATCTCCCACGAAAACTAGTTTTTTTTAGAAAACAAAATTTTTAAAAAGTGACGCTCACCGTATACAACATTATTTTTTTTGTATGAAGGATAATTTTTTTTTTTTGAATTTAGATTTGTAACTACGATATCTAGCACTTTCATTTGGTCTCATAGTTTTTTATTCAATATTTTTTCCTTAATCAAGTTTCAAATTCAAACCAATTGCAATTCAGACATAGGCAGACTGTATACAACATAACTTTTTCTGTATGTATCGAAATTCAAATTTTTTTTTTAATGGATCAAGGACATCAATACCCAGCACAATCATATTTTGAAATTTTTTATTTTGATAATTTTCTATTTTTCCACATGTGTAAAACAAAAAGCTTGATTTTCAGTGAAAAACCTATGTTTAATAAAGTTAAAAAAACACATACATAATAAAAGCAAAACATATTAAAATTATATTCGTTGGATAGCTCATTTTGAGGACTACCATCGTCCAGTTGGGTCTATGAAGTCTCCTCCATTTTCATCCTCAACCCGAGCTTCGGAGGGCGAAAATATGGAGTCTTTTTGTGTCAAAGGGTGGGAAGGTGGGAAAAGGGGGGTTCGAGTGAACCTAATGCGTTCACTCGAACCCCCAGGGGTTCGCTTGAACCCTTTTTCGATCAAACCAAGGTTCGATCAAACCCCCTTTCCTTAATGGGAAACATGGGTTCCCACATGCAAAGTGGTTCGCTCAAACCCTAGTTCGAGCGAACCCCTTTTGGGTTCGTTCGAACATTGAGTTCGCTCGAACCCCTCAAAATGAAACTTTTTTGCATGGGTGAGGTTTTTGGAAGTTTCCTTCCTCACTCAAATTGTAAACCGCTTTTGTGGGTTCACTCGACTTCCATTGGTGATTACAATTTTATAAGTGCGAGCCTTGCCAAGAAAATGATGCAGTGAAACCAGATAATTGCCATTGCCTATTTAAGTCTATAGAATAGTGCAACAAAGAAATAATCAATTTCAGGCCTAACCATTTTGTAGTAGGTAATGTTCATAATATGTTGCAAAATAAGGTTACCATTACATACCCAAATGGGTTCCAGACCAAAATAATGGAAAGAAAAGTGGTGCAACTCACAAAGAATGGTGATCAAATGAAAAGAAATGTATGTGAATGCAAAGAACGAGAAATGAACGTATTCATTTATCATTACAGACATTATGAAAAGTGAATAGAATAGTGAAGATGCATTTGCATAGAATTGATTATCATGCTATCCAAGAAGTGGCCTACAGAATGAGTTTATTGCATTTAGTATCAAGGGTTTTGTCTTGTTTTCTACTCAGAAATCATAAAGAATACACAAATGCTGAGCCAATATAATAAAGCTTGCACATAATGGAGACTCAGTCCATGACCTATAAATGGAGAAGTTTCAAATACTTGCACAACAAGCAAATAGTAATCTCGGCCAAGGTTTTTATAGTCACGGGTTTGCATTCTTTTAAAAATCCTCACTAAAAATAAACCCAATGTAGGAATATGGTCTCGGCCATGGACTCAAAAGAAGGAAAATAATAGTAGTCATGGCCTACTCCAAGGTATATATGCATAGGAAGGATAAGAGTTATTTATTTTATTAAGAATACATCGGAGAAGGTCGTAGTCACCTCTTTGAAAGAGAGAGAGATTCACTTTTGTCATAGATAATGAATAATGAGTTCGGGTTCAAAGCTTATACAAGTATGTAAACACCCAAAAAATTGTGAGGCCACGACCTTCAATGAAAAAATGAGTAGAAATTCTTCATTATTTTTTCAAAAGAGCATCAAACATGGGGAAGAATCAAACCAAAGTGGCACTACAAATATAAAATATGCATCTTTTATAATCTTTCTACATAAGAAGATGAGGGAAAAAGTGATTTTTGTCATAGAGAGTCTATTTCTTTCACTGAAAGAAAGAGAAAAATAGATTTTATGCAAGTTAAGGCTTACCTGCATGTAGACCTAGAAATTTTGCATTGGTGAGCCTTTAAATCTCTAGAGGAAATCAAGTGAAACCCTAACAATGGCGACATCAATCAGAGGTGAAGTTTCCAAAAAATTACAAAGTATAAAATGAAATGAAGTATGAGGTTGCGGTCTATTTTGCTTAGGGTTTCTATTACCCTTTTTATTTTTTGGTCGACCTGTTTGAGGGTAATTTTTTATTTTATTTAAAAAATATTGCATAAATTATTATCCATTGATATATGTATAAGGTATTTTTAAATACCTTTATATACATTTAATTTTTTTGCAAGTTGTAATTCAACTTAAGTTCCACCTCTTTTGTTCTTTGCATAAAAGTAAAATAAAGATACGAATGTAAATAATCATTAAGGTAATATCTTATAAATTACCTTAATGTCTATCATAAAAATGCAATAAGGGAGGCATAGCCATAACATACATTAAAATAATTATCATTTAATTACTTTAATGATTGCCTAATTTAGTTAACTTCACCTCTATATATCATGCAAAATCAAGAGTGGAGTTCAACTGAGGTTTCAGAGTCTCATTTTCATTTGGTGGATCCTTTTTTGGAGTTCTTTTGGTCATGTACATTGAGAGGAGGATTTTGCAACTATTTGAGCTCAGTTTTCTTCAGTTATGGGCCCCCTTTTCGTGGGTTTTCATCTTTTCTCATGAGAAGGATTTTGGGAGATATTTTCACTTTCAATTAGCTGCTTGTGCCACCTCTTGGTGCCTTGGAGTTACCTTTTGTATATATTGAAAAAGACAATCTTTTTCTCAATTCTTGATACTTGCCTTTACATTCTACAAAGAGAGATTAGCTTGTAACTCACTTTTATAGTTATTAATATATACAAAACAACTTTTCCATGTTTTTTTTAGATTGTTACTTGCAGAGTTTCCTTCTTTTTCTTATTGTTTAATTAAGTGTTTACCTTCTCAAATTCAGTTGTTTTGCCTCTATTGATGATTTGGATGCAAATTTAATGATTTTTAAATTTGAAAACCTTTAAATTTATGTCTCATTAATGAATGCATGCACATAGATGCAGGTTTAGCCACAAGTCATAGATTGTGCTACAGATTTATCTTTCCCTTTAGGTTGTGAAAGCATTATTTTTCTTTTGTAAAGGATAGATTATCAGGCCTTTTATGAAAAATTTATGTGTTTAAACTATTTAGTTTGAGTTGTGATTTAAAGATTTCTATGAGAGATAATTGTGAATCAAGATGCTCTTCTTTTCCATTTTAGGCGCATCACCATATTTCCAAATTCAGTTTTATCGATTCATTTCATTTCCTTTTATCCCTTTTCCTTTTAAAAGAACTAGTTATTCATTAGAAAATATTAAGGGAACCAACCCATAATCTGGAGATTCATCTTCATTATGAACATACCCACAGGCTCAAAGATGATTCCATGTTTCACGAGATTGTTGAGCGTATAAACTTGACATTTGGGTGCAATCTCCATGACAACAAGACCCATTTGCCACTTTGAGAAAATGGTTCCTCCTTACTTAGGACCCCCCTTTTTGAATTTATTTGTGGCGGGATTTTAATGATTTTTAATCCTAAATCTGATGTTAGCTTGGATTATTTGAATTTCATGGTTAATTCTTAAATTTATTATAAATACAAGGTTAATTCACATAGTTTCATCCTAGGACTTTCAAGCAATCAAGAGTACATTCACAAGAGTATTCAAGAGAATTTTTAAGGTATTCAAGGGTAGAGTATTAAAGTTTTATTTCAGCAATTCAAGATTGTATCATCATGTCAAAGGCATAGTGCATCAAACATGTTGTTGGGCTAGTGTGTTGATGTAGTATTGAAGATCCATTTACAAGTATTGTTTCATATCTAAATCAAGATCAAGATCTACATTCTACATGGCCACTTCATTTTAGTTTTCAAATTTACATTCCAAGAAATCATCCAATGTATCATCATTTCATGTTTCATACTTCTATTTCATTATTTCATCATAAGATTTAATTACCTAAATGCCCGGGTTTGATCAAGGAAAAACCTTATCCTCTAAAAATCAACAATTTTTTCTCCCCTTTGATGTGTGTTTGCAAGTTTCTAGATTGAAGATCAAGTGGAGAACAAGATTGAAGAAAAATTGTCAAAGTTGTCAAGTTGCAAAGTTGTCATCCATATTGAAAGAACACAAAAACAAGGCTACAAAATTTGTTTCATATTTTTGGGAGTTGAGCACCAACGAGATAGAAGTGTAGACATCAAGGAACAAAAACTAGAAATCAATTTTTAGAAACCCTAACAAGGACCCATTCACCACTTCGGGCGAATGAGTCCTCAGTGACCTGAAAACAAGTTTTCAACAAAGTACACATTGTTTTAACCTCTCAAAACTTACCTTATTATTACTATAAAAATTAGGATTGATTTCTTATTGTTATTTAGCCATTTTATCCCTCATAATTGAGTGAAACATCCCTAAAAAAACATAGTGGTTTATCATCTTGTTCATTCATTTTGATAAAAACCACCACGATATTTTTTGATGTTTCATTTTGGTGAACCCGACTTATTGAACATTGAAGTTTTCTAATCTTTGATTCTTTCTTCTCATCCTAAGTTAAATATTGCATTCATTTGTATTGAATTAGATCTCATTTAGGGTATCCTAATTTGTATTCAAAATTAGATCTCATATAGGGTTTTAGAATTACATGGTTTTGCATTCCTTAAATCTGAAAAATACAAAAACAAATAAGTCATTTTGCATATCATTTAGATCTCATAAATTTTCATTTGAAAATCAAAATAAAATTGTATTTAAAACTAGGTCTTTGGATTCTTCATTTCATTACCTTTTCAACTTGCATTTCATAGTACATTTCTAGAAATTTGAAACCGAAGGTTACTGTTACAGAACTAAAACTGAAACACATTGAAAAAGGCTTAAAAATCAATTAAAAATAGTTAAGAAAAACCTAATCTAGGACCCATTCGCCAATTGGGGTGAATGAGTCCTTGACCAGATCTAAACTACATTTTCTAGCATATAAAACTCATTGAAAAACACTAAAAATTTGAGTTAAAAAACATTTCAAAAATCCTCATCTAGGACCCATTCACTCAAGGTGACGAATGAGTCCCTGATCAGGTGCTGATATGAATTTTATAGAATCTAAAATCTCTATTTTAGGCTTCTGTTTGTTACAATTACATTTTTGTTTCAGTTTTCTGATTTTCTGTTTCATTAAATTCATTAAATTAAGCTTAATTTGCTTCATTTAGTGCATTGTCAAAATTCAAAGTTGCAATTACATCATTTCATTTTTATTTTATTGCATTTTGTAATCAGTAAATTGCATTTCATTCTAGGTCATTGTATTGCCTCTTTCCATTTTGGGTTTGCACACTAAGTTTGTAAAACTTGTATGAGCTTTACAACTTGGTCTCCTATTATCAATACTACTGTAAGATGTAGTTTGAGGCTCATGTCATCCCGTGATATCTCACTCACCATGGATCTTGGGTTTTCTAGTTCTCTTTCTAATAGTGTTGATAATCAACCCTCTATGGCTCATAGTTTGCATACTACATTTCCCATGACTTCAATTCCTACAACCAATGTGATTAATATTAACAAAACCATCCCTACCATCACCACTTGTACTCAATATTTGGGGTTTACTCAAAAGAAAGGTGGAACTTCAATTCCTCCTTCTACAATACCCATTTCCATTCCTACATACACTAATACTCAACCTACCACAACCTTTCAACCTACCACAAACTTTCAACCTACCACAACCTGTTAGCCTACCACAAACTTTCAACAACCTTTCAACCTACCACAAAAATAATACCTACTAACATTGTGTACACTTCCTTAGGTATTTCCACAAGGAATCCCTCTTGCTTTGTGCATTTGAATACAATATCTCCTCAACCATCCACCTTCACCAACTTACAATTCACTTGCCCTCCACAAACATACACTACTCCAACATATTCACATCCATCTTACAATAACAATGATGCCTTCCTTAACTCACTCTTTCAAAACATGACATCCCTTCAACAACAAGTTGCAACCTTACAACAAAACAACAACGGTAAACCTTCGTAATACATCAAAAACCAATTCACTATCCTTAGAGATATTAAGAGAAAAAATTCCACAAGGTATAGAAGTTCCTCGATTCAAGAAATATGGTGGGAAAGAAGATCTTGTTAGCCATGTTTCCACTTTTATAGCCTTGTGTAGTGATTTCATCTTTGAAGATAAACTCTTGCCTAAGCTATTTCCTAGGTCCTTGAAGGATACTGCTTTAGAGTGATTCTCTTCTTTACCAAATAATTCAATTGGTTCATTTAATGAACTTGTTGATGCCTTTAACAACCACTTCCATATTCACATGGGTCCCAAGATGGCCCTTGCTGATTTAGTGGCATGCAAAAAAAAATATGATGAGAAAGTGATTGATTTCATAGCAAGATACCAAACACTTTATTCACAAGTAACATTAAGATTCCTGCTGCCAAGCTTCAATGAGTTTTTATTCCCAACTTACAAAACAAACTCCAAAGAAAGCTTGAAATGTTGATATTTCCATCCTTTACACATTTATGTACAACCCTTTGTGATTATCAAAATATGACTTGCGGCCATGATATGAAAAATCCCCCTAGTCATCCTCAAAAGTCCGAATCCACAACTCAAAATAGTTACCAGCCTTTCAAGAAGAAGAATAAGGGATTTTTACAACTGAATTCCCCTTAACCAAGTCAACAAGACAATAACCAAGTGGCTTGTATAAAGATGATAAATTCTTTTGGGGATAGGAATAGAGAGTTCATTCCTCTACCCGATACCCTTCATAATATCATGTTGCAGCTTATTGAAAAGAGAATGTTTACCTTACCTCTTGTTAAAGAGTGTGATCCTAATATACCATTGCCCACAGGATTTTGACGAAACTCTTATTGCCATTATCATCGACAAAATGGACATGGTACAAAATATTGTGAGCATCTTAAACATCTTGTGCAAGACCTTATTAATAATAATCAACTTAAAATCGAGGGTATGAATGATCAAGGTAATAAGTTTGTAGCCCCTACTAACCAAAATATACAAATCTTTACCAATCCCATGCCGAAGCACACTATTTCATTTGTCAAAGCTAGTGAAACAAAGAATGATGTGATGAATGTTGACATAGATAATGAAAACATAAAATATGAAAATTTGGATAAACCGGCTAAAATAGTAGTATTTATCAAAGTCAGACCTCATAAGGACTCAACTAGAAAGCCTCTTGATATTGATTTCTCACAAAATGACATACTTAAAAATGCACCTGATGGTCCTCTTTACAAAGTTGCTCGAATCAATGATAAGCCCACTAATGGGATATTAATTGATCCTATCTATGGAGAGAATGAGATCATTGAAGAATTCCTATTCATGCATGAACTATAATAAGATACTTATGATAAACCAAAAGAATGGATCAAGACACATAATGGTTTTTCTTGTCCTACGATAGGCTCGATAGATCTCCCTTTAAAGTTTGGATCAAAAAAATTAAATGTATCATTCACCATCATCCCACAATCGAACCAATTTCATGTGAAGTTAGGCTATCCATGGCTTCGATCCATGAATGCCGTCCCTTTGGTTGTGCATAAATGTTTAAAGTTTCCATTTGGAACTGATATTTGTATTGTGTGTCATAGTGGGTTTAATCCTATGTCTTCCTGAGGGAACTTTTCCTTAGATTTCTTTTGGCCCGAGCCTATGGAACCTATTAAACCTCATGAGGAATTATTTTTCAAATCATATCAAAAGTTCAAGGCAAAGAGCATAGAATAATTATCCCTTTGAAACATGCCTCAACCTATGACTAAACAACCTATCCTTGATGAAACAATGATTGAACCGAAATCCCTTCCAAATATGCAAGAGAAACCTATAAAAAATTCTCCTGCCATTTCCTATAAGAGAACGTGAGATAACCAAAGCAATCCCGTTGTCCCTCCTAAAATCAAACAAGTGTACAAAGATAAAAAGAAATTGGTTGAACAATCTCTTGTTGTTTCTTCTATTTCTCCCAAGGGAAAGGAGAAACCTATGATGGACAAACCCACTCTTACACAAACACAAATTGACAATATATTGAAAAGAAACCAAAATGATAGAGAGCGTAGTCATAGACATTGTGCTATTGCTCGTATGCTACAAACCAAAGAAGACAAGAACACCATAGAAAATAAAAATCAGAAATTACCTGAAGCAATGCATGATGATTCTATACCCTCGCTGCAACATAAACAAGAACCTTTGAGAGACATTGTCATTCAACCTCTTGTTGTGATTAATCTATATGATGACATTGACATTACAAATATTGATGAACAAGTGCATAATGAATTGAATACATTTTTTTCCTCTTCTATGAGATTAAATGACAAATCTCCTAAAAGGAGTCTTGAACTTTGTGCTGCCCCTAGTTCGGCACTTTTTTTTGTCCCTTTGGCTAGTTGTCTTCCTTTTGTTTATATAGATTGAGATTGGGATGTAGATGACCTACTACAGGTTGACTCGCATGTGCCTTACTAGTCTTTTTCTTTTTCATGTTTCTTTATGTGATTGCATGTGTGTAATATGATCCTCGTGATGTTTCATTTGATGTATCTCTCTCTCTTTTTGTCCATTCCTCTATATGGACCTACCTTCTTCTCTATGTCGTAAGCATTTTATCTTTTTCATTTGTCTTGTATTTTCCTTTTGGGGATGACGTAAGGCGTTGATACATTTAGGTGTCTTCCATGTTGAGCCAAAAGCGTTCCTTTGTCTTTTTCATTTGTCTTGTTTTTTCCTTTTGGGGATGACACAAGGTGTTGCGACATTTAGGTCTCTTCCATGTTGACCCAAAATCTTTCCTTTATCTCTTTTTTGCTTTTCTTGTGGTTTCCTTTTTGGGATGATACAAGGCATCGAGAAATTTAGGGCTCTTCCATGTTGACCCAAAAGGATTTTTCTTTGTTTTCACTCTCTTTGTGTCATTTTTCCATTTCTTTGAGTATTTGGGGAATGATGACAATTCTGAGCTCTATAAACAACATTGTAGCAAAGACATACTGACCCCAAGTCCATAGATCCCTTATGTGTTTTTGGGGAAACCCCTTCCTTTTTCATGGCGTAGCTTTATTTCGAAAACATATAATTTGACTTGGCATAGAGTTTTTTGAGGAAATCTCTCATGTCTTAGAAGAAAATGTTGGCTACTTTAAAGCAATTTCTCACAGCAATGGTGTTAAGAACCACTTTAAAGTGGGGGCATGCATCAATGAAATATTTCAACATATTTAATTGCGTGATTTTATTTTTTCTTTTGATGTGTCCTTTTCTTGGAGCTTTCATTGAGTTTGATGTCCTCCAAGAGCGTGATATTTCTAAGAATACAATTTCCCTTGGTGGCATGATGCAAACGAGAGGCATCCCATAAGTGGTGATCTAATACTCTTTGAATTTTCCTCTCTTGGAGACATAAGGCATGTTGTTCCCTAAGAAGAAGACCTTACACAAACAAAGCAAAATCCCCTCTAACAAAACTTATAGACATAACATTCAAATGAATAACATTGTGGTGTCTTATCGAAGTTTTTAGGAGGACAATTTCAGTATGGTATGGGAGGCTAATATGATTCTCTCATTTTCCACCTCGTTGGGATAACTCACCTAGTGGATGGCCTGAGGTTCCACCACCCCAGAGTGAGCACACATGTTATAGACAAACAACCTACACCTAGTCCACATAGTAGGACAAACTATCAAAGCTTGATCCTTGTTATAGACAAACAACCACATTTCAAATTGTGTTGGAATGGTTGTGCTTGATCCTTTATTTCCTTTTACTCTCTTTTTTTGGTCTTTGATAGGGTATGATTATGTATCTTTTTTATTATTGCATACATAAGTGTCTTGAATGTCTACTTTAGTGTGAGTTTTTCATGGGGGTAAACTCTCACTAAAGTTGGGAAAAATGTATTAACGGAAAAAATATCCCCTTTTCTTGCATTTGGGAATAATTAACAATAAATGAACCTAGTGTTTCCCTAATTTGATTTTGTAATGTGTTGTACACATTCACATTCACATTCAATCTAGGGCCCTTTATAATAAAATGGACCTAATTGTGTCTAATTTAGGGTGTTGTAAAGTGTTTTATTACACTTTCACACTAATCTAGGGCTTCATAAAATTAATTGAGCTTAACTGGCCCTTTAATTAAAATCCAAGCCTTATTAATTACATTTTTCAAGGACCTATCCTGACACCCATTAATAATATTGCATAACATTTAAATTGGCAAAGTTGGAGTCCTAGAAAACTGTGCTAGGACCCATTTTCCACTTTGGACAAATGAGTCCTCCTCACCTAGGACACCCCTTTTTTTAGCATATTTTAGGTTTTTTTTAACATTATTTCACCTCCCCAAAGCTTGGTCCTAGAAAATTGTGCTACGACCCATTCGCCACTTTGGGCGAATGGTTCCTCCTTACTTAGGACCCTCCTTTTTTAATTTATTTGTGGTGGGATTTTAACGATTTTCAATCGTAGATATGATGTCAACTTGGATTATTTGAATTTCAGGGCTAATTCTTAGATTTATTATAAATATAAGGTTAATTCACATAGTTTCATCCTAGGACTTTTAAGAAATCAAGAGTACATTCACAAGAGCCTTCAAGAGAACTTCAAAGGCATTCAAGGGAAGATTATTAAAGTTTTATTGCATAAATTCAAGATCATATCATCATGTCAAAGGCATAGTACATTAAACATGTTGGGCTAGTGTGCTTATGTATTATGGAAGATCCATTTGCAAACATTGTTTCATATCTAATTCAAGATCAAGATCTAGATTCTACATGGCCACTTCATGTTAGTTTGTAGATTTACATTCCATGACATCATCCAAGGTATCATCATTTCATGTTTGAAGTTTCATGCTTCTATTTCATTATTTCATCAAAAGGTTTAATTACCTAAATGGGGTTTGACCAAGGCAAACCCCTATCCTCTAACAATCGACAAGTTTTTCTCCCATTTGATGTGTGTTTGCAGGTTTCTAGGTTGAAGATCAAGTGGAGAACAAGATTGAAGCAAAATTGTCAAAGTTGTCAAGTTGCAAAGTTGTCATCCATATTACAAGAACACAAAAACAAGGCCATAGAATTTGTTTCAAATTTTCAGGAGCTAAGAATCGAGGAGCTGGAAGTGTAGACATCAAGGAATAGAACCTAGAAGTCAGTTTTTAGAAACCCTAACAGGGACCCATTCACCACTTGGGGTGGATGAGTCCTCAGTGACCTAAAAACAACAAGTTTTCAACAAGGTACACATTGTTTTAACCTTTCAAAACATCCCTTATTTTTTCTATAACAGTTAGGATTGATTTTTGGTTATTATTTAGGCATTTTAGCCCCCATAATTGAGTGAAACATCCCTAGAAAAACATAGTGGTTTATCATCTTGTTCATTTATTTTGATAAAGACCCTCCCTATTTTTTCGATGTTTCAAAAGGTTGCAAAGAGCTAAGAGTAACACATTGCATGAGAAAAGTAACACGTTGAGTTTTGGAAAATTAAATTATACTTATGTCAAAGGTTGCGAAGGAAGCTCAAGTAAATGTGTTAAAAATTATTTAAAACTATAGGTGTTGCACCCAAACTTGTTGCACCATGTAAAGGAATGGAAATACATTTAAATTTTGAGTTTGTAAAATTTTAGGAGATCCACACATAGTATTTAGAAAGGTGTTGGACTTGGTCAAAATCCATGAGTTGGTATAAGGAAAAGAGAGTTCGTTTTGTATTAGACTGGCTACCACCATTCTATATGCCATGAATAGAAACTTGGCATGAAAAGAGCCATGCTAAGTAGTAGAAATCTATAAGGAAACCATAGAAAAGGTTATAAATTAGTAAATTTAACATGAGTTGGATGGAAAAAGGTGACTCATCCATGAATTAGAAGCTTATTTTCCTTGGATTGTATGTGTTAGAATTTTGATTCTCTTAGCTGCCATATTTTACCCAATTTTCCTTAGTCAACATGTTTAGAGGTGGAGTTGGTTTTGGATTTATGTATTTATTGTGGAAATAGGATGAATAAGGTGGTAGATGTGGAAACTAAAATGTGGTATTAAGTTTCTAAATATTTCTTATAAATAGTGGGCATCCTCTTAGCCTTTGGTATTTGTTTTGGGAATTCATTTGTTTCCATTTTGCTATAGCTTTTCTTTGTGCAAAGTAGTGTTGAGTACAAGTAGTGAGAAGTGAGATATTTCTTTGAGTGTTTGTGAGCTATTTCATGTGAGTTGAGTTTTGGAAAGATGTTATAATTGTACACAAGTCGAAGGTAGAAGGAGCAACAAGTAGAGTATTTGGGATTGAGCTTGAGAGAAATTTGTCCATTGGAAGCTAAATTTTCAAGCATGTGCTAGTCTTTCTTCTCCATTATTATTTTCTATTCAGATTCTATGTTTTGTTGAATGAATGCAAGTGATTGTGCAAGTTGTAGTTGTCTACCATAGTTGTTGTAAGAGAGGGAGACCAACCACTACAAGGCCCATGGTCACGAAAGGTCGAGAGAAGCAGGTTGCCCTAACTTACCTCAGCTTAAGGGAATCTTAGGATAGGCAGGATGAGAATGACGAGGACTGTGGGGTCCTTTGAACACTGTAAAAAATTGAGAGTTGAAGGGGGAATAGGTGAGTAAGTTTTTTAGGGTCAAATCTGTGTCTCGAATAGCTCTCCATCAGAGGACAAAAGCGCAGTTCTGGGATGGAAGCATGGCACATTGGCATCTCTCAGGTGCGTTGGCATCCAAATGACCAGAGAACCAGAGAGACAAGGTCTAACCACTAAGAAATGAACTAATAACCTAGTTAATAGATTCTAAGGGAACAAAATAGTATTATGAAATATGAAACATAAAAGTGGATGTGATAAAGCAAGTAAATTACTACAAGGGTGATGAAGATGATCGCACATAATAGCTTGTTCACCAAATCACTCCAAGATATCTCCACCTACACACATAAAGGAGGGAAAATGTTTGGAGGCTATTTAAGGGTCTGCCTCAATCAGACCCTCGTTTTGGTGTTTCCACCTCCATGAATAGCCAAGTTTTCCATGATATAGAAATAAAGTGATAAA
Organism: Sequoiadendron giganteum; assembly: GCA_007115665.2. Classification (NCBI taxonomy): domain Eukaryota; kingdom Viridiplantae; phylum Streptophyta; class Pinopsida; order Cupressales; family Cupressaceae; genus Sequoiadendron; species Sequoiadendron giganteum. The sequence goes on along the minus strand of CM021109.1, from coordinate 32,124,468 downwards.
GAAGGAAATAAAAGAAAAGTACAAAAAGACACTGCAAACAGTAATGTGCTAACTCAACCAAGTAATAGAGAAGATGAGTGAGGAGCTTACCACCTCAGCCCAAAGTGCTCAAGGCTAGTGGGGGAGAAAGTGAGAGGAACTCAAGCCTCTGCTATAATGGATTTGTCCTACACTTGCTCTATTGAAGTGATGGAGTGATGAGATTTTTTCTATGGAGTGCAAAATGTTGCTTCAATGCTTGGGATGAATGCTAAGAACTTGTGGATGAAGTTGTGAAGAGATGTATAGAGATCAACTAGCCTCCAAATGGGTGAATGAGAGGTGAATCTAAAGAAGAGAGATGAAGAAACAACCATATTCGGTTCGACCAGCCAAAGGGAGGCATTACAACTCAACTTCCAATAGGAAGTGTAACGCCTCTACAAACTCCATCCGCAGGAATCTACTAGGGACATAAGAAGGTCATGCAGACATCTGCGCACCGTGCGGGCATCCCCTATAGAAAAACCTCTACCAACACTCAAAAAAGGCACCAAGTGGATGGAGAACAACAAGATTATGTATAATTAAGCCTTCGGATTTGGTTTTCTAAAGTGGAGAAGGGTAAAAGGGGAATTTGCATTAGGGGTGCAAATTCGCTCCTATACGTTTTGCCCCCACTTTAGTGAACATGAATACTGGTGAGTGCTTTGGTAAAGTAGATGGAAGAAGTAATAGGGTTGGAGATGTATACCTGAACCATCAAGGAATCAAATCATGGTCTAGTGAACCCAAAAGTGCAAGACAAGCAAAGGACTTCATAGCTTTGTAAAACTATAAAGCTAAAGAATGAAAGCACCTTATAGGACTACGGACCTGCAAGGGAGGTATCCTACAAGAACTCTCACATGAAGGAAACCAGGAAGAGAGCCTTACAGACCCGTGGAACTACAAGTAAAGGTATCCCCCAAGAAATCTCACATGAGGGAGACCCAGTAAAGGGGACTTTGCAGAGTCAGAAATAATGACATGTTTACCTGTACATAGAACACGGATAGTCACACAGACCATTGCCAAGTTGGAAGAATTTCAAAGGGGTCCCTTAGGAACCCTTCAAAAGGAAGAGGGGTCCACTCAAGGGATGTACTATTTGAAAAACAAAGTCTAGTCAGGCTGCCCCCAAGCTAGATGTAAGGATGTGAAGCAGGTCTAGTCAGGCTAACCCCCTAGGCTAGATGCAAGGATATAAAACTAGTCTAGTCGGGCTATCCCAAAGCTAGATGTCAAGATGTAAAGGTTTTTCAAAGGGGTCCCTTGAGACCTTGATGTGAAAAGAAAGGGTCCACTCAAGGGACGTACTGTTCAAAAGCTAATTTCTTCTTTCTTGAATCGATTCATTATTAAGGAATCCTTCTTGAAGATGTTCACTTAATCAAGAAATTTGAAAGGAAGGATATGCCCCCAAATGAGGGGAATATCAAAACTATTCCCGCTTTGGAGGAAGGTTTCCAAGTCCTTTCTTTGTGAACCCATGATGAAGGAAACATGTTTTGTTAGGGTTTCAAGTTCAGAATGCAAATCTAACAAAGAAATGTGTGAAGGGTCTTGAGAAAAGATTCGTTGGCAATGAATGCATTTTCTAAAGACCAAGTGGTGTAGAAGTGGCATTGTCACACATAAGAGGGACAACTCAAGCAAAGAAGAGAGAAAGATAAAGTGAAAACCAAAGGAAAGAGAACATGAACAAAGGGCAGAGGGGGATCTAGTTTTGCGAGGTCAGATCTGTGCGTGGTTGTACAAATAATAGTTAACCGTTGTGCAAGGGTGAAAGATCATCAATCCCCAACCAGATCAAGAAGAATACATGAAAGACAAAGTAAAAATAAAAATTTTGGGTTAACATGGAAGGAATCCTAAATGCTCCCAATGCTTTGCATCATCCCCAATTTGTTGAAAGTCAATCACAAACATGGAAGAATGATGGTACACATAGAAGAAGGTTTACAACATAAACACCACACATGTATCCAAGCACCAACAGGGGTAGCAAGGGTCATCCAGGCACATATAGAACGATCACAGGGGAAAAAAATCACAACACACACACACACATCTAATCTAAAGATTAAGAAGAGGTCTCCCCTAACACTAATCAACCAAGAGGTCATCAACTTCCCACTCTAGATCATCGTAGGGGGAAGGAGGATGAGCCTACAGTGGTGGAATGTTTAGGGGAGGAGCTTCCAACCCTCTCATAACAAGGGCTAAGGAAGGACTTGTGTGGTCTTCGTCGCTCAACTCTTGTGGGTCTAAGGTCAACGATTTCGTGAAGATCGCTGACAAGGTCAAAACTTCATCCACCGAGTTAAACATGCACTTTACGGGAGTTCCATGTTTCAACTCGATGGATGGAGGATATTTCCCTCGAGGTTGACCGCTAAGCTCATCGAGCAATTCGGGAGTAGTGATAAACTTAGGAGAGGTCGAGACTGGTTCTGTCACTAGGATAGAACAAGTCAACATGGGACTACCTTTTGGGGAAGGTGGGCTCCTCTTACATCCTCCATTACTAGGAGGACCACTCTCTACCTTCTTATTTTTCAGAGGAGGCGAACTCCCCACAGACAAAGCAATAAGGGCAGAGGGAGAGGAGGAAAGAACCATAATAGATACAACCAAATTTTTAATCATATCTATGGGCTTAGGGAAAGGTGGGACATCTAGAATGGATGTTAATAGAGGCGGATCCATTGAAGGAGTGATGAGCACCTATACCTTTCTAGGGTCAGGCGCATTTGCACTTGCATTGGAAGTCGAAAGTGATACAAAGCTCGTTTTGATAGACACAAAAAGGAGGAGAGAGGAGGACGTAGTAGGTTTTGATACAGGAGCGGTCATCTCCTCTTCTTTGTTTTGTAAGGAAGATTGATTAGCTAGAAGATCCTTTTGTTCGTGCTTACATTCATGCACAAGGCGGTTTTTGTGACTCTTCAAACTAGAAGTTGGAGGTTGCAAAGGAATGAAGGGCTCCTACTCAGCCATGGGAGTGTCCTCCACAGTTGTTTCCAACAAAGGGACAGAATCCTAGATGGGAGCAAGAGGAGTAGGTTTAGAAATGGCAGGGGGAATTGACTCTAGTGCCTCGGCAGCGGGCCTCTTCCCATTCACCGCTTTAGGAGTAGAAAGGGTAAGCGACCGCGAAGAAAATTCTCTTCGTGAGCCTTTCTTTCTACCATATAAATAGTACCAAGGTCTAGGAGACCCATTAGGGAGATCCAATATCCTGATCTTACATCTATGCCAAGCAAGCATCATACAAACTCATAGGGTAAAGTACAGGCTTATTCATCCGATACTCTTCCCAAGAAAGGGGACTGGACAAGGCAACCCGAGAAGGAGCAAGATTCTCCTTTCCCTTTCAAGAGGAGGCAGTTGGTTTCTCTACTACATGAAGAGTCAATTTTGGCTATCCCTTGCCCCTAGTCTTATACTTTATGTAATTCTTATGAAGTAGGTCCATTCTCGGAGGGAGCGGACCAACCGGGGTGGGCCAAAAGTGATCCAATGAATATCCCCCATGGGACACTACAGGCTAGTATCTAGTATCATGCACCATGTGCATGACACTTTCATGGGAAAAATTAAGACACATATGAATTACAGAGGTGATCCCATTCATGGAAGCTAGCCAAGGTATATCTAGCATAGGTCTGACTCAGGAATAACATCAAAAACTGTGTCCACATTCCTAGGTCCAACCAGGACATACATTGTTATCGATCCATATGGTTTAAGAGCAAGGCCATCATGCGTACAGATGATTAATTTTTTTTCTTGATATTATTCCCTTTGCAGGGAGTTCGAAAACAGAGTCTCCTTCGTGATGACATTCACTCTACTCATGGGGTCAACCAAGACCCCTGTCACAATGTTACCATTGAGGCAAGCGGGAATGTAAAGTAGAGAAGGTTTTCCATTTGTTGGTATATCTTGTGAAGTGAATGTTATATCCGGTGAAACAATCGCAAGAAGAGGAGAAGGAGTAACAATAACCATGTTAATGTACGCTTTAGGTTGAGAAATAGAATAAGAGGGATTGATAATCATGTTAGCAGAATGTGACGAAAATGAGTCGGTGTATATTTGCAATTCACTGTTAGCTTTCATCACTGATTTGTTTGTATTTTGCTTGCTTCCATCAAGATGGATAGTACCATCCTCGATGTGATCCTGTATCTCATGACACAGATGCATGCAACATTTGGTATTGTGTTTGTTAACTCGATGGTATTAACAATAGGTATTTTCTTCGATGGTTCCCTAACTGGTTTTGGAGTTGGCAAGTTAATGATCTTATCCTTCAACAACTTTTGTAAGATGGAGGAATAAGATTCTGATAACTTTGTGAACTTTTGGTCACGTCTGAGGCTGTTGTTATCCACAATAGCTACGACATTCACAATAACCTTTCCTTTCCAAGAGATCGATATAATGGACTTCCCTTCAGGATGGGAGCACAAGGAAGATCCACCAAATTGGACCACCATCTATTGATACTCCCATAAGGTTGCACACAAATGTGCAAAAGAAGGGTGTTTCATAATGGAAAACTTCTCTTGCCAAGGCCTTTGTAAGTTCCCTATGAACACCTTCTGCACATTGGAGTTAGGTAACAGGTATAAGATTTGTGAAAAGAGCACTTGATATCACACTATATAGTAAGTAATCTTCTCATTATCCCCTTTTTTACATGAACAAGGTTAGAGAAGGTCATCTAAGGTCTGATGTTGGCTTGGAACTATCATAGGATTTGGTTCACAAGTTGATCGAGTGTAAAGATGGAGTTGTCAGGCAAGGAACAGTACCACTCGAGTGTTGTATCCTTGAGGGATCGAGGGAATAGTTTTTCCATCAGCACGTCATGATGGAAGAAGTCTGTACATAAGGCACTAAAGGCGGACACATGTGTTTGCGGGTCCCCTTTGCCACCATATTTTTTGAATTTAGGAATCTCCATCCCTTGTGGGAAAGGAATGTTTAGAATTTCTACCAATAATGGGCTATTTCAGAAGAAGGGATGTAAGATATAGGCTAGGCAAAAGCTTGGGAAAGGTTCGCCAGCTAGTTCTGCATCTTCCCCATATTCTGAAGAAGGGTGTTTAGAATGAGTTCATTAGAAGGCATAGGACTAGTGGAACCACTACCAATGCCACCCCTGGACTACCACCATGACTACTGCCGAAGCCACCACCAATTCCACTGCCACCGGTGTGACCTCCTCCAGAGCCACCGCCACTTCCAAAGCCACTACCATGACCTCTGTCAGAACCACTTCCACCAGTACCACCTCTACCACCAAAGATACCACCATCAAAGCCTCCACCAATCATCCCACCAAATCCTCCACCATCGAAGGTGGACGAAGGGGTGAAGTGAAAACCTAGAGGGTTCTTGTTTACTTTGACAACTTCAAAATTTTTAGAACCATCGAGCACACTAACTAAAGGGACCATGTCGGCCATGTAAATAGATGTGGGGGGCATCAATACTTCCAAATATCTCTCATGTTCTTCAAAGGGGCCACCTTGTATCATGTTACTATGGTTCGAAGGGGCACACGCTTCGGTCAAATTAGTGAGACTAGCTAGGAGTTCTACACTTGTTCAGTCTTTTCCTACCATGTATCTTATTTTGCTAATAACCTTAGAGGCCCTAGCCAGCTTCAGGTTTCTCTCTAGGTGATTCTCTAAAGAACCCAACCCTTTCCTAAGACTAGCGACTTATTCAAAAGGGATGTAGACAACTTCATTCTCATCTATGAATGATGAGGTAGGTGACACAGGAGGGGTAGGGACGTGATCAGTTTCATCAAAGAATCTATACTTGCCCCATGACACCTAATCTTGTGTAGAAAGAACAACCGTAGAACTGGAGAAAATACCAGTAGTGAAACTAGAAGAGACCCGGGTGAACCCACAAAAGTGGTTTACAATTTGAGTGAGGAAGGAAAACTTCCAAAAAAATCACCCATGCAAAAAAATTTCATTTTGGGGGGCTCCAACGAACTCAAGGTTCGAGTGAACCCCAAAGGGGTTCGCTCAAACCAAGGTTCAAGTGAACCCCTTTTCATTTGGGAAACCATGTTTCCCATTGTGGAAAGGGGGTTCACTCGAACCCCTTAGGTTTGCTTGAAGCCCCCTTTTCCCACCTTCCCACCCTCCAACACAAAAAGACTCCAGATTTTTTCCCTTAAAATCTCGGGTTGAGAATGAAAATGGAGGAGACTTCACAGACCCAACTAGAAGATGGTAGTCCTCGAAATGAGCTATTCAAGGAATATAATTTTAATATGTTTTGGTTTTATTATGTATGTGTTTTTTTTAGTTTTATTAAACATAGGTTTTTCACTGAAGATCAAACCCTTTGTTCTGCACATGTGGAAAAATAGCAGATTATCAAAATAAAATTTTGAAACATATGTTTGGGCTAGGTATTGATGTCCTTGGTCCATTAAATTTTTATTTTTTTGATACATACAGAAAAATTTATGTTGTATAGGGTCCACCTATGTCTGAATTGTAATTGGTTTGACTTCAAAACTTGATTAAGGAAAAAACATTCAATAAAACACTATAAAACAAAATTAAAGTGCTAGATATCATAGTTACAAATCTAAACTAAAAAAAAATAGAATTTATTCTTCATACAAAAAAAATTATATTGTATACGATGAGCGTCACTCCTTAAAAATGTTGTTTTAAAAAAAAACTAGTTTTCGAAGGAGATGGAAAAATAAGTGCAATCTGATTCCAAAAAAATAAAAAATAAATTTTTAGAATCTACAGAAAAATGTGACGAGACTCTAGTTTGCATCATCTTCAAATTCCTCATGGTTTAGCCACTATAGGTGCTCGAATGTGAAGATTTTGTTAAAAATAATAATTTCAGTGTCCAATTTGGCCAAAAATTATAAACCACTATTGTGGGATCACCCACCTTCATCTTCTCCATTGGAAGGTGTCGCAGACTTCTCCTAACAATATACCCAAAGTTCATGGCCTGGATTGTGATGCTCATAAACATTCACAATGTATAGGAGTACAATGATCAAAGGGTACAAGAGAGAAAGATCAGAACACCGATAAATGGGTAGACGTTGGTTAATGTCGGGTTCACCAAAAATGTAAGAGAGGGGGACCAACCACTGCAAGGCCCCAAGTCACGAAAGGATGAGGTTAGTAGGCTGCCCTAACTTACCTCAATTTAAGGGAATGTTAGGATAGGCAGGATGAGAATGAAGAGGACTGTGGGGTCCTTCAATCACTCTGCTAGCTTGAGAGTTGAAGGGGGAGTAGGCAAGTCAATTTTTTAGGGTCAACTCTGTGTCTCAGATAGCTATTTGTCAGGGGACAAAAGTGCAGTTCTAGGATGGCAACATGATGTGCTAGAATCTCTCAAGTGCGTTGGCATCCATACGGCCAGAGAACCAAGTTGACAAGGTCTAACCACTAAGAAATAAGCTAACAACCTAGTTAATAGCTTCTAAGGGAACAAAACAATACTATGAAACATGAAACATAAAAGTGGATGTGATAAAGCAAGTAAATTACTACAAGGTTGATGAAGATGATCTCACATAATAGCTTGTTTTCCAGCTCGCTCCAAGATATCTCCACCTACACACAAAAAGGAGGGAAAATACTGGGGGGCTGTTTAGGGGTTTGCCTCAGTCAGACCCCCATTTTGATGTTTCCACCTCCATGAACAACCAAGTTTGCCATGATATAGAAATAAAGTGATAAAGAAGGAAATACAAGCAAAGTACACAATGACACTACAAAACAGTAATGTGCTAACCCAACCAAGTAATAGAGAAGATGAGTGAGGAACTTACCACCTTCGCCCAAAGTGCTCAAGGCTAGTGGGGGAGAAAATGAGAGGAACTAAAGCCTCTGTTGTAATGGATTTGTCCTATGCTTGCTCTATTGAAGTGATGGAGTGATGAGATTGCTGCTATGGAGTGAAAATTGTTGCTTCAATGCTTGGGATGAATGCTAAGAACTTGTGGATGAAGTTGTGAAGAGATGTCTAGAGATCAACTAACCTCCAAATGAGTGAATGAGAGGTGAATATGAAGAAGAGAGATGAAGAAACAGCCATATTCGGGTCAGCCAACCGAAGGGAGGTGTTGCAATTCGACTTCCAATAGGAAGTGTAATTCCTCTGTAGACTCTAGAGCTACAAGAATCTGCTAGGGATGTAAGCACACTACGTTGATGTCTACATGTTGTGAGGGCATCCCCGAAAGAAACGCCTCTACCGACACTCAAAATAGGCACCAAGTGGATGGAGAACAATGAGCTTATGTGGAATTAATCCTCTAGATTTGGTTTTCTAAACTAGAGACTTGGGTAAAAGGGGAATTTTCATTTGGGGTGAAAATTCACTCCTATACAGTTGTTAAGCAAGCTTGTGCATATAACTAGATTGGTTATAAGTTGTTTTGGGTATCATATTAGTATGATACCTATATATAATTATTATGAATGTAATGATTGTATGATGTAGTTATATTAAACTATCTAGAAGGTATATATATATATATATATATATATATATATATATATATGATACCATGATGATTACATGTTACTTGTATGTTTTCATGAATTATGATGTTAGTAATGTAACAATAATGATAGCATGTTAGATATGTCATCATTGATAAGATAGGATGTTGTGCAAACCATGATGGTAGTTTATCCTTGACTAGTTACTCATATTTACTTGAAAATAGGAGAATAGTCTATTCACTAGGGTTAGGGGATACACTTGAATATGATTATATTTATGTTCAACAATAAAGAGGAAGAACACATTAGATTTATATGTTCTTGAATTATATTTTTAAAAGATGTTATACTAGATACTTGACCAAGAGTCTATACCTTTTCACAATATTCTAGTCTTAAAGAAGAGGAATTTATGTCTTGACAACCCAAAGTCATATTTGTGAGGAGACTATAAGGTGTAGAAGCACAAACTCATCTAAAGCTGATAATGTCCTCTAGATTAGATATGAATTTAGTGAACATTCTAAACATGTGAATATTTGAGTCATATTGAAAGAAAGGTTTTATGATTGTTTATGATTATGAAAACATAGAAACCTTATAAGATAACGTGGAATGAACTATGAGAAATGAAGAATAATCAAAAGGGCATGTTGATGAGAGAAATCATATTAGCTTGATATACGTGTTTGTGGCATTTGATGATAATAGTCAAATAGTAATAACTAAAAGGTATTATAATAATATCTAGGATATTGTAAGTCAAATGGATGATAGCATAAATTGTAATGTTGAGAAAATGGTAAGATATAGAAGTACTATGATGGGAACTTCAATTTATGAAATTACATAAAATCGCATTTAAAATGAGGTTTGTTCATGGGATTAGGATAAACCAAGGTTGGGAGTAACCTATTTGGTTAGTTAGATCGCTTGAATGTACATTACCTTTTAGGATGGAATCATGTTATGGAATAATCTCGTCAAGAGTTAGTATGGTCATGTTATTTATCAAACCGAGCTAGAGGGTGGGTGAACATACAACGTCCAATTCATAGAAATGAGAAACCACTCCTTAAAATGTGATTTTGATATGTAATGATCAAATATTTGGCCAAAGTAGTCTAAGTTGCCACCGCATACACTTGTCGGTTCACACTGAGCCAGGATTGCATAACTAGGCTAGGAATGTTATGCATATAGGTGGGCATCCACTATATGGCAACATTAGTTATGTAGGACACACCACCATGCTCAGGTAGGATAATATTATATGAGGGTTACTAGACCAACCTCTTCGTTGAAGGGAGGGACATCTTACCAGTTAGGTAGAGGTGCAAGGACCACAGTAAGTCCATAGTTGGAGGAAAAGCACTTGGCAGATACTCCCCCTAATGCAGTCAACAACTGAAATTTAAGGATGTATGCTCTAGAAGGGGACATATTGACCAATTGCAATCTTGATCCATTCAAATCTTGGAAGGCATGTAAGCTCTTATATGCTATTTTATGCAATTATGATCTTGCAACTTTATGCAAATTATGTAATAACCTACTAAGAGAATCTTGAAAAAAAATTCTACTAATATTTTTTTTTTTTTTAAATGATATATGAACCATATTACCATTATAAATATATAACACATTAATAGAAACTTTAAAAAAAAATGAGTTCGAACATTTAATCCAACCATTTGTAATGGTGCTTACATTGTATAAGGCTTTCTCACCACCCAATCATATTGGCATGGTGAAGTTGCTTGGGCTCTAGCCAAACCCCCAAGCAAGGAAAGTGGACTAAATATCATCAAGCCCTTTTGAGTCTAGGAATACTTTAATTTCTTTTCTAATGAACAAGTTCATGGGTATGCAACCCTTTCTAGGGCCCTTGCTCCCAGATAGTCTCCCAATGATTACCACCCACGAGGGAAACAAGGACTCTAAAACTTGTTAAAATTTTTAACTAAGAAAGTTAAAACAAGATAATAGATCATATGAGAGGATGATCTAGAACTACATCCCTTCCAAATTTTTATCACCAAGATCCCCCAATGAGGTGAGGTGAGAGCATATGGTGTACAGGTTGCTAAAATAAAATAAAGTTGGTAGATAACAAGAAGTTCTATTGATGGTAAGCTGTCAAATAGAGAAGATTCCCTTTAAATTAAACAATATACTTTCCCTCTTTCAAAGGGTTTAGAAATATACATTCAATGAATGAACTTTTCCTGAAGCAATAATTATGACTAATCTACATACTTCATTTCATTTTATACTCTAACATCATTTGTAACCATTATCTATCATGTCGATGACTTGAGCACCTATCTATCATAAGAACAAGATTTCCTTAATTCTCTACACGAGATCTACCTAGGCTAATAGATTTATGATGCAGGAGCATCTAGTGGTGTAAGGGAAATTCTACACCACCCAAAAATATCTTTACTTTCATTTAGTTTTTTTGTAGATGTTTTTGCATTTTTGGATACCCTTTTCGTCGAAGATGAATTCCCAACTTTTAGAACTGCTTTTCTGCTTTTTCTGCTCAATTGTTATTTTTAGCATGTGTGAATTTGAAGGTGTGCGAAGGTACAAATTTTAGGGAAGCTTCAGGATAGAAAAATAAGTGCTTTGGCGAAAGAATCCGGTCAAGATCATTCCTAGTTTGAAAGTTATTCGAGTTCCAGTTTCTGCTTTTTGCCCTGAAAACTCTTTTGAGCCCTGTTTGAGGCACTAAACGGTCTCGTATGGGCCCAAAAATCATCAAAACTAGCGGAGTGGGTTCTTAACGCGTTCTTCACCTCGAGACCTTTCCAACGGTTCAAACGGTTCGAAAAACGGAGTCCCGGATCAAAAGTTATGGCTTCCGGAAGTTGGTCAATGTTTGGAAAATTGCTAATTTTTGAATTATGACTCAATTTTTGAATTTCAAATTGTAACTTTGGGCGCCAAATTTCCAAACCTCATTATTCAAAAGTGGTTTTTGGCTCCAATGAGGGGGGGTTTATTTTGGGGCAAGTTTCTGATTTGTGGGGGTAGCTTTTTGGGGAAAGAGCGCATAGTGAGAGAAGGGGGATTTTGGTAGTTTTTGTAATTTTGCATGTATTGCAGAACTAGAGGATTTGAGATCCTTTGCATGTAAGAGTTTCACACTCAAAATATTAATAATAATCTCTGGTTGTGTGTGTTATTTTCTGTGTCTCGGGTTGCACCCTCATCAATTTAGATGATCATTCAATCTACACTCGTTAAATGATAAACACATATTTCTTAAATTCTCTACATGAAATCATTTCTTTAATGAATTGAATATCCATTTTATATACTCTTTAAATGTTATAATAGAATATCCTCAAACTTAAAGAACCATATACGACAAAGTGATCCATACCTTCACTTCGCTTATCAACTTATCCTTGCAACTAAAACCCAAGATCAAATAAATTAGTAATGTCAAAACATTAGAAGATATTGAATGTGGTATGATACAAAAGTAATTTATGTGAGAAACTATATATGGTTAACTATTTCAAATATTCTTTTACAAAGAAAATAAAGTTTTACTTAATCCTTGTACAAGAATACCTCTTTGCTTGAGAATATCTTCACATACACTTGAACATGTCATTCTTTAACTACGCTTAAGTAAATGATTAGTGAATACATGATTTATTTACCTATAACATAACTCATATAATAATCTCTCTTATAAAGAAATGTACAAGGAATTTGATCCCCTATAATCTTAATAACATGTCCATCATGGTCTAGTGCAATCCCATAGTCCTTTTCTTCATACATCCAGTATAGGTTTTCTTGATCATAATATCTATTAAATTTAATTGTTACTTGATCATGAGTTAAGGTATCTGGTCCTAATCCCCATAAGAGTATTAAAATTTCTTGAAGAGCTAAAAATACTCAAATAAAAAAAATGGAATAAAATAACTTAGTTAGGTAATGAGACACGATCCTAATTGCTAGTTACATTGCTAATCCCTTTTGTAAAGTCAATCTAGACGAATAAGAATCATGATTCTTTAAAATATTTAAATGACAATTTCATTTACTATAGTTATTCACAAAGTTTCCTTTAAAAAATTATATACCATACATTTTATTTAAGGTAATACTTCCACAATTCTAATTACTAATTATACCACCAATCTCTTTCTAAGAAATAATTATCAAATTCAAAGAACAAAATCTATTATTTCTTTTCTTAAAAATATTTAAAGGTAATAGTATCATTTTTAAATCTCTAACTATTTCCTTAAGTTATAATCATCTGAATTAAGAAAAATAAAAGAAATGCAGTCATGTTTCTTTTGTCCCAAAAATATAGTTCCCTTCATATCACAAGATAAGATGGTCTAGATTCGGTTTAATAAATAATAGATAGAACATGTTTATTTTGAAATCAAATTGCAAAGGCAAGACTTTTCCGGGGTAACTTGGAAATAGAAAAATTGGATAACATCAAGTAAAAAGTTCGTTACTCATTCATTCTAAAATACTATTTAAGGATCTCGACTTAAATTGCGTGAAAGACTATTACGGGTTGTCACAACTCAGAGAGAGTTAACGGGTTGATAGTGTCCTTGAGAAGATTTGCGCATAGTAGTAAGAGTAGAAGATCTGGCAAAAATATCTTATGACAGCATGCTAGTAAACTCTGCAACAACGCCCCTTAAACTTTGAGGCTTGGAATCAAGGATTAAATGCAACAAAACAGAGAAAGAGACATACTCATCGACTGGCAATTACTTCAAAGCCATAGATTATAAATAAACAATGGGAAAACGGTTTCACCAAGACATCAAATTATTGTTCCTTTTGTTCATAAAAAATACAGCAGTAAATGAAAAAAGAAAACAAATAAAACTGAAGAACACACATACATATCAACACAATCAGATTTTAACGTGGTTCGTCAAATGACTACATCTCTTTTGAGCAGGGGATAGCTCTCTGTATTAATCTCTGTTTTTTTTACATACAATCTATCAAATCAGCGATAACAACAGCAATAAAAAGCCCTCAACAAACATCTCCAACCACCGTATGAAGAAGGCCGGGAGACAACCGTTACCAAGTGAATGGTTACAAGAGGAGGCGTTACAAGAAGAGAGGGCAGATTCGATGGCAGAGGCGTTACAAGTATTGATTGGGCTGCACAACCCAACAATCTCCCACTTGAAGACCAATCAATATCAAAGAAAAAAAACTATTCAGAGAGATCACATGCTTTAGATTTATAATTAGAATGTGACAATGCCAAGAGCAACTCTGCACAACTTGAGCCCCTCCAAATCTTGTTCGAGAACACTACGAATACACCTTCTCCATTCTAGATCTGAATTAATAATTCTTTGACCACCTGCCCATCTGAATACAAGCCAAGACACACCAACAATAACACCCAATCCAGGATAAGCATTCTTGACATAACCCAACAATTTGAAAAATTCAACAAACTCTTCATACAAGCGAGTTGCTTCTTCATCTGCTCTCTTTTTCATAACCAGCTGGATGGTTGCCGCCATGACAACACTTTCACCGTCACCAATGCTCTTCTCCGAGCAAACCTCGACACCATCATCGAATAATGGATTATCATAAACCATTTCTGCCTCGGGCTTGAATAATGGATTATGATAAACCATATCTACCTCTGGATTTTTGGCCTCTTCTTCAGGTTCATCTTCATCTTCACTCTCCTAGTTCCAGATTGCATCCTCCTCTCCTTGGAAGGCATCCTCCTCATCTCAGAAGGCAAACTCCACAGTCTCTTCAGCCAAATCCTTCTCATCTGTCCAGCCATCCCACCAATGAACATAGCGCCTTGTTTCAGGTTGCACTTGTACATTATTTTCTACTGAATCTAAACTATCAAAAAATTCTTCAATGATAGAATCAGCTTCATCAGCTTCATCATCTAAAACTCCCACTTCAGCTCGTCTCTTCACTATATAAAAGCACCCAGCTCCGAGATCAAACACCCAATCGTCTTCCATCTTTGCTCAAAACTTCTCCATGGCTCTGACACCAATTGTTGATAAAATACAACAGTAAATGAAAGAAGAAAACAAATAAAACTGAAGAACACACATACACATCAACACAACCAGATTTTAACGTGGTTCATCAAATGACTACATCCACTTTGAGCAGGGGATAGCTCTTTGTATTAATCTTTGTTTTTGTTTACATACAGTCTATCAAATCAGCGATAGCAACAGCAATAAAAAGCCCCCAACAAACATCTCCAACCACCGTATGAAGAAGGCCAGGAGACAACCGTTACCAAATGAACGGTTACAAGAGGAGGCGTTACAAGAAGAGAGGGCAGATTCAATGGCAAAGGCGTTACAAGTATTGATTGGGCTGCACAACCCAACACCTTTCTCACAAAATAATATGCCATTCAATTGTTCCAGAGAATGGTGAAGAAACAAGTATGAATATCATCTCTTGAATAAATCGATTGATGGTGGTGGATGGATACATATCACACATAAATTCAGAAATACATAAAACATATAAACTCAAAAAATCAATCACACAAATGCATGAACATTGCTCAAACGTGCTACTACACTATTAATATTAATCCATCAATTGATTACATGGTTCTGCATTCTCATCTTTCTCCACATGACCACTTGGTCATCTCAACACTTGATCTGATACAACTTGATCTAATGCATAATAAATTACATGTGCCTCTTTTATAGAGGTCTTTGATATTACAAAGATTTTCTAGAACCTTAGGCCGACATGTATAGATTATAGGCCAACTTACAAATATTTAATATTTTCATGTTTATCCTTATCTCAAACATCATTCTAGAACATTACATTTATTTATTTGTGTCTTATTTAATGTTTGTGGCTTGTGGGAGAAATTACATATTCCAACACTCCCCCTTAATTTCGAGCACACATTTATCAACTCAATTTTGTCTTCCAAGTCTGCTGACTCATTCAAATCCTTGTTTTGCATAATTCTTTCAAATTGACATCAAGATCTGCGGATCTCTTTCCTCAACTCTTTCCAACTTTCGTCTCACTGCTGCGGCAGTCTTTGAAACTCCAATCTTCAAATCTTCAGAACTTCAAACTGGAAGTCCTCTCACTATCTATAGCTTTCCATTTTCCTTGACATCTTGCTAGACCAACAAACCTTTCTTGATTTCTTTCATCTTTGACATATGAATATCTATATTTGAACAATTTTCTCAACATACCTGTAACCTTTTGCCAACTCAATCCGTATGTCCATCCACAATTCATTTGCAGACTTCCTGTATTTATCTTCACTCTTTCCCAACACATCTTCTCTGAATGATTTCTCAAACCACAAATTCTGCACGGATGTAGATCCCAACATGTATCCTTTGTATGACCTTTCCCGTTACAATGACAACATTGCACACATTCCATTCCTTTAACAAATTTTGTTAAACCGGTATTATTTCCTTTACTTGTCACATATCCAAGACCTTCAAATTTTGTCCTCATAATTGGTTCAATTGGCTCTTTCATTCCATGCTCATGCTTGCCTAATCCTTCACCTTTATATCCCATTCTCTTCATGATTTTCAAACCAACATTATCATCAAAACAACTAGAAGCTTTTGTAGAATCATTGCACTTTACATGCTCACCATCACACTCTTTTTTACAAACAACTTCAGCAAAATCATATTTATCAAATGACAAATTCAAATGCTTTGTACCACATGAAACATTGCATACTGATTTCTTTGACTTCAAAATTTCATTTTCTTCATTTAATTTCTTCATCTTTTCTTCTAAATCATCAAACAATTTTAGTCTTTGTTCTAATTTTCCATTCCTTTTATTAATCCCATCAAACAACTTTAACTTCTTTTCAAGCTCTTTATTTTTCTCTCTAAGTTTTGACGATTCCTTCACTTGCCAATTATGTAATTCTTCCACAAACTTTAACCTATCCTCTAGCTCTTCAATTTTCTCTTTATAATCACTAATTTCATTTAAAAATTTACATCTTTCTGCTGATCTCTCATTCATCATTGCAAACCTTTCTTTCTCTAATTCCACTAAATTTTTATTTAGACAATCCATCTCAGAAATTAAACTTGCATTTTCTTTCAATACTCTTTTACCTTGCTTTCCCATTAGAACAAACAATTTCAACTCACCTTGTTCACTTGATTTCGTTATTCGGGAGCTTTGCGTGCATCTCTTTCTCAATCTGCAATTCCCTTCAACTGACTTTGTCACTTCAACAACTTCGTCTGCAATAGAGTCTCCTCTTGCAAAATTATTTTTAGCTTAGATCTGCTTTTCACCTTCAATGTCTTTCTTTGCAACTGCAATGACAGCTTCAGTAATCTGCAAAAACAACTTCCTTATTGCCTGAACTGCATTCTTTTCGATCTGCATATAATCTGACTAGGTAACTTCATATTCTGCCTACTCTTTTCTTCTTAAAAACATATGATTCAAATTCTAAGCAGCGAATGGGATAGAACAATGATCTCTTCTCCTTTCCAATACTTGTTAGCAACCCTTTGACTGGCATGACATTACTTCCTTCACCCGATCTGCAATAAATAGCAATTTAAATTATAACAGCTGGAACATCAAACACTAATCTGCATTCCTTATTGTTTCTGCAAGCTTCAAATCTGCGGTGCCTTCCTCTATGTTTATCTCTGCACAACAAACTTGCGATGACTCCTTCGATTTCTTTTTTCCTGTGATCTCCAACAACATTCAGCACTAGCGTTTTCTCCACACCTGCGGATTTTCTTTCTCCCCAGTGACCTGCGGACTTTCCTTGCTATGGGGTCCTCAAAAAACCAAAACAGTGACTTCTTCAAGGCTGCGATACCTTTGATCTCTGTTACATGGCAGTGATGAATTTTCTTTCTTCCAGATCTTGATCCGGCTCTGATACCACTATGATGGTGGTGGATGGATACAGATCACACATAAATTCAGAAATACATAAAACATATAAACTCAGAAAATCAATCACACAAATGCATGAACATTGCTCAAACGTGCTGCTGCACTATTAATATTAATCCATCAATTGATTACATGCTGCTGCATTCTCATCTTTCTCCACATGACCACTTGGTCATCTCAACACTTGATCTGATACAACTTGATCTAATGCATAAGAAATTACATGTGCCTCTTTTATAGATCTGATACAACTTGATCTAATGCATAAGAAATTACATGTGCCTCTTTTATAGAGGTCTTTGATATTACAAAGATTTTCTAGAACCTTAGGCCGACATGTATAGATTATAGGCCAACTTACAAATATTTAATATTTTCATGTTTATCCTTATCTCAAACATCATTCTAGAACATTACATTTATTTATTTGTGTCTTATTTAATGTTTGTGGCTTGTGGGAGAAATTACATATTCCAACATCGATTCTGTTGCATATCTATGAATGATACAGATAAATCGAGGGTTAAAGTTTCAATCTAACAAAAATAAGTCGTTTTCATCTATAGAATGTTGTAACCTTTCCTAATGAGAGATTTTTCTAGTTACAAGGTTAAGAGGACATTGAATACAGAGAAGTATCATTAACCTTTCACCCATATCGCTTAACCATTAGGAAAACTCACGATTGAGTGCAAATAAGAAATTTAAATTAGATTCATACTCGTACCTACTTTTTAGCTTTCAACCCTCTAAAGTCAATTCCAAAAACTCACCACTTGATGCGATGCTTATTGTAATGCACGAGCAACACGAGTTGAGTTTCGTTCTGATGCCCCGATGATAGTTTTGGTTACTTTTCTTTCTCCAGTTCACTGATTCGATTTCCTAGCGATGCTCCTTTTGAACACCATTTAGGGTATGACTTTGCAGAGTTGATTTGATAATATTAGAGGCACATTTTATTATTCCACTGACTCTGATCTAGTTCAATCTAGAAATTCGACTACGTTTGCTTGATGACCCCTGATGACAGACTCTTCGCTACGCTCCTTCATAGCTTTCTTCCAAAACGCCGTACTGCAAAAGAATCTTGAAATCTCAAAATTTTGGAAGGTAACGAATGCAAGCGAGGCATAGTTTTTAAAAGATCTATTTCTATCTAAAGATAAAATTCAACAGTGGCAAAGGTAAGGAGGTTCTTATTAGTCGCTCCTTACAACCCATGAAACTCTAGAGCTAATTCACTCTAACTGCAGGCTCAAACTTGTTAGAGTAACAACGAAGATAGAGGAATTACAGACCCTTGAATTCATATAGAAGGAATAGAAAATGAAAGAAAAGTGGCATACCTATTTTCATTTTTACACTGAAAGGTAGACATGGAAACAAAACTAGCCAAAGAATGACCAACGATTATAAAAGGACTTGAAATCTCTTACAACGATCATCTGAAAACCTTGATCTCAATCACACATCTACTCTCTAGTCTTCGCTCTTCTCCCCTCTATCCTCGGCTGGGCTTAACCAGCACACTCTAAGCGTTGACCGCTTAGCTGGCTGGTGTGGGCCCATTCCATATGCTCCTTTCACCAGTACTTGTTTCCGTTTCCTGAGCAGTCTCGTTAACCGTTGCGGTCAGCACTGAAACGCCCACTTCCCGCCTATCGTTCAAATCAAACTCAAAACTAAACTAAACTCTTTGCCAGCATCGATCAAACTTCCGTAGCGCGGGAATCAAGTTTTGAGTTTGATTTGAATGATAGGCGGGAACTGGGCGATTCACTGCTGACCGCAACGGTTAACGGGACTGCTCAGGAAACGGAAAAAAGTACTGGTGAAAGGAGCATATGGAATGGGCCCACACCAGGCACCTAAGCGGTCAACGCTTAGAGTGTGCTGGTTAAGCCCAGCCTCTATCCTCTGAATGATATCTTGAGATGGTTTTTTTCCCTGCTCTGGCTCTCTTCCCTGATCTTCCTTCCTTCCTTCACCTTCCCCAAGCTAAGCTATCTGCTCTCCCTTTATAATCTCCAAATAGCGGTTACCCAATGTAACTGATGAAGAAACCTTACTACATTATTCAAAAGCCATGAAATCGACCCCTCCCCTCCTTATTGCTTTTTCCACCATTACTAACTCATGGTTCATATCTACGTTATCATACCTCCACCACTACCCAAAATTCTTTAACATATGCTCTTCAAATGTCACCTTCATCTTCTCACGAATTTTCAAATTTTAAAGTAACTATTTTCTACTAAAGAAAGAAATAAATTATATTAATTTAACTTCAATAGTTTCAAATGTCTGTATATAAACTAAATTGCATTAGAACAAGGATTAACATTTAAGAATTACTATTTCAATATTTATTAAAGTATATTAATTTACAAAAATAGATTTCGTTTTATTATACATATCTTATCAATTCATGATATTCAAAATAGGACAATTGATTCGATTTGATATCCATATAGGAATTATTTATATTTGTTTATCTATAATCATATTCTATTTTACTTTTGCACACCTAGGTACAATAACAATATAATATAATCTCATGCATTAACAAATTCACTTATATCCATAATAATGTCTTTCTTGACATAAAGTTGTAATGATAAAAGATGACTAATAATTATATTTGTACAAGTGTATACATACGTCTAAATCATATGCACACACTACCAATATTCATGCTTTAACACTTTGGTTTCATGCATACGGTACCCCATATGAACAATCATCAGAGTTTACCTAAAGGACTAAATAATGAGTGAGTTGTGTTTTAGAATAAAAAGGGTTGTGACAAATTATATGTGAAAGATGAAATCATTAGATGGGATTATGTAATGTTACTCTATTTATGCAATGGAAATTTGAAATGGTTTATTTCAAATATGCTTCTTTGTTATTGAATTGGAATTTTTTTATTTCTATGTGTTGGTTAAGTTGAACTTTTCTCATATGGGTTAAAACTTAGGTGAAAATAAGAGATAAAACATTGGGCTTGTTACAAATTTTCACCTACATCAAAAAATTTTTCTTTCATAATTTTACTATACAAAATTATATATATTGGCACACATTTTTTGAAAACCAGATATATATGCTACAAACACAAACCAAATGTATGTTATCAATTTGTTTTACAATTGACTTACTAATTTTGAACCTTTGACAAAGGTTGTTGAAACTGTATATTTAAATGCATAATAATGAAATTGATATTGAAATAGTAGATTTAATTATAATTAGGAAGAAATAGACATTTTATTAAGTTATTATTATTTACTTATGGCAACAATCAGTTGGTTTATACATTTTATTAGAATTGAAGAAGTGATAAGGCACATGAACTGTTTTGACATTATTCTTGAAACATATGTCATCTCATGGAATTTCACATATAGTGAACCATTTATCATGGAAAGTTAGATATATTTATTTAACATTGATTAATGACACATGAATATAGAAACATTTGAAGCATTTGTCACACAAAATTTAAAAAAACACTATCATATCCATAACCACTATAAAACTAAATTTAGAAAAAGATAAACATTTAATGTCAATATTATTGTTTACATTGTATTGGAACTGTCTACCTTGAATAAAAATGATGTTAAATGAAAATTTCATATGTTAGAATTGTATTTTTACTTGAACTATTTCCAATATTAATAAAAGTAAGATAAATTTAATAGTTTTTGACATATGAATCAATTCAACCAAACATTAGTATAATTGTAGGATAATTGTATACATTAGTGAAGTAAATTTGAAATTCTTTGACAATACGACTAGCATCCCCTTCATTGTATTGTTCATCATAGTATAATTTGGTCAAGAAGATATAAAATGCAACTAGTTTTTATAAGTGGCATGAAATTATTTCACACTTTCTTCAATTGTTATCACTTCTTCTTGTTCAATTGCATGTGCAGAAATGCTTGTCACTTCAACTTCTACAATAATTTTGTCACAATTTTTTGAAAGAGATCTTCCAAAATTTTCAATTTCAATTTCAATAAATCCATTTGATTTTACTGGAACATGCAATGGACTTGTTACATAATTTTTTTATCTAGTAGTTGGAACATCATTTATTTCATTTTCTTGTATATGATTTTCCATGACCTAGAAGGAAAGACACCCAAATTACTATATATTTAAAATAAAAAGACTATTGAAGATGTGAGAAACATATGAACCATAGCAATTTTTAATTTTGCAATGAAATATGAATAATCCACTTTGGTACTAAATTAATTTTAAATATATACCTTAAATCAATAGAAACATTTCAATACTATCATGTAATACTAATAGAGAATAAAACGTTTATTTCCATAATTTTATTTTGAATACTTTAAACATAGAAGAAATGAAAGAAACATAAAAGTAAAAATCAAAAAAATATATTATATTTAAAAAATTGATTGTCATTCAAACAAATTTGAAGAAAATATGTTACATCAATTATTTTCTAAATTTTTAATTTGTTTTCTTCATCTTTTCTCTTAGCAAGTTGTCTACCCTTTTTCATTTTTTTATAGCAGTCATATGTGAGGTTGCATAATTATTAGACCTTCTAGTGACTTTACACAAGATATGACAACAAATGTCATTCATGTTCTTTCTCTTGGTCCTATATCAATAGTGAATTTTGAAAGAGTCAAACCTTGTGATTTATGTATTATCAATGCCCAAGTCAATATTAATGGTATTTAGATTGTCCTCTCCCTATATATTGCTATAACTGAAATTATATTTGGATTATGGTCTTCAAATGGTATTCCCGAATAGCTATCAAACTCAACCATTACATAAGTTGGTGGTTATGGTGGACCACTTCTAGGTTTGTATATAATTTTTTGAATATGTCCTAGAGCTCCATTTACAAGACCTTCTTGTATCCCAATATTTGAAGTCAACATTAGCCTCACATCGTTACTGATCTATATTTCCAAATCAAGCTCATTATTTGAGCATCCTTCTGCTACATTAATACTTCTTAATTTTTTTGTAACACTATGTACAATAGAATGTTTCAATGAGTATAGTATTTTCTTATTGTGATTATGAACATTATCATTTGTGAGAACAAATGAACACCATTGTCAAACTCCTCATGACTTGTTGCATATATGGTAATAGTGGTTCTTGTCATAAGCAATTTTTAATCATCAATTGTGGAGTTTGCATCTCTGAAATTTGTCAAAAGTTGACGAAATATTTCTTGGTGGAAGTTTTGTCCATCTTGTCTAACTATTTTATTTAAATTAACCACTATTATGATTTTTTCCCATAGTAACTTAACTTCTATGTTGTTGTCATATGCTAGCTTGTCATTAACATGAGGCAATTGACCCAAAACTCCAACCAAAACCATAAATATACCTAAGAGATAATAGATAACAATTATTTTCAATATTATTAATTTGTATGAAATCTCTAGATTCAAATATTATTGTAAATTTATATTTTAAATAAAGTGTCAATTTTTTCTATCAACTGTATGGCCTATTTTTTATTAAAAGATATTTTTGTCTACCAATTTATCTACAAATCTCTCCAACACTCTTAATTTACATTTACATTTTATTATAATTTTATCAATTGATTAATTGAAATTTATAAAAAAAATAAATTCTAAATTTCAATTAATTAAATATACATCTAAATCATAATTAATGATTAATTGAAATTCATAAAAAGTACAATTCTACATTTCAATTAATTAATAAAAAAAGTCAAATGTACATCTAGAATACTACACAAATGTAATCCTAATAATAACATTAATCCCAATGATATTCCTAATTCTATCTCTAACCATAATCATAACCTTAATCTTGATCCTAATCCTAACCCTACCCTAACCCAAATTCTATCTGTAACCCTAACTCTACTCCTAGTCCTAATTGTATCTCTAATCCTAACCCTAAACCCTAATAATGATGCTAACCCCAACCCTACTACTAACACCAACTCTTACTCTAACCATAAATTATTCAAAATCTTCCATGTTGTGTTGCGAATGCTACTAGCATATATATTTATTTAATAATACATATAAAAAACATCAAGAGATATCCCTCTCAAAATGCCTATTACAAATTCATGTGAAATTGATTAAAAAATAGATGCCTCAAGAAAGATATCTCTCCATATTTTTCATATATATTATTAATTATATATATATATATATGCTAAATATATATCTAAATTGAAATTCATAAACAATACAATTCTAAATTTTAATTAATTAATAAGAAAAGTGAAATGTACATCTAGAATACTCCACAAACATTGCCATCATCTTCCACTCTACTTTTCAGACTTCTCTCAACTAGGTATTTCTCCCTTGCCATCTGGAAAAATACATTATTTAATTTGCATTCGTACTATCAGACATGATGATGGGATTGCAAGAGCGCTTCAATTGTCAAGGTCGGTTCATCTTTTTCCCCCTCTTTTTTACTTTTGTGTTGCCCACACTTACATTCAATGATTTTGATCATCAGAAGTAGATTGACGCACAAGATTTGCTCCAGTTAAAAATGTCTGTGAAAATAGATCCAAATTTTTCTCTATCTAATTGGGTAGCCGGAACATATGTTTGAAATTGGACTGGAATAACCTGTGATGACAAAGAATGGGTTGTGATAGTGGTTCTAAAAAATAAGACACTGAATGGCCAGATTCCCCCTCATATGGGCAACATGTCCTTGCTTAAAACTCTTGACCTCTCTAATAATTATTTGTCTAGCCCCATTACCATAGAGCTGAGTTCCTTGCACAGCTTGGAAAGACTCATGCTCGATTCAAATAATTTGACAGGTGGCATCCCACCAGAGTTGGTAAATTGCTCTACGCTCAAAACCATCCATCTTGGTACAGACCCTCTAACTAGACGAATTGTTAGAAATACATCTAATCTCACTGCACTATTCGTGCTTACCTCTCCAGCTCAGCATATTTATCATCATTTAAGGCAATTTAATAGGAATGCTTTTTGGAGAAGATTACGTGAGATTTGATATGATCTTCTTTAATTGCCTAATTAATTTTGCACACTTTGTGGGTGGTAAAAGATAGTAATATTTTATTACTCCTTGTTGTCCACCGTTGTTTTTAGTTTTATTTCCTTTTTGTTGTCTTTTTGTATAAGGCAAGAAGCTGAAAAGAGAGCAATGCAGATCTACGAGAATTTAGCAAGAACAAGGAAGGTTGAAGAAGGGCATCAAAGCTCTGTGTATTTTTCCTAGATAAATAAAATATAAATTTGATTATATTTATTTTCTGCTATGTTTAAATCTCTATGTTTTGTGGGAATCTCTTAATTCTAGCTAAATTTATTTTCTGTTACTGTTGTATGCAATTTTTATTTGTTGCTCTATTTTATATTATCAATCCTCTACCCTATTCCCACATCTGGTATCAAAGCCATTGGTTCAAATCCCTTGGTCTATCTTTTCTAGTTTTGCACTTATTTCTTGTTTAACAACCATCAATGGCTTCCACGGCCTCAACTTCTAGTGCTTCTTTGTCTAGTTTACAAACCCCCATTTTCATAGAAAAAAATTATGAGTATTGGTCATTGACCATGAAAGCCTTGTTTAGGTCTCAAGATGTTTGGGAATTTTTTGAGAATGGTTATGTAGAACCACCAGACCAAGCAACTTACACTACTCTCACACAAGCAAAGAAAGATCTCTTGAAAGAGTAGAGAAAGAAGGATGGAAAATCTCTCTTCTACATTCATCAAGAAATGCATGAAAGCATACTGCCAAGAGTTGCAGCAACAATGCAAGAAAAGGAGGCATGGGAGACACTACAAACAACTTATCAAGGTAAGGACAAAGCTAAATCTGCAAAACTCCAAATACTTAGAAGAGAATTTGAGAATATATGTATGAAAGATTCAAAGTCTGTGGAGTTATTTTTTACTCATGTTGTTGGGTTAGTAAATCAGATAAAATTGTTAGAGTAATTGGCTATTTACTTTATTAATTAAACAATATTTGTTTAATTACTTAAAGTTCCCTTTTACCTCTTTTACACTTAAGCTAACATTAGGTGCATAATAATTAACTACTTTATTAATTATTATTGTGCAAGCCTGGGGTTTTCACCTATATGTGGTTGAAAACTATCTTTTGTATCATTATTCATTTTACATTTTGAGTGAATACATTGCTCCACATTCTTGAGCATTCTCTTTGTTGCTTCTCTTTGCTTCTCCTTGTAATAGGTATTCTTTGCTTGCAGAGGTCACTGGGCTCCTATGGTGTTGTATTTTCTCAACTCCAACATAGTATCAGAGCTCCACACCTATTGCTTCCTGTTCTTGTTTTGAAGATTTTTGAAGCTTCAAAGGTTTGGGGTTTGTTTTTTTGATCCAAGGAATACCTGCAATTTTGAAGCATTTTCAGCTCAAACGGACTTCACCATTACATATGGAGCGGTCCAAAACCCCTAAATCGACCGTTCATTCGTCCATTTTGGACAAAGTCAAAATTTAAGGAATTTTTTTTTTACAATTCGGTCGTACGACCGTCCATTTGCTAGTAAAATATTTTTTTCCGTTTTTCGTCATTT
Source organism: Sequoiadendron giganteum (assembly GCA_007115665.2). NCBI lineage: Eukaryota > Viridiplantae > Streptophyta > Pinopsida > Cupressales > Cupressaceae > Sequoiadendron > Sequoiadendron giganteum. Next base: position 32,098,339 of record CM021109.1, on the reverse strand, counting down.
TTTTTATTTAAAGAAAAAAGTATTATTTTTTTAAATTTTTTTTTTAAAATTGAAAAAATTGTAAGGTTTGATTTTTATGGATAAAAAAATAATAATAATAATAATAAATTTTTAGCCTTTTAACGGCTTGTAGGCTGGCTGCACATATGGTACCCTGCGCAGGTATGTACCTGCGTAGACCTGCGTAGGCCCGTACCTACGCAGTCCATTTCACAGGGAGCCCGCGCCCACATGGGTGCGGTGGGGGATGGCCCCCACCATAAAAAAATTTCAAAATTTTTTTATTTAAATTTTTTTTGTAATGTTTTTTTATTTGTTTTTTTAATTATTTAAAAAAAAACAAATTTTTCATGTATAATTCCAATTGTGCATTTATGGTGACGGTCGTTTGGCCATCAAATTTAACCCAGTGTTTTTGCTGCGACGGTCATATGACCGTCAAATTTAACCCAGCACTGGCTCTTTCCCTCTTTGGAGCTGATTTCTTCCGGAGGCCGTAACTTGGGCATACAATATCATTTTTTGGCAAATGCGATATCATCAGAAAGCTAGTTTTCTCATCTTTCTAGTGATGTGGGTCTCATCACTTTTTTTTTCCGTTGGTGCATTCTACAACCAATTGAAGACAAAGGGGCTATTTTCAGTCTCAAGCTCATAACTTTTGATTAGTTTCTCCATTTTTCGCAATCTCAACGGCGTTGGAACCGTATTTAAGAGCTCTTTAGTTTCATCCATGCATTTTTTCCAGATTTCACTCTAGGTATATTTTATTCAGTTATTTGTGTTTTCACACTCTGGTGGATTACCTAGACATATTTGCACTTGGAAACTTTTTGTTTGCATGGGATGCTTTGTTTTTGGCTATTCTTCATGTATTTCCAACATCTTGTCCTTTGAGGACATTTTGAGAATCATTTGTAAGCAATCTTTTAAGTAAACGCACTGAGATAAAGTGCTACACTATTGTACATGCATCTTTTGAGAATTTTGCACATAAAGTTGTGCCATATTTTGTACTTGCACTAATATTATAAAGTGCCATGAGGGATTGTGTAGTTTGGCTTTTTTTTCCATCACATCTTTGTTCGGTGAGTGTCCCTCCATGACTACAGTGAATCCATACCATTGGGGGTTGCGTAGTTTGCCTTTGTTTGCCATCACACCTTTGTCTAGTGAGTGTCCCTCCACGACGACAATGGATCCATATGATTCCAGCCTTATGCATGTGTGCTTTGTTTTGCACACCACTTTTTCAATTGCAGGTGCTATCTTGTGCACTTTCAGATGTTTCTTCTCCTTCCTGCACTATAGGGTGTTTCAATTCATTCCAATTGATCTGTCAGGCTCTCCCAATTCAACATTATGGGGGGGTTATTATATTGTTCGTGCTAGTTCTTCCTTGGTTTCGCCTTGGAAGGGATCTTCCATCTTCAATAGAGGTTCTTCAACATCATAGCAGTCATCTTTCAACAGTTGTTAATAGCTTCTTCTGCTTCAGTGATGTTCTTCTTGGCTTTCTGCATCTCTTTTTGGAGTAGAGCTTTTTCCCATGAGGTTTTCTCTATTTCTCCATTTTACAGAGATTTGGTTGTATTTGGGTACCTGATCTGGCCTAGTTGCCAGGACCCATATTTGCCTTCTTGCATTGTAGTTACCTTTGCTTTCTTGCATTTGTTTGTAGCTACATTGTTGCTCATCTTAAGGGGGGGTGTTAGAGTAAAGGTTTTAACTTAATTATGTTGATTAAGTTACCTTTATTCTCTTCTTAAGATTTCACGTTAGTTGCATAAAGTGACATTTAATAATTATATTAATTATTAAATGTTTTCCTATTAGGGCTTCTATTAGGGTTTCTTTAGGGTTTGCATGATATCCTTTTTATAAGGATTGATCCCATTGTATTTCATATCAATTCATTCTCTCATTCTCTTTGATATATACATTTTTAGTTTTCAGAGAACCCTTGCTTGTTTGTCTCCATCTCTTCTTTTGTGACAGTTTATTTGCATGCAGGTGATCTTCGGGGTTTTGTGAAGTTGTATTTTCTCAACTCCTACATGAGTTTTTTTTGCATTGGATGGGTTATGTTGATATGATTTATCATTGCTGAGATCATTAGTCTCTGAATTTTTCATTTGAAGAGGTATCATGGGTATTTCTACTCACCCTTCAGTTGTTATTCTGGAACAGGGTAATTATGAGTCATGGGCAAAGGGTATACTTACCCATTGTAGGTGGCTTAATATTTTGCCTTATTTGTATGATCTCATACCTGAACTAGCAACTTTAGAGGGAAAATTAGCATGGGATATCATTAGAAATCACATAGTAGGACTTATATTGTCTAGTGTTGATCATGACACTGTGTTGGCTATATCGGACATTGATTGTCCTCACCCACTTTGGACCCATCTTTGAGAGATCTATGAAGACCCTATTCTATCTCCATTCCCAGAGGATCCTGCTTTAGATTGTCTCTTACCCATTGCTTGGAGAGAGAATACACCCTTTGATCATGATACTTTAGAAGAGCTTGAGTATTTAGACACCCTTACATGTTTCGATGGATCAGAGGTTTGTTTCACAGTTCCTACTCTTCATACTGAGACTTCATCAGCATCTCCTATTGTTCTTGATTTAGTGCAACAGGGAATCATACATCTTCCAGACATAGCTACTTTGGACTCTTATGTTGCAGACATATCTTTCTTGTTTGTGGAGTCCTATATTGCAAATTTGGAGGATTATTTTGAGGAAATTCATCTCCTCTACCTTGACAGTCAGGTTATCACTATTCGCCTACCATTATCCATGCATTCAGAGGTTGCATTTCAGTATTCTCCACATCAGTTTGGATTTGGCATCATTTGTTTCAGTTCAGACAGTGAGATTCTTTAGCATCCTATCATGGCACACATCTTGAGACAGATTGGTTCATCATTCTTCACAGGGTTTCTTCGACATCGTCCTTTGGATCCGTTTCTTCCCAAGGGGAGGAATATCATTTGCCACTTTAGGATATCCTTTTGGATTCTACATCAGACATCTACCATTGTGACAGGAGTTTCTTCATTGTGGGGGGGCCTTCTTCTCTCTTTCTATCTCTCCTATGGAGACCATTGTACATGTACTTATATGATAGAAGTTGTCTATGGGGGGTATCATGTTATCCACCTCCTATCCTTCTTTCATTAGTGCATTGCATTCCTTCCTTGCATTCTATTTTGGGGAGGAGTTTTGTTCCCACTGGGTTTTCTCCTTTACCTTGTTTCATTTAGTTTGCATTGATTTTGTACATGGGTACCTAATCTGGCCTTATTTCTGGGACCCATTTCTTTTGCTTTCAGTAGCTTCTTCTAGGTTTTAACTTCTCCTTAAGTCTAGCTTAAGGGGGGGTGTTAGAGTAATTGGCTATTTACTTTATTAATTAAACAATATTTGTTTAATTACTTAAAGTTCCCTTTTACCTCTTGTACACTTAAGCTAACATTAGGTGCATAATAATTAATTACTTTATTAATTATTATTGTGCAAGCCTAGGGTTTTCCTTTTTAGGGTTTTCACCTATATGTGGTTGAAAACTATCTTTTGTATCATTATTCATTTTACATTTTGAGTGAATACATTGCTCCACATTCTTGAGCATTCTCTTTGTTGCTTCTCTTTGCTTCTCCTTGTAACAGGTATTCTTTGCTTGCAGAGGTCGCTGAGCTCCTGTGGTGTTGTATTTTCTCAACTCCAACAAAAATCTCATGGGGAAACATTAGAAGAGACAAAGATAGTTGAGAAAATGTTAAGGGTATTGCCTACTAAGTTTGACCCTTTAGTTTTTTCCATAGAGGAAACTAAGGATTTAACCCAGCTGAAAATGGATGAATTGCATGCATCCTTGATAAATCATGAGTATAGGTTGAATAGATCACACACCTCCATTGAGAATTATTTTTCATCTCAGGCTTCAATAAGTCATGGAAGAGGTAGAGGTAGATTCACTCCTAAATATAGAGGAAAAAACTCATTTAGAGGACGTAGCAGTAGTCCTGCAAATCAAGGTTGAAGAGGAAATAACAATGAACCCTCTCATAGTCATCCAACTGGTTAAAGACAAGATAATTCAAATGTCTAATGTCATCACTGCAAGAAATATGGTCATTATTCTTTTGAGTGTAGCAAGAAACAACATGATCAAGGAAGACAAAATTAAAACCCCCCAAAAAATTCTACAAAAAGTTTTATGTTTATTGCATGTGCAAAGATTACTGAAGCAATTTCTACAAAATCACCAGTTGAATGTAATATGGTTCAAGAGAGTCCAAATGATATTTGGTATTTAGATTTTGGTTGTAGCAATCACATGTCTGGAAATTTAGAGTTATTTTCTAGCTTGGAAAAATCAATCACTTTAAATGTCACTCTTGGGAACAATAATTAAGTGAATGTTATGGGAAAAGGCACTATTGATATTCTAACCAAAAAGGGGGAGAAAAAAGTGATTCATGATGTTTTTTATGTTGCTGGTCTAAAACATAATCTGATGAGTATTGGTCAATTGGTACAAAAAGGATATAGAGTTTATATGAAAAATAATGCATGTGTTATTCTTGATAAATATCCTAGTACTCAACTAATTGTAGAGGTACAAATGACAAAAAATCTAATGTTCCCATTGAGGTTGAAACTTGAAATCAAAAGAAACTCAGCTAAAGCAACATTTAAGACTGAAAATTCTTAAGTTGCTCCAGAAATTTGCTCCAGAAAATAGCAAAGCTGCAAAGTTTCTCTAGAAGGTTGCTGGGAAAAAGAACAAGGCTGCTCCAGAACATAACAAGGTAGCTCCGGAAAGGCCAAAACTGAAACTAAAGAAGAACAATTTATGGTAATGTAATTGTTCAAACAACTTTTCAGTCAGTGGTGAAAAATTAATCTTGGTTATGGCATTTGAGATTTGGCCATTTAAAATTTGGAGGTTTGAATTTGTTGCATAGAAAGAATATGGTTAAGGGGTTGCCATTGATTAAAAAACCAGAAAGAGTATGTGAAGCGTGCATATTGGGTAAACAAAATAGAAAAAACTTCCTTGTTGGAAAATGAGAAAGAGTATGTAAACCACTTGAGATTATTCATTCTTATATATGTGAACTAATACAAACTCCATCCATTGGAGGTTGCACATATTTTCTGACTTTTATTGATGATTATACAAGAAAGACATGGGTCTACTTTTTGAGGCATAAATCTAATGTATTTGAAGTCTTTCAGCAGTTCAAGGCTCTTGTAGAGAAGCAAAGTGGTTACTACATCAAGATATTAAGAGCTGATAGAGGTGGTGAATATAGTTCTAACGATTTTTTGAATTATTGCAGCCAACATGGTATTCACAAATAATTTACAGCCCATTACACACCTCAACAAAATGGTGTGGCTGAAAGAAGAAATTGAACCATCATGGATATGGCAAGAAGTATGTTGAAATCAATGCATTTATCAAATGAATATTGGGTTGAAGCAGTAGAAACTATTATTTATATTTTGAATAGATGTCCAACTACAAGTGTAAGGAATGTGATTCCTCAAGAGGCTTGGAGTGGTAGAAAGCACAATGTTGCTCACTTCAAAGTCTTTGGATGCATTGCATATGCTCATGTGCCTGAAGAGTTGATAAGAAAATTGGATAACAGAGGTGAGAAATTTATTTTTGTTGGGTATTCATAAGATACAAAAGCTTACAAACTTTGTTTAATCCAATTACAAGAAAATTTATAATCAACAAAGATGTACAATTTGTGGAGAATGAAGCATGGGATGGAAGTGTAGAAAAAATAATAAGTGTAGCAGCAGCTAATCCACATGATGAAATGACTGATGAAGTGATAGAACAACAAGGTATTCCTCAAGCAATACCTCCTTCCACTCCCGGACAAGCAACACAAGTTGTAGCACAAGCTACACCTCATTCTACAACAAGACTTTCAAGAAATCAAAATTTTTCACCTACATGAAAAACTCCACAAAGAACACTAGTTGTAACATCATCTGGAAGTCCTTCAAATTCAGTTGATAGAAGTAGCTCATCGGATCCTACATTGGCAAGCTTATTGCAGTGAAAAATAAGGAGTTTAAGAGATATATATGAAGCTAATTTTAGTGTTGAAACATCAAATTCATTTTCTTTTTTTTGTTCTATTTTTAGAAGTTGTTGATCCAATGTTCTTTGATGAAGCAATTGAGGATAAAGCATGGGCTGAAGCTATGGATGAAGAGATTGAAGCTATTAAGAAGAATAATACTTGGGAGTTGGTGGATTGTCCACAAGGAAAGGATGCAATAAGCGTAAAGTGGATTTATAAAACTAAGTATGGCATCGATGAAAATGTGTTGAAGCACAAGGTGAGGTTGGTTGCTAGAGGCTTCACTTAGTAGCCTGGTATTGACTACAATGAAAAATTTGCACCTGTAGCTCGATTGGATACGGTAAGAAGTGTCTTGGCCATTATAGCCCAAAATAAGTGGCAAGTTTTTCAAATGGATGTAAAATCTGCATTTTTAAAGGGTTTTATTGATGAAGAAGTTTATGTTGAGCAGCCCAAAGGATATGAAATTGTAGGTCAAGAAGGAAAATTATACAAGCTGAAAAAGGCGCTCTATGGATTCAAGCAAGCTCTTGGAGCATGGTACAATCGAATTGATTCCTACTTGATTAAAAATGGTTTTAGTAGGTACAACATTGAGCCTACTTTATATATCAAAATGGATGAACAACGTAAAATGTTGATAGTTTGTCTCTATATAGATGATTTGATATTTATGGGAGAACTTTCTATAAGTTCTTTTAAGGCAACTATGATGAAAGAGTTTGAGATGACTGATCTTGGTCTCATGAAATATTTTTTGGGAATAAAAGTTAAGCAATCAGCAGATGGTATCTTTATTTCTCATTCAAATTATGCAAGTGATGTATTGAAAACATTTAATATGTTGAATTGCAAACCAGCCCCTACTCCAGTTGTGACAGGACTTAAGTTAAGCAAGGATGATGATGGTTCATTGGTTGATCCTAGATTATTCAAAAGGTTGGTTGGTAGTCTCATGTACTTGACTACCACAAGGCCTGACATCATGTATGGTGTGAGCCTTATCTCAAGGTTCATGGAGTCTCCAAAAGACTCTCATTGGCAAGCTGGAAAAAGGATTTTGAGGTACGTATGTGGAACCAAGAACTATGGAATTTTGTATTCAGCTGTAGATGATTTCAAACTCATTGGATACACAGACAACAATTGTGTTGGTAGCATAGATGATAGAAAAATTACTTCTAGATATGCCTTTATTTTTGGATCTGGTGTTCTTTCTTGGGATTCAAATAATTAGCCCATTGTTACACTCTCTTCAGTAGAAGTAGTGTATGTGGCAACCACAACAACAACATGTCAAACTGTATGGATGAGAAGAATGTTGGCTGAGTTGATGCATAAACAAGATGAAACAACAAAGATTTACTATGATAATAACTCAGCCATTGCATTGTCTAAAAATCATATTTTTCACAAAAGAAGCAAGCACATAGATACTAGATACCATTTTATAAGGGAGTTAGTGAATAGCAAAGAAACATGTTTAGAATTCTACAGATTAGAAGATCAATTTGCTAATATTTTTACTAAACTGTTGGAAAAAGATGTATTTGAATAATTGAGAAGTTGTTTGTGTGTATGTGCTAAAAATGAATGCTCCAGAAATTTTTGTGCAAGTGTGGATGCTCCAAAAAATTTTGAATAGAATGTTGGGACAGAAGGCAAAAGACAGAAGCCAGATGCTTCATAACCTTTTAGATAGAAGGAAAATGCTTTGGAACCTTTCAAACATAAGGCAAAAGACATAAGGTAGATGCTACGGAACTTTTTAGACTGAAGATGGGTACTCCAAAAGTTTTTGAGCAGAATGGACCAGCTAGTTGAGATTAAGGGGGGGTATTAGAAATACGTCCAATCTCACCTTGCTATTCATGCTTACCTCTCCAACTCAGCATATTTATCATCATTTAAGGAAATTTAATAGGAATGTTTTTTGGAGAAGATTACAAGAGAATTGATATGATCTTCTTTAATTGCCAAATTAATTTTGCACACTTTGTGGGTAGTAAATGATAGTAATATTTTATTACTCCTTGTTGTCCACCATTGTTTTTAGTTTTATTTCCTTTTTTCTGTCTTTTTGTATAAGGAAAGAAGTTGAAAAGAGATTAACGCAGCTCTGCAAGAATTTAGCAAGAACAAGGAAGGTTGAAGAAGGGCATCGAAGCTCTGTGTATTTTTTTCTAGATTAATGAAATATAAATCTGATTATATTTATTTCCTGTTGTGTTTAAATTTTTGTGTTTTGTATTTATTTCCTATTGTGTTTAAATTTTTATGTTTTGTGGGCAGCTCTTAATTCCAGCTAAATTTGTTTTTTGTTACTGTTGTATGCAATTTCTATTTGCTGCTATGTTTTATATTATCAATCCTCTACCCCTATTCCCACATGAATCCCCTCTAAAATCAGTGCTCTCAGGGATTTAAGAGCACTGAACTTGGAAAGCAATTGGTTTTTAGGAGAAATTCCCAGGTCTCTAAGTAACTGCACAAGATTGTGTTTCTTGTCCCTAGAGAGGAATATGCTTGAGGGACTAATTCCAGAGGATATAGGTTGTAATCTCACCAAATTGCAGGAGATTTCCCTAAGATTCAATAATCTAAGTGGTAGGCTCCATAAATCTATAGGGAACTGTTCAATGCTCCATATTCTTCTCACAGGCTATAACAAGTTGAGTGGGATGATACCCCAAGATTTGGGGATGCTGACTAGCCTACAATCACTTGGGATTGGTGTTAATCGCTTCCATGGAGATGTTTTTCCTTTTATCTTAAACTGTACTCAACTCTGGAGGGTTAATCTAGTAATTAACAGTCTCGAGTGCACCATTCTAGTAGAGATTGGCCTCAAGCTCACTAACTTACAAGTTCTTAGTGTGGGAGAAAATTTGTTCAGTGGAGCTATCCCAAAGTCTTTGGGAAATTGTTCTCAACTCTCACTTGTTCTCGGTTTCAACCAGCTAACTGGTGTGGTGCCTCAAGAATTGGGAATGTTAACTGCTCTAGAAAGACTGTATCTAGATGGAAATCATTTGTCAAGTGGAAACTTTGCCACAACATTTTTTTTATATATTCTTACCAACTGCTCCAATCTTAGAGATCTATTTCTCTCTCAAAACCATTTCAGTGGCACTTTGTCAAGGGGCATAGGACAACTCTCTCTTGACTTATCAAAACTGGAGTTTAGTAGCAACAATATAATTGGAAATGTACTGAAACAAATTGGCAACCTTACTAGGTTGACCATTCTTTCTCTCAGTAATAACAATATAATTGGCAAAATTCTGAAAGCACTAAGCCGTCTGAAGAGTCTACAATTGTTGGACTTGAGCTTCAAAAAATTGCAAGGAAGCATTCGACCAGAGTTTAGCAAGTTGGTAAATTTAGAATATCTATGGCTTCAGCTAAATAATCTCTCTGGAGAAATTCCTTCACCCATCGACAGTCTACAATAACTGAGGAAATTGGACCTCAGTTGTAATGAGTTAACAAGAAGGATACCAGATGCCATTGGACAATTTTTTCGTCTGGAGATGATTGACCTCTTACACAACAGCCTAATCAGAAATATCCCTGTGGACATCTCAAGCTTCCATTCACTGGCCTTCTACCTCAATTTTTCACACAATTCATTGACGGGAAGCTTGCCTTCACTAGGAGTAATGCAACTTATTCAAGCCATAGATATCTCTACTAATAAACTTTCAGGATTCATCCTTAATGATATTGGCAATTGCGTGGGACTCCAATACCTGAACCTTACCAAAAAAAAATTGAATGGAATGGTGCCAACGTCAATAGGACAACTCAAAAGCCTTGAGGTTATTGAACTGTCCTTCAATAGATTATCAGGACAAGTGTCACACTCTATTGCAAATCTCACTATGCTCCACCTTCTGAATTTCTCCTACAACAACTTGAATGGATCAGTTCCCAATGAAGGAGCGTTCAAAAATCTAAGCACAACATCCTTTTTGAGAAATCTTTAACTATGTGCAACCTCAGGTTGGTTGAATTTACCAAATTGCACAAGCTCTGCGGGGATTTGTTCAAATGGTTTTAATAGGAAAGTTGTCATGGTTGTTTCAATTGGCACAATTTTGGCATTGTTTTGCATTTTGGGTGCATTTTACATCTTCTTCAGAAAGACCAAAAGACAATTGTTCACAGATAGTTTTAGGACTTGAGGTTTCATCAAAATATCTAGCCAGGAGCTTCACAGAGCAACAAAAGGATTTAATGCCGCTAATTTGCTAGGGGCGGGTAGTGTCAGGTCAGTTTACAGAGGACTGCTATATGAGAACACATTGGTTGTTGTTAAGGTATTCGATCAAGACTCTCAAAATTCAAATAAGAATTTCTACAATGAGTGTAGAATCCTGAGGAAAATTAGACATCGAAATCTGGTCAAAGTCTTGTCCTGTGCTCAACACTAGAATTCAGTGCTCTGGTACTCCAGTTCATGTCAAAGGGAAGCCTCGAACAACAGTTGCATTAGGATTGCAGGTTGAGTTTAAAGATGAGATTGAACATTGCACTAAATGTGGTGCACGCGATGGCATATTTACACCATGATTGTTCTCCTCCTGTTGTTCACTGTGACTTGAAACCCTCAAATGTTTTAATGGATGAGAACATGCATGATAGCCCATGTGACTGATTTTGGGATTGCCCATCTAATGACTTCTACCGATTCTGCTAACAGCGACACTTCTAGGCTGAAAGGAACAGTAGGCTATCTTGCTCTAGGTAAATTCCTTACCAACATGGAAGTCCAAATGTGTGCTAGATTTTTTTATTTTTATCTTCATCTTTTTCGCTTTATTTGTTATATTATGGATGTGTTTGTTAAAATTTTGTAGAATATGGATTGGGGTACATAGTGATGGCCAAGAGCGATGTCTACAGTTTTGGAGTGCTCATCCTTGAAATGGTGACAAGAAAGAGGCCAACTGATAATATGTTTATTGGAAATGAAACTTTGCCCAGTTGGGTGAGAACAACGTTTCTTGAAGCACTCGAGAAAGTTTTGGACAGAGAAATGGTATGTGATGACTTGCGTATGGAGGGTTCCATTGAATCCACAAAGTAGGGCAACTAGCTGGCTAGTTTGATTAGAATGGGGTTGCAATGCATGAGATATAGTCCAGGGGAAAGACCAACAATGAGAGAGGTGGAGGGCATACTTGAAAGGATAGCGTATGGCACAACATATGGCAATTTAGAAGGGCGTCCATCAGTGCAGAGTCTATCAACACCAAGCAAAGGAATAGGCCATCCAAATAGCGGCACATCATCTTCATCCACCAATTAAAGGAAAACCAGATATGTTATTGAAGATCCTTAATCAACAATCTCCGCTATAATAGATTTTATTAACGATCATATATATTTGTTTTTCAAGTAGGTGGTGTTTTGGAAACTCTTACATATCCTAGTATTCATTTATATATTTTCCATAATATATTTTACTATTATATTTAATTATTGGAATATTCTGCAATGGGTACGACCATAGATTTTTTTAATTTAGTATTTGACATTAAGTATAGAAGAATGTAATTGTAAAATGCTTTGAATTAAGAAGAAAAACAATTTGAAATAAATGTTTGTTTTGTTTAGGAAGATGAAATAAAAATACTTATTAATGATTGTATATGTATTATTTTAATTGTAAAATATAATAATTTGTAAATGTGAATATTAGTGGAAATTTAGAAACAATATTTAATTCTTTACTTTTTTCATTTGCATAAAGTGTAATGATTATTTTATAATATGAGAGTGAAGCATATTTTCTAGTGGAAATGTAGAAAGAATATGTGATTGTTTTTTTTTCGTTGATTATTTTATATTGGGTTCATTGAACGGTTAGATCTTTTTCAATAGCCTTGCATCATGCTAACACATTCTCAACCATTGATGTCTTTATAATATGATTTATACACTTTGAATATTAGTGGAAAATTAGAAACAATATCTAATTTTTTGCTTTCTTTCTTTGTATAAAGTGCAATGATTAATTAGATAAGGTAAATTTAGTGTAGCAATTTTTTTTGTAAAATATAATAATAATTATTTTAATTTGTAAAATATAATAATTATGGTTTTTTCTGTTTTTTGTTTTTGACCTTTATAATATGAATGTGAAACATATTTTCTAGTGGAACTGTAGAAAGAATATCTGATTCTTTGTTTTCTTTCATTGTATAAAGTGTTTTATTTTTTTTGTATTTTTGTATTTATTTTATATTGGGTTCATCAAATGGTCATATCTTTTTCAATGGTCAACCATCATTCTACCACATTTTCAACCGTCGATCATTAAAGTTAGCAGGTAAGGTTCATAATGGTCAACCATCATTCTACCACATTCTCAACCATTGATCATTAAAGTTAGTCGGTAATGTTCATATAGGGAACGTCTTCAATGTAATAATTATTTGATTTTTAGTTTGCATAGTTTTATTATGATTTCCATTCAGAATTTTAAAACAATATTTTAAAGAATAGATTAGTCCAATCATTTAAGAAACAATAAATTCAAATCAACCAATATTTTTTCATAATTATACGCATAGAAATGTATAAATACATTAAAAAATAAAAATCAATGAGATAATTCATAATATAGATCTACTTTTTATAGATACTATTCATATATAGAAAAATATCAAATCATATTCAAATGCTTAAAACTAATTTTTGTTTCTTACATTATATGATCATTTTTTGTGTAGTTTGTCAACATATATTGGTGATATTCACCTAATATGCTTAGCTAGTGATTTTTATACAAGTCACACCACACCATAAAAATATATGCATTAATATATAAAGCATATTTATTGTAATTTTAATATCAACATATTTTAAATTTCTTAATAAAATTAAATATGAGTAATAATTAAAATATTTTTTATCTTCATGTTTTCTTAAAAGCAATTCCTCCTTTTAAAGACAAACACATATGGTGCCTTTCATCTTTTCATATTGTCGGTGTACACTTAGCTTTACACCTGGCTTACTTAAGTCTAGTTAGGTGTCCTTGTTAGCTGAACCTAGTTGAGTTCACAGCTCAATCATTTCCACTTTGTGTGGATCTTGATCCTGATTTCCACATCTTGTGGATCTGGATCTTCTTGTTTTCTCCTATTTAGATAGCTCTTTCAATCAATCTATTAATGGAGTTTTTGACAGTTCTTTATACTTATTTTCTATCTTCTAGATCTTCCTAGAATCTAATATGGTATCAGAGCAGGAGGAGATAAATGCAAGCCATAAGGGTTAAAAGCAGCAAAAAAAAATTGCACTTTGGAGGCGTGAATTGCAAACGTGAGTGTTAAGGTGCTTGCTCACGTTAATGCAAGATCCTCAGTCATTTGGATGTTGTAACTCACAACATTTGACACGTGATTTGTACTCTCTAAAGGCCGCACCACAGCCAGCTACAACTTCAACCTTCATTTGCCCTTTGCGCAGCCTCTTGTGGTCCATTTGCAGTCCATTTGGAGTTCTTTGTTTGGTTGTGTCTGGTTTGCACATAGCAGGAAGGAGTGATTTGGTGATGCGACTCTCTCTACCCAACGCAGCCCAAATTCTTTCCCTTGTAGGCCGTGATTTACCCTCTCCAGGCCGAATGAACCATTCTCCCGAGGCTCGGTGGGACAAGTTAAGAGGATGCGATATCTTCCATGGAGGCACAATTATGATGGTGGAGGCGTGATCTTAATGGATAGTGCCAATTCTCCTTAAAGTTGCAGGCTTCGATCTAAGGAAAATCAAAGGCCGTGCATTCCAGAAGCCTCACATAGAGGCTTGTGCCCAGGCTGGAAGAAACACTTGACTGCCAACACCCGCTATTTTGGCTTCAGAGAGGCTGTGTTTCAGTTTTGTGCACGAGAAGGCCAAAACCTCTCCTCTCTCAAAATCCAGCATCAAGCCGCGAAATTAAGGGGGTGCGATCTTCCTTCATTTGGTGGATTTGCTTTTCCAGGCTATGAGATTGAGGGGTTGTGATTTGTGTATTGGCTGGTGCCCTTTGTCATTGAAGACCACCATATCTCTTGGAGGAGTCTGTGATTTGTCTCTTTGCTATGCTTTGATGATTTGTCACAAGATTAATCTCTTTGCTACGTTTTGAGACCATGTGTTTGTAAACTCAGGTGCTTTACTCAGACCGCTATTGCATTTGAAGGAGATTTTTTTCCTGTTGAATGTGGGTGGATCTGCATGTGAGATCCAATCGCACCAACTGTCACTTCATAGCCTAGCCATGTGCTGAGATAGGTTTGGATCTCTTTGAGTTAGTCAAATATTCCCCTCTCTTCCATAAATTTTTGCTTTGGATGATTTATTAATTGCATTTCTTTTCACAATCTCGTGATTGGTTAAGATAATTTCCTTAAGCACCATCCATTTATATCAAAAGTTTGAACAAAAGAGGAGATATTTTAGTTTTCTTGTCATAGTTAAAATTTGTAAAAGAGTGATATTCTTTTACATTAAATGTGACATTTGTAAAATGCATTAAGTTATAAAGTGTCAAATTGAGGGGGAAAAGAGATAATCATAGGGAGTTGTTTACACTTTTTTTTTATCATGGGATATAAAACCCATTCTTCTGTAATCAATCTAAACAAGGGAAACTATAAGTCTTGGTGTGAAGGCATCCTAAAACATCTTAGGTATCACAATCTTCTGCCCCATTTGTATGGACTTATCCCTAAACCTGGTAATCAATTTTAGAAAGATAAATGGGTTAATAAAAATGATCATATTGTTGGATTAATCAGCTTACATTTACCACATGACACTTTGATTGTCATCATGGATATTGAGGGTCCACATGCATTATGGATCAAACTTTGGGAGATGTATGGAGACTCAAATGTTTCTCCATTCCCATATTATCTTGCAATGATCACGAATGATATCCCACATCATGAAGAATGTCATATTGACATAGTGGAAGTCATCATTCCACCTCCTACTGTTGCTTCATTAGATTTCACCGTTGCTTCTTCGAAAGCTTTGAGTACTTCTTTGCAACAAGATCACATTAGTATTCCTAGCATTTTTGATTGGGACATCAGTCTTTTATTTGATGACAATTTCAATGAAGTTGCATCACCATTGGTCTCTTTGGATATTCATGATCTACATTTGTCTTCACATGGTTCTAGATTTTCATCATCTTCATGTATTAGGCATGCACCTAATTTGATTATGACATCCTTCGGCATCGACATGGGAACACATGAGCACACTTCAAAGACATCGCAATGGGCACCATCATCCTTGGATTAGTTTTAGCTTGGTTCAAGATTATTCATGCATATTCCTCTATATTCCTATATGGAATGGGGAGATATCTTGCATCTTCAAGTTGTTTTATTTCTTCCTAAGTGAGGAACATTGTTCGGTGTTCTTGGATGTACATCTGCATCTTTTGTCGACTATTTAGCCTCACTCCAGCAGGATATGTACTATGGGGGGGTCTCAAAGACCTTCCTGTGAGAAAATATAATTGTACTTTTGTGATAGAAGTAGTTCTTGGGGGGTCTTGAGTCCTCCTTCTATCCTTCTTCTTCTTTCACTTGTACATCTTTCGCTTTCTCTCTTTTTGGAAGATAGTTTTTTCCCACTGGGTTTTCTATCTTTTTCTATTTCTGAGAGTTTTGCATTATGCATGGGTACCTAAAATGGCTTTGCAACCGGGACCCATTTTTTTTAATCCCACCTAAGCTATGCTTAAGGGGGGGTGTTGGTGTACACTTAGCTTTACACATGACTTATTTAAGCCTAGTTAGGTGTCCTAGCTAGGTGTCCTCATTAGCTAAACCTAGTTGAGTTCACAACTCAGTCCTTTCCACTCTGTGTGGATCTTGATCCTAATTTCCACATCTTGTGGATCTAGATCTTCTTGTTTTCTCCTATTTAGATAGCTCTTTCAATCAATCTATTAATGGGGTTTTTGACAGTTCTTTGTGCTTGTTTTCTATCTTCTAGATCTTCCTAAAATCTAATACATATTATTAAAATGACAATGGTGGTAATTGAGTGATTCAAATCATATTACATGCTAATATAATTTTTAAACTCCAAAAATATAAATAGTGACAATTTGATGAAGTCAAACCATAGATAATATTTTTTGTATTTCTAATAGAGAGATTTATTACTCCAATCCACAAGTTATGCATTGATATGATAAACTGATCAACCTTTTTACATAAAAAGACTTAATTATACAATTGGTTGTTAAATATATATTTATGATGGCTGTCTTAGATGTTTTAAGATAGACTTCTTGATATTAAATTATTTTTAACACGTACACACACACACAAAACTATATTATTCAATTTAAATCTTTATATACATTTTATGACATGAACTTTTAATCTTCTATTATTGAATCTACATCTCTAATATTTTATTAACTTGTTAAAAATTTATATATTGCTCATTCAAAAATCTCTTGAGTTGGATTCAAACAAAATATATTTTTAAATCCATATTTTATATTGTTTGTAATAGATAGTGTTATGTTCATATATGTTCTATCATGTAAACACTAGTTTTGAAATGAAACACTACTAACTAGAACATTATAAATCAATCATCTTTTAACTATTTATTTAATATTCAAAATTATCACGTCATGATGACCATTTTCTTTAAATGACCATTTCTCTATACCTCTCTTAAGAAAAATATATTTTTTAAATAGATCAACAAATATGTTTAACATCATTAATCCATGTTGTTATCCCCACTTATAAAATTGGAGGAGAATAAGGGGAGACTTTGCCTAATCATAGAGAACGTAAAGAATGAGGCCAATATTTTGGCATTTGATTGATTGCTTGATTGAGAGGCATCCAAGAGTAAAGGTGAAACCTATCGCAACCAAAAACCAAATTGAGTGTTTATGAGGAATGCAGGCTAAGACAAAAGAAAAAGAGAAATGTACATCAAAATTTATCATTATCGAAGTTCTTATTGCACTAAAAAAAGATAACTATCGACATATTTTATATATATTAATATTTAATATATGTATGCTATTCGTACTATCGTCCTTCCTCTTTATTTTTTCTTTTATATTGTCAATATTTTTATTCAATAAAAACGTTGAGAACAATTTATAATCACAACAAAATAGAAACAAAAACCCACTGCCTTAGCGAAAGTTAAATAGTTCCATTCCTATGCGATTCTTTCGGAGTGGGAGTCATGTTTAAGCATACAACAATTTGTTTCACCGTCTGAAGCACGAGCATTTCTCAACTGTTTAATTCGTGACAGTGAAGTTAAATGATGTGGCAGTGGTAGAAAGAAACGTGATTTTTTTTAACTGACATTGAAAAATATGTGTGTACACATTATAATGCTTGGAAAGGCACCAAAAATGTGTACGACTAATTTTAGATGATTGTGACTTCGTAAAATTTCATGAATGCATGTCAAGGGACACTTGTAGTGACCCTCCTAATGACATTTCTATTTTAGTTGTTTTGGAGTTACTGTTTTTGATAAAAGGGTAAAATGGGTTTTACAGGGACCCGAAACCACAGAGTTTACAAAGCAGAAAAGAGGACACTAAAGTACCACCAAAAAAAATAGCTACCCGAAAAAAGACTAGCAGCAACTAAACAAAAAGGACCAGAAAGGTCACGAAGAAAGGAACATCATAGAAAGCACAACAAAAACCTCGACCATTAGTTCAGAGTCTTGAGGACAGACTCCGTCTCCGCCTCCAAGTTCTGCATATCTTTAAACCCCTTTTTAAAAGTTTGAATCATCTTCAGAGTAAGGGGGGCCTTGCGCTTCAGATTGGCTCTGGTTCTTCTGGAAATGCTAGCATCAGTGTCCTGGCTTTTATCCTAAGTTTCCTCCAGGTCCACCACTAGAGACCCCTATTGGGCTTTATCAAGCTTCTTAGTCATCGCATTAATGATTATGGCATTATGTATTTCCATGCGGTTGTTTTTCTTAGCAACAATTTTAATGATGTTCCATAGGTTCTCTGCTTTGGAGTCAATATTCCTGTTACTATGATTCACTTCTTTCTTTTCCAACTCAGCAATCTTAGCGCCCATCTCATCAATCTTGCTTTGCAGGGCCCAGTTTTTAATTTTCAGCCCATTAATTTCAGAGAAAGTCCAATCCAAGAGTTTGGAGTGGGACTCAGAGTTGGTTTTGGCAAGGTTTAGATAATCTAGAGAGAGCTCTTTTCTAGAATTAGGGCACGTATTCTTAGGGTTAGGAGTAACAAGGGAGTTATCATTAAAGTGTGTATCTGGCAGAGGATCAGCATAAAGCTTAGTTTTGTTGGCATCAGACTCAGAGGACTCAAAGGACTCTTCGGAGTAGGAAACAAGGCTTTTGGCCTGGGTTTTCTTATCAAAAGAACTGATCTTAAGGGAGGGGCTGTCGGGCTTAAGCGCAACGCGGGTTTTACCAGAATTCCTGGAAGGAACAACATGCAAGCTAGGGACTTTTTTAACCGGACTAGAGTTAGGAAAATACTCTGAGCCACTGGGCTCAGTATCATCACTCTCATAATTAGGGTTGGTTTCCAGAGTAGCAGGAGCGGGCACATGGAGATGTTCAACAATCAACCAAATTAACCCAATATGCAGAATGGGGAATCTTTTAGGGTTTTTCTTATTGTCCTCCAAGCTTTTCTTCAAGGAGCAGTAAAGATAATAGGGGATAGAGACCCTTACCTTGTGAATGAAATGGTTGAGAAGAGCGAAGTGGCAGCCATAGAATTTTGTGAAGCGCCCATCCACCGTAATGTACTCCATGATGACCCACATAACCTTTCTCCAAATAGCTTTTATGGAATCAACATCGAAGTAGTTGTTAGCAATTTTAACCATACTTAGCCTTTCCTTGTCCTTTTTAGGAAATCTGATCACTGCTTCATCAAAAAAAGCCCTATCCCTAAAGAACTTCTTCCCTTCAGTGGATAATCCCGTAGCATCAGCAATAAGATTTTCACTGAGTTCCACATTCCTACCAAACAGGGTCAATTTACCAAAATTCCAATTATTGGCAAAGAGATCCGTAGCCTCCTGGTTAGAGCCATGAAGCTTCTCCAGGAAAGGGATCAAGCCACCGCTTTTAATCTTATTCCAGACCTTGGCATTTTTCATGTGTATGGCATTTTTGGAGTTACTATTAGCAGTTAGATGTTTGAGATTATGTTACTTAAAGGCTTCATGTCATGGTTAACATGAATAGTTGTGAAACTCAGTTGATGATACACTTTACCTTATGATGTGATGTTTATTTTCATGAGATGACATTGTTATGATGATCTATGATGCTTTGTTATATACATGATGATACTATGATGTGGTTTATGTTAGATGCTATGTTTTACGTCAATCGGTGAAGGAGATGGTTTAGCAGTACTTGTTTGTGGGTGCCCTGCTACGCCACAATTCTTCTTCATGGTGTGTCTTCATATATATACATGCTGATCATTTAACTGTGCAGTGTGATGCAACTTTCAGGTACAAGCATCGACTCCATCTGCTTGTCAGGTCTGAGTGTGTCATGGCCCAATGGAATCGTTGAAGGGAGATAGACTTGTCCTCTATCATGAACCATTGTTCTAAAAGGAACAAGTATCTTTTTTCACCCTTATGTTATGTTGTTGTTCATGGTCAAGTATTCGTGGTTGTTGCATCATGTTATGTTTATATTATTCAATGATTAATTAAAATGTTTATGTGGGAAAAGTTATTTTTAGTTTATTGTGGAATTAAAGTGAATTATTTAAATATCTTATTTGCAAAAAGGTTGATTATTTGTAAATTGATTTAATTGTGCAAGTTGATGTTTTCGAAAATTAATCAATCAGTTGTGATTTAGTTGTAAAATATCTTTCTTGATGATTGTTTTCGAAAAGCTAACTGGTGGCTGATATGCATGCATAATGATAAGTTAAAGTATTGTTTGCTTTGTAATTTGAGAAAATGAATATAACATGGGAAAAATCATTCTTTAAGGGGGAGAGTGGTTTTTCGAAAAGAAAAATATTGCTCTCACGGGAAAAATAGTCTCTGTGTTTTGCTAGGGTTTTTTATTGAAAAGTTGAAAACTGTTGATTGGAGACGGTGTTGGTATTGTGAAAGATTTGGGGATTGAATTATTGAGAATTAAGTTTTGACGTTTCTTGTATCCAGGAAAGTGTTCTTAGGTTTTCTTCTTTTAGATTTCAAGTTTGATTTAATGAAATCTTGCTGGAAAAACTTTGTTTGAGATATTGTGAAAATCTGACTTGAAAACCTGCATGCACAACAAAAAACTGAAATATTAATGTCAAAACTATTGGAATTGTAGTAAGGTAGATAAGAAAATAAAAATAAATAGGGGAAACAATAATAATAATAATAATATTATAATCTGTTTCAGAAAAATTAGCTTTGAAATTTCTGGATCTTTGAAAGAAAATAGTAATTATGTTTCGTTCTCCGACTTGAATTTGAAATGGATTGTTCCAATTATAGTTTTCTGAGTCTTCCTATTTGTATTAATACATAGGGTTTATGTCGATACTCGATTCTCTTGATGATTATTTCTTTCTGAATATGTCTCGAGTTTGTCCAAGCTAAGATTAAGATTCTTGATTTATTCTTGCCTTTCAATCTTATCTCTATCGCTCTAAATGCATGTGATTAGTTGCAGATACATACCAAAAAGAGTCTAGTTAGTCCTTACCTCAACGCCTTCAGTATTTTGATTTTCCCATTGCATCTTTCCAAACTGGTATCCGTGTTGTTGCTTGTATCGCTCTGGTATCGCTAATTTATTGTGAAGGTGGTCAACGGTGTATGGTAGTTTATGATTTAATATTTTTTCCTATATTCTTTGCGCTTGAGAAATGGGTTATGTAATCTTTTGTGTTTCACCAGTGCAACTGTATTTCTTGTTTCTGATATGAATGGATTTCGGTCTCTTTAACCTCTTGTTCACTACCAATGCATGGTGTATGGATGTCCACTTTATGCATGCACAACATACTGATTTGTCCTTATATGTTGATATTGCATCACTATCACCTATGCTCGCCTTTCATTTTCTATTTGTTTAGCTGGCTCCATAATTTAAGATCCAATCAAAACTCTTGGTTTGTCATAACAGTGACTAGCCACAACCCCTATCAATAGTAATGGGCCATTGGCACTTAGTGCGACTCTTAGACAAAGATCAAAGTGCAAAGTGAGATTCTAATGTGCACCGGTGTAGCTTACTATTTCTTCCATGCCATTCAAATGTTGGTCAGGTGCGTGGTGAGTCCCTAATCGATCAAGAAATCCCTCTCAGACCAAGCGAATACCTATCCTATCGTATGCAATTGTATGTAATTTGATTTACACCTTCTTTGTGCACACGTTGAATCTTTCTCTCAGCCACATCCTTGTATGATTTAATCTCTATGGATTTCTTGGTATTCATGACCTACACCTATCCTTCATGCGAATCTAAGCTTACCCTATTCTTGGTGTCGCTCTGGTTATCATTTGTGTGACCGGTAAGCGTATCATCTGATTAAGATTGTTTTTACTTGTCTCAACTCCGAGTTGTCTCACATGCAATCTAGTAGTCAATCAGTTATGAAATGTTTCCTTATTGATGCGCTATGAATCTTAGCCATTTTTGCGTACTTTTTGTAAATCCGGATGTGGTTTGTAGCCTTATCAGAGGGTGATCCCACAAAACTAGTTTACAATTTCTGGGAGATTCTGATTTTTGTTGAAATTGTAGATTTTTAGAAAATATAATTATTTAAGCCTTAAAAAGTTCCATTTTAAGGATTTCAATTGACGAGGGTTTGATCAAACCACCTTAGATCAAATCCCGTTGGATAGAACCCCGCTAGTTTTAAACCATACCTACAACGAAGTCTCCTTTACACCTATCAAAATGCTAATAAAAAATCACTTTTGATTTACTTTTTGGGGGATCAAATGAATTCATTTAAAATTTATTTGAAATGATCATGGTATTCCTCAGAATAAGCTATCTAATGAATATAATTTTAATATGTTTTGGTTTTATTATGTATGTGTTTTTTTAGTTTTATTAAACATAGGTTTTTCACCAAAAATCAAGCTCTATGTTCTACACATGTAAAAAAATAGCTATTTATCAAAATAAAATTTTAAAAAATATGTTCAGGCTGGGCATTGATGTCCTTGATCCATTAAAAAAATACAATTGAATTTCGATACATACATAAAAAGTTATGCTGTATACAGTCTGCCTATGTTTCAATTGTAATTCGTTTGACTTCAAAACTTGATTAAGGAAAAAATATTTAATAAAACACTATGAAACCAAATGAAAGTGCTATATATCGTAGTTACAAATCTAAATTTTTTAAAAAAAAAATTATCCTTCATACAAAAAAAGTTATGTTGTATATGGTGAGCATCACTCCTTAAAAATGTTATTTTTTTTTTAAAAGCTAGTTTTCGAAGGAGATGGAAAAAGAAGTGCAATCTGATTCCAAATTTTTTGAAAAAAACATATTTAGAATCTATAGACAAAACATCACAAATCACTAGTTTGCATCATCTTAAATTCCTCATGGTTTAGCTGCTATAAGAGCCTGAAAGTGAAGATTTAGTTAGAAAAAATAAGTTCAGTGTCCAGTTTGCCCAAAAATTGTAAACCGGTATTGTGGGATCACCTCGGAAGTGTCGGCTTAACCTGTTGCATGATCTAGCGATGTCGACTAAACCCATCTTGGAGATAGTTATTGAGTCATTTTTTATTGAGACTCTATTAATAGAATGCACGATTGGCTTTACTATTCTAAGAGCTTTGTTATATTAAATTAAAATAACACTTTATTTATTTGATTCGTTGTTTTCTTTTGAACAATGAGTTTTTTTATTATTTATCACCGAAATTGCTAGTGTAGATAGAGTTAATAAATATTTACATATCTTGTTATTGTTTTATTCATTCTTAATTTATGATATCATTGCGTAAGATTAATAAATATTATATTTCCTCCTTAATTTATGAAAAGGTTGAGTTTTGGTAACTATATATGCTTTGATATAAGATATAAAATGGTTTATAATTTTAAAAAGGAAATGATTTATAAAATAATTTATCAATTTAAATACATGTACATTGCTAGGATTAGAAGAATAATTGTGTTTATCAATTTGTATATCAATGAACGTAAATGTCTTGAGTTAGAAATGTATTATAGGAAAAATTTAAGATAGAATTTATAATCTATGCATAAATGGTATCCCTACTAAGAGATTATTATTTTTTACTTCTTTTATTGGGGTATGGTGTTAGTTTATCATCTTCCAGAGGATTGGTTTTGTCGTTATTGAGATGAAACATGTTGTGTTATTTTGAAGGTTCGTTGTCTTGATTTCAAAATTGAAATGTGAACCTTGCACACTACACCATGAGTGGTATTATTCTTTTGGAATTTGAAGTCCATAATAGGGTAGTATGTATTTGTGGAAGTTTCACCATGCATATTTTGACTTTTAATGCTATTGTTTTGTCTTGATAACTTGAGCCTTTGTGGAATGAGGTTTTCTTTTATATGCATGTTGTCTTATCATTTTATGAGAAGTTGTACCTTAGGAGGAGTGGCTTCCGTTAGGGGCCGAACCCTGAAGTGGTTGCATGGGTAACCTATTGTAAGTTGGTAACCATGTGATAACTTTAATCATTCTTAGGGGTTTGGTTAGTTAACTTTAACCATACAGATAATACTGCCTCACCTGGGACTTTAACACTTGTTTAGGTTAAAGCAGGTTGAGAAGGCTTGGAATGGCAACTTGAACACTTCGTCTTCTCGAGAAGTGATTCAAGGCCACATAGTTTGTATAGGGGTCGGAAGTCGTAAGAGGTTGCCAAGGTAACTCTGGTAGAGGGCCGGTAACCTAGGAAGGCTATCCAGGGTAACCTATTATGATTATGTGATGACACTCTTGTCCTAGTACACTTTTTAGTTCACTTGTGATTGTGAGTCATCTCTGGGAGTATGTCAGTCATCTTGTTATTGTGATGTCATGTTTTTTGACCATGTATTGTGTCATGTACTTCTTGTTGTTAGTTTGACTTGAGGACCTGATCTATCTCCTAGCATGGGGGGTGGGCTTTCGAGTTCGACACGGTTGGGAGGAACATGCCACATCTTCCATTGGGTCCCCTGCAGGTGATTTTGTTCGTGACATGTTGGTTCTTGGTAGGATCTTGATTGCAGAACGTTCACGGAGTTTTTCATTGGATGAGATTGTGGTCGTAGTCATCATCTATTCTTGATCACATTCTTCATTGTTCACACTCATGATGTACATGAGGTTTCTTTGTATTGACACTTGTATTGTTTTGAGATTTTTCACAATCTCACTTAATGTTATGTAACTCTTGATGTAATGTATCTAGACATGACTATTCTTATGAGTTCATTTATATATAGTTATTATGGTGTTATGATGTTTATTACTTTAGTAGCGTAGTTGTGGAACCCTAAAACGTTTATGTTATGTTGTGATCACATGTTGTTGTTAGATGTTTAAAAAAAAAAATCGGATGTTTTGAGTGTTTGACGTAACGTTTCCTGGGTTCCATGGCGGGGCATTACAACACTAGCACATGATAATGAGTTATAAATTCTAGTAGTTGTGAGTTAATTTTCATTTTGAATATACAAATATCAATAAAATTTTAGAATGTGTCAATCATAATTTATCTTGACATATATGTCAACACTAGCACATGATAATGGGTTATAAATTCTAAGTTGGGAGCTTATTTCATACAAGGGGAAAGGATTTAGTAGTTATGTATTAATAGTTGTGAGGGTACTTGTCATATTCTCATTGTTTGAATATAAAATGATCAATAAATATTTTAGAAAGTATCAATCATAATTTATTTTGACATATGTCATTAATACATTAAAATGTGTACAACTATTCATCATCTCATTAAAAAATACAAATAATAGTATTCAAAATCTAGCTGAGCCACATAAAAGTTGAGTCAATCTAATTTATTGTTAATAAAAATTACATAGTAAAATATCATGTAGTTGTCCTCACATTTAATAGTTTGACTTTATACTATCCTCAACTCTTTTGTCCAAAGAGATATAATATTATTGCTATATTGATAATTTAAAGTACACACAAGTGTACAATTTTTTTATCTTAAACCAAATAGATAAAAGATGCAATGTACAAATTTTAGTCATAATACACACAATTGTCAATTCATTTTCTTCAAAGTAATGTGCAATTAATGCCTAGATTGGACACTTTCACCACCAAGTATTATTTTTCCCAAAAAAATTTTTTGTAAGACTCGTCATTTGATGCATAAACTAGAGATTTCAAATATAAAATTTAATTATTAAAATCCAAGTTCAAAATGAAATTATTTTCTTTTGAATGTTCATATGAACTAACAGTCATATAGACCTTCAAATTAAAAAATATAAGCAAACCTATAGCCTCATGAAACATATTCACTGGTGGTAGGTTTGATAGTTCTAGAGTGAGACTTTAACATTGTTAATTATATTGATAATATTGTCTTTTACTAGTTAGTCATGCTCCAAGGAGGAGGTTGGTGTCCTAAAAACTTTTGCTAGACAATATATTCTGAGATATTAAACACAATCAAATAGATCACTGAGAGTTTAAAGGAGGAGGATTCAAAGCTAAAAATAGTCAACTATATGGCTCTCATAGATGAGCACTCAACTAATTTATGTTTATGATCAATGAAAAATTGGTTGGTCTTTCTTGTTGCAATACCAGCTACAAGTTTTGCAAGGATATAGTTGATATCGAGCTAATGAAAACCTTGTGAATACAATTCTACTTGAGGAATCTACAATTTTCTTCTTGTTGATAGAGTTCTTTTTGGGAAAAATCAAAATTTTCAAGGTAGTCTCACTTCAATGAAAGTGATAAAGGATAGTTATGCATTAGGTAATAGTAGAACAACGTTGTCTTCATTGGGTCCCATGAATCATTCTTGTTTAATTAAAGAAACTAGAGAGCCCTCTTCAAGTGAGTACAACTTATTTTGGAATGAAAGTTTATTTTACAGTAGTGAAATTCTTATTTATATGGGTAAAATGGTACTTGTATATAAATTGCTTTTAGAAAAAAAAATATTAGTAAAAAATTTAATATTTTCTATTTGGGTTGTTACATGTGGTATCAGAGCAAGGTTCAAACACTAGGTGTGATGGCCTGCTACCAATATCCATGTTAAAAATTGAACTTTGTCGATTGTTATAGTCTAACAAATTAAATTTATGTTTTTAGATATGGGGAAATCTAAAACGTGAGAAAGGAGAGAAGAAGAATAAAGGGGGATCAAGACTATATAATTCTAAGAATAGGCAAAGGGCACCACCCTCCTAGGAAGTAGTAATAATATCATACCTTGAAAATATTTCCTCGGCCATGAACTAAATAAATTTGAACAAAGGGAAAATGAACAAGGAAGAAGTCAAGGTGGAAGCTATAAAATAAAAGATTATAACTTTTTTGTCTTATTTTTTAGTCTTTTTTTTTTATCTTATTATTGTATCTTAATCTCCTCTAATTGATTTCATTTTTCATTTTCCCTCAAATATTGTTTTAGTTTAATAATCTTTATTAGCCCTTTAGCCTTTATGTCTATCTGCTTTCATTGATTATTATTTAATCCCCTTTCCTTATTCTTTTTTTAATCCCTTTTTAATTTGTGTTCTTCTTCTTATTAGTTTCTAAGTTTAGTTTTAGGTTACAGTATTTTTTAACACAATTTTATTTTATTTTCCTCTTTTAATCCTTAAATTGGATTTCTTTGTTAAGATTTTTTAGTTTTATGTTTATTTACTAGTCTATTACAATTTGACTTTTATGACCTTTTGATAGTTCTATTATAGTTATATAATAGTCCTAATTTAATTTTCTTTTCAATTAATCTTATATATTAGTCTTATATTAGTCCTCATCCATTTATAGTCTTAAAATATTGCTATCTTACCTTTCATAGGTTCATAATAGACTTTTTGTCTATTTTTCATTTAATTTTTATCTTCTATATCATTAGAATTCTTTAGTATTTCAATAGTCCTTTCATAGTCTTAGTTTAATCTTTTAGTCTTTTTATTTTATCACCTTTTTATCTTATTTTTTAGTCTTTCTTAATTCATCTTATTGTTGCAACTTAATTTCCTCTAATTGTTTCACTATCTTTTAATTTACTCTTGTGTTACTATACTTTTTTAATATTAATATTATTTAATTTCTAAATTATTCCATCCTAATATTCAATCTTTCCCAATACTTTGGTCTCTATTACTTCCTACCAATGTATTCCATTTTCCTCTCCTTTACTTTAACCCTTTGTATCCTATTTTTTGGGTTTTCAGTCTTCTACCCCTCCCCTACTCCTCATCTTTTTATATTTCCAAGTCTACTAGTTCATCTTTCACTTTTCAAGCTCTATCTTCATTGCATCTTGATGATGGATCATGGAGTATGATTCAAAACATTGATGTAAAAATATACACATAATTTTAATCCTGAAATCTTTACTCATAATTGTCATGGACTGTGGAAACTTCATGCATTTAATGATAGACTTATTAAGTCTTTTTGGGGTTACCGTATGAGAACG
Organism: Sequoiadendron giganteum; assembly: GCA_007115665.2. Taxonomy (NCBI): domain Eukaryota; kingdom Viridiplantae; phylum Streptophyta; class Pinopsida; order Cupressales; family Cupressaceae; genus Sequoiadendron; species Sequoiadendron giganteum. The sequence goes on along the minus strand of CM021109.1, from coordinate 32,070,515 downwards.
TCTCAGATCTAAAATCTAAAACCAGTAGTGCCTCAGTGAATTTTATTCCAAACCACTCCAGAAGCACTAACAACTCTGCCATAAAGCGGAAACAGGAACAATAGTTCTCCCCCATTGATCCTTCTGAGAAAAACACATGCAAAATTAAAGCTAGATTCAACACCATGAACATACAAAACAAATGAAAACACAGATTGATGTGGAGAAAACCCTTTCAGGTAAAAAACCTCACACTCCAAAAGATAGAGCTATTGTATTATTCAACAACAAACGGTTACAATACAATATCAGGCTCATAGCCATTATAGGAGTTACATCTTGTTCACCTTGAGAAATACAGGCAACGACATAGATCTGCAACCTTGCACTATTACAATGTCTTCACAAGACATACAATGAAGATTCCCTTCAACTCCTCAGCCCACTCACACAGCCAACCTTTCAGCTGGCACAACCTCATGGCCTCCTCAGGTTCACATCTGCTCAGGTTTCGATTGTCTTAGTGTTCATGGTTACAATTCTCTATGCATACCACTCGAACACACACTCTTCGATCTCTAACCGAGCTTACCGATCATGAATTTATCGATCTATCGATCATTCTATCTTTCAATCTGATCTCTATCAGCTTGGTCTACTTTCAGCTTCAACTTCTCAGCTTTGGCTTACTATCGATCAACATCCGACCTTGCCTTCTGGCTCAACATCAGTCGACATTCCATCAGCTTCAGGCCGACCTCTCAGCTTCTGATCAAAGAGTCTCATACCCACCAAACGACCATCAGGGTCTCGTAATACCCCACCGACAAGCTTCACCATCTCGGGTTGCATGCACCGCCTTTGCAGTTGACATTGATCCACCCTGCAATCAATTCTACACTCTGATCAAACCCTCGAGACACGTGCACAAGCTTTCGACCACTAGCCATTATTTTCAACAACGATGCAAAATCAAGCAATGAGATTATGTCATGTGTTGCACTACCATTCTTCCGCCTCTTGCAGATCGGTCACCCTAAGCCCTATCGCTAACCATCAGTCAAACCTCTGAGGTTCAATGTTTAATAACTCTACCACTATCCAAGAGAAAAGCCCTTATGATATGGCAATTCGCCAAACAACTGCCAACAACCAGCAAACCCTCATGGAACTGCCAGTGAAGCTACCACTGTTAGGAGGTGATCGCCTTCACTAATACCGACCACTAGCTTTATCGGGTCCCACCAGCCATGTGTCATCCACTGGAGATCCTTCGAGGAATCTCTAGTAGCATCCAAAATATTCCTCAAGGAACTCCCAAGGCTTTGACAAGTGTCCATAGTCGGACGACCCTTCGCATAAAGCAACTCAAGGCCCACCATCCTTCCATTGCGCACACTGCTGAACTCACTGCCATGCGTCGAACGCATAAGCAATTTTGCTCAGCCAAAAAGTTCTCAATGGTACTTTCCAAAGAATGGCGTGAAATGTGACGGACGTCGTCAGATCAAAGCCTCCACAACCATCGATCAGGTTCTTCGCCGCTTGGTCCCTCTTCAACCGCTCAACACATTATCGACATATCAGAGTGACATGAAATGTCACCCGTCGATATGAGATCGCCTCGCCACATCGACCCATCAGTGGAACAACACAAAGACTCTCGTCGATAGCGGTCGCCAGCTAATAAGAAATGCCTCCAGGCCAGACCCGTTGGGCCATCACTAGAACACCCCCAGAAGTCTTGCTAACCAGACAGAGTCTCGGCGACAAGGAAAAGGTTGAACACATGAAGTCCTCAGACCAACACGATACAAGCCAGCGAGATTGAGGCACATATTTCCAACAATCTCCCACTTGATGAAGACTTGCTAGCTTCCTCCAGAACCTGAAAAACAAGAATGTCTCCATAATGCTTTTATACTCCAAACAAAACACCTGCAATGACATCCAAGATGTCTACCAACATCGACAACAGTTCCAACCATCCTTCATAGGAAAAAGGAACAAGCCAAGGCGAAATTACACCAGTCTCTAGAACACAAGCATTAGATCCTTCGAATGACAAAGGGATCAAGCTATCGCCACTCCACTGTGCTCACTAGCTATCTAGAAGTAACACCAGCTTCAAAGCTCTCAAATGCAAACACAAAACATGAAGCCATTCTCCAGGAGAAGATAAAATAATCAGCTAGAACAACAACCAAGAAACTGACTACTCCCATCCAACTGATCAAACCCACATGACTGAAAATAGCACACAACTTGTGCTAATCCATCCAATCACCCATACCTCAAAGGTATGCACATCAGTAAACTCATGCCATCACATATTCACCCATCAACTGCAAAATACAAGCACCATGTGTCAACCAGTCAAAAGACCTAACACATCCAGGTACTCCCACTGCAAGGGTACTATCTAGATGAATGAAAAGAACCAGAATGAGTGCATTCAACGTGTCTCTTCATTAGCATCCCAACAAACAAGGCACCATCACAAGTGATCTAGGCATACCAAGTCCACCAATCACAACACATAGAAGAGCATAACCATGTAGTACCAAGGAATCATCCACAATGATATGCAAACCTGCAAACCAAACATGCCCTTCTACACACACTTCTATATGCCAACTGTGTCAAGTGTGATCTCCTTCACATCCCAAAGGGAAGCCACTCAAGGAAGATCAAACCAACCCATATCCTTATCTCTTACCAGTTCACAAAAGAACAAGGAGATAAAATGCTATCCACCCTTCACTATGGATCCTCCAAAAACTTAAATAGCAATTCAAGATCCATATCATGAAGTCAAGCATAAAACACATCTGAAAGATATAATGGAAAAATACCTCTCAGAAGAACTTCACTGCCGAGAAGACTAAGGGGAAAAAGATGCTCCTCTAGGATATAACAGCCGCCATGACTTATCCAAGAGAAATCTCCTTATCGATCTCTATTGAACTCGTATTCAACCAAGGTGTAGGCTACTCAAACTTTCAACTGTAAACAGTACAATAGCCTCACCTTATTCTCCATGCATCCATGAGCACCAGCAACCAATCATCTCATGCTAAACTCCAAGTTGCATTATTGCAGCGAACATGAAGTCCTCAAGCACATGACCAATGCACTCAAAACATAGAGAAAATCTAGATCACTATCAAAGCACCAAACCTATGAACATGAACAAGTATCATGACACCATGATCTTACCATCCCCCTTAGGAGATACCATGCTTCAGGTGACTCTACCATGGTCTCAAGAGAAAATCCTCATGCCAAACTCTAAACCGGCACCACCTGTCAAGCACCACCAACACCTCAACCAAAGACCCGCAAGAGTCCTCCATGGCTCCAAGATGTTGCACATCTTCAAATAGTGCCCATGCAAATGCAAAAGATCTCTTCTGTAGCAATAGGATCTAAGACCTCCACCTGAAACATCTGCAACACCAAAAAAGATCACCAGTCACTGCTAAAGATCCCATTGAACGTGGCACCAAGATTTCCATGCATCATGACTGACCACTTGCTGATCCAAAAAACCTATAGGTACAACCGACAACATGTCCATTAGACAACAATGCCAAACAACACCAAGATCTCCAAATCACGCAGACCGCACCATCACTATCAAAAGCTTACAAGCTAGTGTATCAAGCTCTCCTTGACATCGCGATACACATGCTACAGGTCCCCATAACTGACTATTTAGGTACCCAGACGCCATTCCTCCTCACATCTCAAAACAACTACACCAATGCACAAGTGGCCATAGACAAGACCAACTAATAGACTGCACCACCACTAAAGCAACCTCATGGATATTGATAGTCCACTTCCGAGTTGACTCACAAAAAACATGTAGGTAAAGACAACCCACAACATTGCACAACTCGTAGATGCAACCAGTGAAAAACCTTGCAAATCTATCATCACACTGGAAACTGCACAACTGAGATCTCAAAGAGAAAACCCATGTAGACAACATAACTCAAACACCAGATCAAGCTCAGATCTGATTCACCAATCACATCCACAACCCAAGCACCATAGTCTAAGAAACAAACAAGAAAACACCACAAGAATGTTGAATGAAAAACACATACCAACACTCCCATGTAGAGAAGATGCACCTCCTCAAACATGTCGAACTGCAACTATCTCATCTAGTCACACCCCAAAAGCTAGGGTCTAGAAAATAGTTTAACAATAGCTCCACAAACCACAAGTTTTACTTGACCGTGCAAAACCTACAAAACCACCATGTTTCCAAAACACACATGCACCTCCATATTCACTACACATCTGGACGACTCAAGAGTCTGCACACAACCATCACGATTAACTAGAACAGTGAACACACATGAATATGCATCATAGAATTTTTAGGAAAATCTATAGAAAACCCTTCAAAACCAAAGACATGAATCTGAAACATGTGAGTACAAGGTATAGGTAGTACAAGAACTCTAGGCCTACTCCGGACTAATTCCAAAACCACAACCATGCACAAGCATGTGAGAGAGCTAGGCTATTTAGAAGTTTTAGACCACCTAGATCAACTTCATAGCCTTCATGCAATCAGGGCGACAAAGAAAAGGCCTTCAGTGCTAAGTTAGAACACCCAACACAAGCGCAATACTCCATGGCTATGAAATAACCCAAGCAACTCCATACTGCCAGGAAGCCTCTCACACAGACACCCAGTATGAAACACGCTCTGTTGCAGCACAACCATAAAAATACCTCATGCCCCTTGCATCAGGACCATTTGTTGCCAAACAAGAGCCTCAAACGACATCACCACAATATGATCAACTCCAAAATATCCAATGTATTTCATGCTGCGTGTTGAATCAAAAGAGCAGGAACTCATACTCATCAGAAAGATCAAGCATCAACCGATTCCTCCAGATTTCCTCAAGCTTGCCAGGCTAAGAAATCTTCACAGGAGAAATACCCAGAACCTCAGTAACCAGGAGAAGGCTCTGATACCACTTGTTGGTATCATGAGCAAGCTTTGACCACCATTAACTGGCTCTGATACCACTTGTTGGGGTTATTGTAGGAGAACGTCTCAGATCTAAAATCTAAAACCAGTAGCACCTCAGTGACTTTCATTCCAAACCACTCCAAAAGCACTAACAACTATGCCATAAAGTGGAAATAAGCACAATAGTTCTCCCCCATTGATCCTTCCGAGAAAAGCACATGCAAAACTAAAGCTAGATTGAACATCATGAACAAACAAAACAAATGAACACACAGATTGACGTGGGGAAAATCCTTTTAGGTAAAAAACCCCACACTCCAAAAGATAGAGCCATTGTATTATTCAACAACAAATGGTTACAATACAATATCAGGCTCATAGCCATTATAGGAGTTACATCTTGTTCATCTAGAGAAATATAGGCAACAACATAGATCTGCAACCTTGCACTGTTACAATGTCTTCACAAGACATACAGTGAAGATTCCCTTCAGCTCCTCAGCCCACTCACACAGCCAGCCTTTTAGTCGGCACAACCTAATGGCCTCCTTAGGTTCACATCTGCTCAGGTTCTGAGTGTCTCAGTGTTCGCGATTACAATGCTCTGCGCATACCACTCGAACACACACTCTTTGATCTCTGACCGAGTTTACCGATCATGGATTTGTCGATCCGCTGATCATTCAATCTTTCGATTTGATCTCTATCGATTTTCTTTGCTTTCAACTTCAGCTTCTCAGCTTTAGCTTACTACTGATCAGCATCTGACCTCACCTTCCGGCTCAGCATCAGTCGACATTCCATCAGCCTCAGGCCAACCTCTCAGCTTCTGATCAAAGACTCTCATACCCACCAAACGGCCATCAAGGTCTCAGAATACCCCACCGACAAGCTTCACCATCTCGAGTTGCGTGCATTTCCTTTATAGCTAACATCAAGCCACCTTGCAATAAATTCTACACTCTGATGAAACCCTCGAGACATGTACACAAGCTTTCAACCACTAGTCATTGATTTGCAACAATGATGCAAAATCAACCAATGAGATTTCGCCACATGTCGCATTGCCATTTGTTTGCCTCTTATAGATCGGTCACCTTGAGCCCTATCGCTAACCATCAGTCAAACCTCCAAGGTTTGGCATTTAACAGCTCTACCACTATCCAAGAGCAAAGCCCTTATGGTATGGCGATTCGCCAAACAACCGCTAACAACCAACAAACCCTCATGGAATGGCCAGCCAAGCTACCGCTATTAGGAGGCGACCACCATCGTTAATACCGACCACCAGCTTTATCGGGTCCCACCAGCCACGTGTCATCCACTGGAGCTCCTTTGGGGAATCTCTAGTGGGATCCACAATATTCCCCAAGGAACTCCTGAGGCACTGAAAAGTGTCCACAGCTGAACAACCCTTCACATAAAGCAACTCAAGGCCCACCATCCTTCTGCAGTGCACACTATTGAACTCACCGCTACACGTCGAATGCACAAGCAATTATGCTTGGCCAAACAGTTATCAATGGTACTTACCTCAGGATGGCGCAGAACACGATAGATGTCTTTGGATCAAAGCCTCCACAACTGTCGATTAGGTTCTTCGCCGCTTGTTCCCTCTTCAACTGCTCAACACATTATTGACATATCAGTTGGACATGAAATGCCACTCGTCGATATGAGATTGTCTCACCACATTGGCCCATCGGTGAAACAACACAAAGACTCCTGTCGATAGCGATCACTAGCCAATAAGAAATGCCTCCAAGCCAGATCCGTCGAGCCATCGCTGGAACACCCCCAAGAGTCCCACCAACCGGACAAAGTCTCGGTGACAAGGAAAATGTTGAACACATGAAGTCCTCAGACCAACGCAATACAAGCCAACGAGATTGAGGCACATATTTCCAATAAGTCTCACCATAGTAGGTAGAAAAAATTTATTGAAAAACCACACATTTGCTAGGAATTTTTTTATATAAGGAACAAACCATGTAGAATAAGTTGAAAGAGCTCGTTCAATATCTCTCCACACAACATTTGATGTGGGATGATACTTTATAGTAGACAATGTTTCAACACTTAGTGGCATATTATTGTAATGAATAGTAGGACGCACAATATTAATAAAATGATCAATGATGCCATCATCCCCTAGAATATCCTTAGAATTAGTACAATAGGTTTCAAGAGAGAGATCAAGATCATAGATAAACACAAGAAGAGCTAAGTTGCTATTACATGCATGGAATGAAGTATCCTCATTATGAGTTTTTTAATCAAAACTAGAAAGTGATGTAATAAAAAAGAACACATCCATTATGAAAATGGGAGATAAATAAAGGTTTAGAAAAATTTAGCTGAAGGAAAGTATTTTTTATTTATTTTTGGAAGAAAATAGAATAAAAAAGATGAGGTTTTAGTGTTGAAACAATAGACTCACCAAAAATTTAATGGGGAAAAAATACTAGCTTAAACTTATATTACACTATTTGAACAAAAAATGATGAATGACATTGTTTGAGATGTAAAAGTTTGTAGATTATAAAAAGTAGAAATGTAGATATAGTGAAGTGGATAAAAAATGTAAATAGTAAAAAAAAAAAAAATGACTAGAAGATGAAGCTCATTTTATTGGATGCTACCACAATGTGTATAAATCTATATGATGGACTATCATCCTATTTACATGAGCTGTCATCTTGAAAAGTTTCAAAACTTAGATGTTTCTCTATATTTTGATTTTTTTGTACAACAAGAAATAACAACAATAATAGGAAACCTAGGACATAATAGAATACATAAAAATGTTGAAAAATAAATTAACCTATTCATTTTCAAATAAAAATAAAAATAACAAGGAACATGTGAGAGGATAGAAATCAATGTGCAAGTTGATCCTTGATAAATGTATGGTTAGGAGAAGAAAAATGGTTGGGGCTACTTAGAAGCTTGCCAAGAATGGTCAAGCCCCAATTTTTTCTTTTAAATGTATTCATGAGAAATGAAATAAAAGAATAGAGATTAAGTATGTGTTGTAATGCCCCTCTGTGATTCACCCTGTTGGTCGGTTGGTCTGTCACTATTGTTGTGACTTCACTTGATGGACAGGTATTGCTTAGTATTTTGGTAATTAAAAATAAATGCTTTTATACTATTAGAAGTTATAATAAAATAAATAAGTAATAATAACAATAAGATAATAAATAAAGTTTGTGTTTTAATATTGAAATATTAAAATAAATATATATTAACTATAGAGTGTGCAAACAAAATTAAATTAAAATGAAAGATTAAATTAATAAATTAACTATTATAATTGTGATTTATTATGTGTAAATAATAAAGATATGGTTAAAATTATAAAAATATTAATAAAGAGGTAGTTGTCTGTAGTGGATAAATTAAATAAAGAGAGGGCATGCAGTAAATAAATTGCATAATTGCAAAAAGAAAGGGGGATTTTCAAAGAATATCTAGAAAAAGAAAAAAAAAAAAAAACTAATCTTGATTTCTCTATCTCGAGAGTATTTTCTTATTCTTGAGAATTTTACTGTAAGAAAGAAATCACTTGTAGAAATTGTTGGGGAATTTGAAGTTCAATATAATTTATCTAACAGTGAAAATAAAATGTCTTCTTGGTTAATTGTGTGTAGTGCTTCAGATCTTCCATTTCCCTTAATTCGGTGGAAGTCGATATATGTAATGTTTTTATAACTGATGAAACATCAGGCTTGTAATCCGTTGTTCTTTCCAATCGATGCTTTTGGAATTATGTGTTGTTAACATTTAGTTAGGGAGTATGGTAATTGTGGTAAACAGTATGTTGGTAATTTGATGCTTTATACAAAGCAATACATCTGTATTGTTATTCGATTTTGTTTTTGTATATATATGGTGTTCTTTTAAAAAGAAACAGATTTATGTGGTATTAGATGAAGTTGTACAAATAGATATATAGATATATTATATTAGGGTTAAAGATTTAAGAAGTAATGTTTTAGAAAAGATTATTTAATTATGTATAAATTAAGTGCATTGATTTATTCAAATATAAGTAAAGGAATGATTTAGATGAATTAAAAGAGTAATTAATTTAGATAATAGAAGATGTTGAGGTAGATAATCGAAAGGTAATTGATTTGTTATAGATAGATGAATGAATTAAATAGTTAAATAAATTGGTGTATTTTGCCTATAGGTAAATGTTAATATTATGCCTTGGTAAATGTTAGGAAATTCGATTTAAATGTTTTTTAGTTTAAGGGTTAGGTGATTCAATCTAGATGTATTCTTGTGTATGAAATAAGATGTTAGAATAGAAGAGATTAAAATAAGCTTTATTTCTTCAATTAAATGGTTTTGATATTTTTATTCCTCTATATGAATTTTGATTCAATTACATGTAAGGTTATAGATAAAGAATAGATAAGTATTTTATGTCTTTGACCGAGAATCCTATCGACACAAGTGTGGATCATAGAAAAGATAGAAATAGAGGAAGGTAGTAAATGTTGTTTGCATTATCATAATATTGGCATAACTTGAAGAAGGATATTTACATAAAAAATGTTTATTCTAGTTAGAAAGGTAATCAATATCCTTTAAAACAATCATATAATTTCTTGATAGTAAATAGAATGTCGACATGAAAATATGTAGTATAGTTGATAGTATTGAATAGATTTCATTTTCAATTTTATTATGATGTATTATTATATGTCCAAGAGATGCCTACCTATTAAGTTACTATCTACTCAATAAAATGTAAGTTTTAGCTTATTAGATTTAGATTTGTACCAATGTTTTATCTAGTGATTCTACTTGGAGTTATTAATGGTTAAATTGATTGTTTGTGACTTGCTTAAGTGGTGGTATTGCTTGATTAATTGCTCGATTTGTATAAGTGTTTGATTGGATAAATTAAGGTGCTTTTGGGTGTGATTCTATAACTGATACTAAAGTGGGAGTCATTTGTGTAAAATGGTTAAGGTTGTCTTCCAGAGGCTAGGGGGAAATTTTCTATTTGACGGATTCTATGATTATCCATTTTGAGATAGTTGTTTATGTATTGAATGCATATATGAGGTTCATTAGCCTTGCATAGTATATTCACCACTATGATTGAGACTTGTATGTGAGATGGTTTATGCCTCACCTTGTTGTGTATGTTAATGAGGTTTTTGTGATTGTGAAAGTTGGCTTTATTCTTTTGATTCCATTGGGTCTCCTAGTCGTTAGTAGGGGGAGTGGCTCTCTTTGGGGGTCTGGTGCACAAAGTGGCAGGTCTAGGGTAACTCATTGAGAGTTTAATCAAGTGATAATCTAAAAAAAATTAGGGGGATTGGGTAGTTCACATTAATCAAGATAATGCCTCACTCATGGCTCAAGTGCTTGTTTAGGCTTGGGATGAGTGGGAAGACCTAGAATGGGAAGATCAACTGCTTGGTCTGACTGAAAGGTATGTTGATTCCGCATAGTTTATATTGGGGTCTAGCGGCCGGTAGAGATGGCCAAGATAGTTCGGTAGCCTAGGAAGGTTATGCCAGGGTAACCCATAGCAAACTGTGTGATGACACTCCTCTTAATATGAAAACCTAGTATTCCCATGTCTCTTGTTTCCCTCGATGTTGTGTGCCTCTAGAAGTGGTGTTACTATCATTTGATGTTGTACTATACTTGTTTATTTGAGTCATGTTGTCCTTTGTGTTTTCTTTGTCTCTTGATTGTCTCGTGGTGGGACCTTAATGCTATCTCCTAGCATGGGGGTGGACCTTAGGGTTCCACATGGTTGGGTGAAACGTTCTATGCACTCCATTGGGTTCCTCCACTTTGTTCATGTTTGTGGTGATTGCTTCTAGATTGAAGACTTCTCCTTTTGTACCAGATCTTGTGGATTATTATTCACGTACTTGTATTGAACTATACATATATTGTATCATGTATCCTACTTTGATGTACTCTCCTCACATTCTTACAAGGAGTCATTGTAGTTTTGATGTATCAATGTAATGATGTAGTACTCTCTTATGTAGTGGAATTTGTAAAGATGTTATTGTATATGTAATTACATGGATTGATTCAATTGATCTCTATTGAATATATGTTATGGTTGTATCATATTGATTGTTCAAATAAATGAGATGGTTAAATATATATTCATATTATAGATGAAGTTTAATCAAATGTAATGATTTTCAGTTCTTGTTAGTTTATGTTAATGGGAACTCGAGTAACATAGTCATGAACCTTAGAGGACTTAGGTTAGATTTGTGTTAACATTTCATTTGCAATAGTGTGTTTAATGCACTTTCAAAAATAAAATGTTCTATTTTTGGTGATAGTGTGTTGTCCTCTAAGGTTTTGTGGTGGGGCGTTACATGTGCACTTAGCCTATGTATATCTAGGACTAAGATGACAATGTTAAAATAGAACTTAAGTACAAGATCCCTATTATATAGGGAACTACACCCTACATGTGCATATTTGACAAATAGAAAAGGTGGTAAACACTTTAAGAATATTTTCAAAGAAAATATAAGAAAATTTTGATAAAATAAAATTTTAATATTTATTTGATTAAGAATGGAAGATCATAGGAAAAAAATACAATATGTAGAAGAGAGAAGTGAGCACATGGATTTTTTGACAATCACCATGAATATTTAGCAAATAACAACATTGTTCAAAATGTATAGCCAAGAGAGAGGAGAGAAAAGCTAAATTTATAGAGTAATTTTTGTTGAAGATCCTAGTCAAAGATTGATTTTAAAAATAATTATTTTGAAGTTGAAGTATTAGCTTTGAATGTAGGAAATATTGTTTTGAATAGATGAGAATTATAGTTGGTTATAGTAGGTACTTGAGCAAGAGATTGTTTAAATTTTAAAAACTCGTAGGATGCTAGTGCAACATATGAACATCCATGAGTTATACATATTGGAGAAATTACTCAAAATTTAACATGTCATCTCATGCTAGTGATAAGAATTAGAATGTGATAAATAAATTTGACAATTCAGTGAAGGAAAGATCCAATATAAGGCTAAAATGATCCTTAAAATATACTGCAAGAATAAAAACCAAAGCAAGCCCAAAATATAACATGAAATTACAAAGGTACATATAATTTTTAATGTTACGTTGGTGTAGTCTATTCTATCTAATAGAAATATCAATAAATTTGGTAAATTAAATTGGAGGACCTAGATAAATATCTACTAATCTATAGAAGTTCAATAAATTTTGAAACCTAGCAAAAATTTCTAATATTTATATAGTTTGGATTGATTTTTGATAATCTATAGATTTAGAAATGCAACTAGGAAGAGTCAATTATATTTAGAAATATATCCATGAAGAAATTGAATTAGAAATAAATTTCATGAATACACTAATGGACCTACTATGTGGTATTCCCCTATTTATTTCTATCAATTTAAAATCTTATGAATGTCCTATTGATTGGCCTAAATATTTGTTGAGGATAAATGCATCGTGCAATGCTACCAAAGTAAAAAACATGGCCTACAAATATATTTTAGGGTTGAATTCCATATTTTTTATATCCTAGCCTAGACTCAACTAAGGAGGAGGAAAGGGAGACATAGAAAAAATAACTAAAGATGAAAGAACATAATCCAAAAGAGTTCCATTTACAATGAGACTTGACATGTATTTGCAACACACTACACAATAGTCTATAAGTTATAATAATAAATATATAAATGTATGCTTTCATCAAACCATTTCATTCATAAACAAAAAAAAGTAAAAAAATACTAGAGTAACAATCTCTAAAAAAATACTAGAGTAACAATCTCTTGTATTGCATATGAAACTACATACAATTCAACCACACATAAAATACAAATTAAATTATCTCACACATATGTTGAGGTTCTCTTAACAAAGAAAGAGAAAATAGAAAATAATGTAAATCAAGCATGAACAACATCATAAATCTACAAAAAGTATCCATCTTGAATAAACTACAAAGTTATATGACCTCTATATAACAAAAATTACTAACACTAATTTAGTATTTTAACTTGAATAACTTAAAAGAAACACATATGTTTTTGAATTTTGAGGTGATTTCAACTAATGAAGTTATTTTTTAGTATAGTTTATGTTTGTATATTTAAAAAATAAAAAAATATTTAAATATATGTTTTTGATAAATGAAAAAATGGGTTTTACAGGGACTTGGAACCATGGAGTTTACAAGCCAAATGAAAATAAACCATTAGAGTACCTGAAGACAAGAAGGCTGCAAGACAACACATAGCAAAAAAGGACAGCAACCAACAACCAAAATCCAGCTAAAAGTTAGCAAGAAGCCAGCAAGAAAAAACATAACCTAAACTAACCAAGAGACTTTAAAGTCTCAACAAATTCAGCTTCCAGGTTGCACATTTCCTAGGTCACCTTCTTCAAGTCCTAAGTCTCTAGAGGCGAAGAATCCAATTTTCTCTTTCTATTGGCTCTTGTTCTCTTCGAAGGGCCAGAATCCTCCTATTTTCTTTTGTTCTTATCAACATCTAGATCCACAATCAGCGATCCCTACTAGGTGTTATCCATTTTCTCCACCAAAGCACTCAGGATAGTGGCATTATGTTTGATAAATTTGTGGTTATGCTCAATGCTCGTTTTCATAGTATCCCTAATCTTACAAATTTATTTTTCTAGGTACTTAACCTTGTTCTCATTGTCCTTCAAAATGTTTGTGTTTGCAACCACTCTTTGATAGTAGTCGGACATTGCCATCTTCTCTTCCACAGTCCATAAGACCCCAGCAGAGTTTTGAGAAGCCACTTTAGCTTCTAACACCTCTAGCTTGCTAGTAAGTGCCCTATTTTTTAACTCGATGTCCTTTATCTCATGGAAAACCCATTTCAAAATTTTGAAATAGTCAACTGTGCCATCTCTGGCCATAGCCAGTATATCTCTAGTAAATTCATTGTTTGGATTGAAATAGTGGTCTTCAGGGTTGAGGTCTCTAGGGGAATTGCGTATTTTCTCTTTGTCTGTAGTATGAAAATAGGCCATGGAATCCTCCTTGCCTTTGGGGTTAGTAGAGTTCTCATCCGAAGAATCCCCCGAATAGTAAATTAACTTATTTACAAGGGGATCCTTCAAGACATTCTCCACCTGAGAAGTACCAAACGGGGTATTCCCAGCGCTAGCTTTTTTATTTGGGGGTTTAGCCAAAGGGGTCTTCTTATTTTTCTTATTGGGAGGGGAGGCATCTTCATTAGTCCACTCGGGGTCTTAGTTTTCTTTGCCCTCAAATGAGCTAGAATCAGTATCATATCCATCTGAGGCCGAGGCCAAAAGAGGGTTAGACAATGCCAACATATTTTTAAAGTGCCCATGGATAAGCCGCATAAGGCCAGCATGTAGGACCGGATTCTTATTAGGGTTTTTTCTATATTCCTCAATGCTATTATTCATGGAACAAAGCAGGAAATAAGTAAAGAGACCCTTACCTTATGTCAAAAAATGGTTGAGGAGAATGAAATGGTAACCATAGACTTTGGTAAATCTGTCATCCAATGTAATGTACTCCATCAGAATCTTGAGCACCTCCCTCCAAATCTTCTTGATCTTCTTGGCATCAAAGTAACTATTGGAGACTTTCACCATCTTCTTTCTTTCCTCCTCAAACTTAGGAAAACTGATAATAGCTTTGTCCGAGAACTTCCTATCACGATAGAACTTCACTCCATTAGTAGAAAGACCCATGATTTCCCCAATAAGAGCTTCAGTCATTGTAGCCTTCCTCCCTGAGAGAATTATATCACCATTATTCAAGTGTTTAACAAAATACTCAGTGACCTTAGGGTCAAGGCCATGAAGCTTATCAATGAAAGTTTGGAGCCCTCCCCACTTGATTTTCTTCCAGACCTTAGAGTTATTCTTGTTCTTCATGCAGCCCGTCGGCTCCACCCTTTTCCTGCTTCCTCCCATGGCCACAATTCTCTTGTTCCAATAGCTCACACCATGAATTAATAGACTAGAGATCCCGCAACATACCCAAAGAACCCACAAAACATGCCAACCCTTACCATTTGTTAACATAATTATGGCTTTCCTAGGATATCGAAAGATATCATGGTACTTGGCTCCATTCTTTTTAATCACCAATAAATGTGACGTCTCTCCTATGGGTGATATCATATTTTATTAAAGCACTAACGTCAACATCCAAGTCATTACAATTTTTCCACATCACTTTCCCATTATGTTTTATCCCCTCATTAGCAAAATAATCAGCCACACTATTAGCTTCCCTATAGACATGGGAAATTTTCACTTTGTTGAATCTAGTTAAAGTAGCCCTAGCTTCCTCTATGGGTAAGTGCACCAATCTGTGACACAATTTAGGTGCCAAATTGAAAAAAGGATCAAAAAAACCCTGAAATATGGCCTTTGGCGCACGCCAAATGGCTTTCTAGACATAAAATGCAAAAGTCGGGTTTGGAACCCTCATTTTGTCTTCAACTCATGGCTTGAGAAGGAATATTTCAGGTCTACAAATCGCGCTCGCCAAATCTCCTCCATTCTTTGCATCCTTAGCTTGCCATTTTCCACAAGAATGCCGCTAGCACGTCGGAGAGGTCGAAGATTGCAAAGAGGTGTGTATTTTTATTCTATTTATTTCGAATTTGATTTGGAATGCAACTTTAAATATATTTTTATAATAAAACTTTGTTCTAATTCTTAGGGAATGAATCTCCACTTCAAAACATTGAGAATTCACAATCACCCCCTCATCAAGAGCCTCCTATACAAGAACAACCCGAGACCCCTCCATCAATTCATAGGCATCCTCAAGGAAAACAAGAAAATATTCAAAATCAAATTGAAAACAATAAAAGAGACATTCAACAATTAATTGCAAGATTAACCGAGCAGGCCGAAACCCACCCTTATAGGAGAGGGATTGCTGAATCATTGAAGTCAATTTTAACTCATGTAGGAGACATGAGTGAGCAAATGAATTTTTGGTCAACTAAGAGAGATGAGATGAGGCAATTTTATGCTAATGGTTTGTCATATGTAGATGTCAAAAAACTAAAAATTAGCAAAGCCGAGTTGTGTGCCCTATTTAAAGACCCAAAAGCCAATGAACCTTTGTCCTATGCATGCAGGAGGTTCCCCATCCATTGGTGCCACCATGATTTAATTAGAAAAAAATTTGGGGAGCGGTGGTGGATGGTATTTGACCAACCTCCATGCAATAACCATGAGGTGCCGCAATACTTTTTGTGGAAACTCTATTGCGAGTTTTTCCTCAATAAAATGCCAAACTATTTTGACATCTTAGACTTTCAGGGTAGAGGTGGGGGCTCCACACATGATAGACCTGCTACACAACATAATCCATAGTTGGCACCGAGAGCCTTGGGCAGACCCATGGTGGAGCATGTCATTGTTCCTTCCATTGTTAAGGATAGTGTAGACGTAGACACAATGAAGTCGATTGGCTCACTCACCCAGACCATTTTACAATGTGTGAGTCCTCTAGTAGAGCCTGGTGTGGAGGAGATGTGTAGGCCCCGAGCTCCACCCCACCATTGTGGTGCTTGTGGTGTTGTTTGCACGTACGATTATCAGGGTGCTCATGATGCAGCTACACAACCTACGTCAGTTGCAGAGGCGATGGCTTTCACGGATGATATTCTGAATGATACATTTGGCATTGACACTCAGGTAAAATTTAGCAAGTTATTTTAATGTTGTTTATTAAAATATATTTTGAAATTTAAGAATAACTAAATTAGTAGAATTTTGATATGATGAAATTTCAGGGTCGCACTGTTCATGAGGGATGCTCTATTCCTACAGACCCTTATACATTCTTGAAAATGAGTCCACAAGTATGAAACTAGTATTAAAGATATTATTATTGCATTTGAACAGTTGAATGTTATATTTGAATGTTTGTCTCATAACATGCTTCGGATTTCAAACAGTTTCCTAGTGCACCTTCTTCCTCCACACCTCGCAATTCATATCCTCAAACAATGTACACTCAGGTAGCCTTTATTCATTAATAGGGTTGTAAATCTATGTTAGCTAGTTTTCATAATTTTGCGTATATACAAATCTAAAAAATTGATGAGAAACACAAACATTGCATTCAAGTATTCCTTGATCGTGTCACATTATGTTCTCCTATATCAACATGATACCTGAGATATTGTTTCATTTGAAGTTGTTGACAAGAGATAGCCCTAGTGATGTTGGTGGCACAATGGACCATGGAGTTGCTGTAGCAAATAGCCAGTTATGATCCATTGAGAGAGGTATGGAATAGATTAGTCGATTTGACATTAAATTTTCTCTTTTATGGTCTTATAGAAAATTTTCATGATAATTTTATATAGTTTAATTTCTATCTTCATGGTTGCTTCAGGTGGTTGTCACTCTAGATCGTGGACATGGTGATGCTTTAAATGTGCATGATGACTATATGTATGCGGTAAGTGATTATATTTTGTTATATGTCATTCCATAATTCAATTTCTATGTTTTGACATCTTTAATTTTAATCGTATCAGTTGAAGGTCCAGAGTGAAGAGAGGAGGAGTAGCGGGCGTGCTCGAAAGACAAGACAAGCAACAGTCACTCCATCCAGCCCAATTTTGAAGGCAACACGAGATCTATTTCCTTCCCCTAGAGGGAAATGACTATGTATTAGTATTGTTTGTTGTATGCCTATGTGGCATTTTGGAACATATGTTTTGTACTATTGATATATATACATGATATTTTATGTCCAAATGGCTCCTTTGTACTAAGCCTATATGGTTTTTTTGGATATATTTATATACTTTTATCAATATATATCATTGTATAGCCTTTCAGATTTTTGATTAAAGAAACCCTTATTTTGCTACTGCCATTCTTGAATGATGTTATCATGCGTATCATGTAAGTTGTATGCTTGAATGTTGTAGGCATGGATTTTGTTTACATCTAATGCTTAATTAATTACTGTTGAATGCTCAATAAGCCCCATCTAAAGCGTATTGTATAAATAAGCTCCATTTGTGGTGGTTTGTATCCTTTGGAATGCTTCAATTACTTGTGCCTCACCGATGTAGAGGCAAGTAGGCTCAAACCTAATCAGTCTGACAACCTGCCTTTAAGGGGCTCCTAACAAGATTAATACAACCTATTTTGAGCAATCTACACAACCTCAAGGCCCCATCAAACCAAAATCTTCATTCAACACCTTACCCAACAATCCACCCTTGTAGCACTCTAATGCAGAGGCAAAGTGGAGAAGACTCACAACAATGGAAATGGCAATTCTCAATCAAGAACTCTTCTTCATAATGATTCAGCCTAAGAGGCATCAACCCACCCTCAAGGGTCTCAACTCCTCAACCTTGCAAATGAACAACAAGACTCCACCAAGGCCCTACAAAGACCATCAACTTTCATACAATGGAAATTGAATCAATTGAGAACAATCCCTAAGTCAGATTCATCAAGGTTTCCAAAACTCACATTTGTGACTGGTTATTCTTGTAGTACTCAAAACTCGGTTTTAGCTAGATTTCTCCCAACCTTTCCAAAACACTAGACAATTACAAGATGGATTGAGATACCCTTTTTAGGGCTACACAACATAGCAAAGAATCAATGGTCTCTCTTTTGGACCGACATAGACTTTCAACACACTTACTTCAATTTTGGCTTCACAATTAGCCCTTTTTTTCCAAAGGGACCACCCTTCCAACTTTAGGTATCTATCCAAACACCTTAGAAAATCTTAGGTCATGGTGCCAATCCTCAAATTTTGTCATTAGTTTGTGTCTACAGAGCCTCTAACTCACAAAACCCAAGAAACCCTCCTAAACCTTCACAAAATCAAGGGTTTTAAAGAAACATACAACTCCAGACCTCTCTCAACACTTCCAAAGCCCCAAACACCTCAAAATACTTCTGCACAGCCTCATCAGACCCTCAAATAACCCTTATAGGCATTAATTCTTAAAAACCTCTCTTTGGTTCCTCACTTCCATGTTGGAAAACCCTTGTTCAGTCTTAGAACAGTAAAAATAACACCACATAATTATGACTCCCTATTCCAAAATGAGTTGAAAAACTTATTATAACATGTTTTCAATCAATCCACTGAGATACAACAACAAACAATAGGTGGATTGATTGTTACATCACAAATTTCCCCTCAAACCCTTGATTCAGCAACACTGGGACAATCACTTTTTGTGTTGGTTCTCTCTACAAACAAAGAGTTAAGACAGAAAATAAAAAATAAATGAATTAGAAAACATATAGACACATCCTCTGAAATTGTTAGACCATGAAAAACCTGTATGTGCCCATACAACACTCAAAAAGATCAAGAAAATAGTATTTTTCTAGAAAATTGCTCAAAACTATGGTGTTTATTGTGTAAAATTGTTACAAAACTTCTTCCACTCTCTCATTAGAGCCTTGGTAAGGATTTTTAAATAATTTTACAAAAACCATCTTCTCCCTAACGCCCATAACCAACCTTGGGATTAGTTGGTCCCTTAATTACATTTGTTTGTGTTAAAGTTACTTTGTCAACATTTTACAACTTATATGATTTCTAATTGACTTCTAAGACACAAAACACCCTTTATTTGCATTATGATTGATCTCTCAAAGCTTATTAGACAAAATAAACCTAAAGACACTAACATTTCCCTATTTCTATATTCAAATAAAAAAAAATTGATGATGTGGTGTAGGTGCTCCTACACCAAACTCAAAACCCGATCCAAGCCTAATTTCTCCCAACCTTTCCAAAACACCTGACCATTTAAAGGTGGATTAAGATACCCTTTTTAGGGTTACACAACATATGCCAAAACCAATAGTAACTCTTTTGGACCAACATTAACTTTCAATACACCTCCCTCGCTCTAGGCTTCACAATTAGGCCTAATTTCCAAAGGAACCCCCTCACAAACTCACCTCCAAACCAAGGAAACTTGAAACAATATTAGGGATGCTCACCAAAATTAGGATTCTCCCATTTTAAGAGCCCCAAGAACTTGTTCTATTCCTTTACTCACAAACTATCCTAAACCTTCACAAAAACAAGGGTTTTAAAGAAACTCATAACTCCAGACCTCCCCCAATCCTTCCAAAGGTCCAAAAACCCCACAATACCTCTGCCCTAACTTAAAGGACACTCACAATCCCATTCCTTTCATTATTTCTCAGATTCAGTACTTGAGTTCCTTACTTTCATGGTGGAAACACCCCTGAACAACATTAGAACTTCACACCCCACTGAGTTTATTCATTCTCCCAGCCTCCAAAGTATTCATACACCAAAATAATCATGGTATAGGCCAATCCACCGAGCAACAGGGTCAGAACAATAGGTGGATTGGCTAATGTGTCATGGTGTTGCCCTCAAAACCCCTTACACAGAAAACAGAGCAGTAACCAAGTTTGTTGATCCCACACACACCAACGGTGGATTTAAACCTTTAGAATAGATGCAAAGAGAATAAAAACATATGCAATCAAGTATCCAAAGCCTCAAGTCATGATAGACTTGTATGGGCCTATGCAAGGCAAAGAAAATTTAGGAAAACAAAGAAAACCAATGATCAACGTTTTCAAGTATATTTTCTTATTAGAAACTGAACAAAATCAAACCTCAACTCGGGGTATTACAGAAATATATCTTGATACCACCTTCCAACTACCCCTTGAGCCGATCAACCACCATAACCACCCTTTGTTAGACTTCTAAGATGGCAATTTCCCAATTTTGCTCTTAATTACCATTCATTCACAACTTGATTTTGCAAATACCACCTAACTGACCTATTAAGCCTTTTAAATAAAATTTCAAGGTATTTACATAGCATATAGAAATATAGAGAGAAAATACAATAAATATTTTAACTAATGAATTGTAAAAAATGGATTTTTGTAGTTTATATTCATGTCATTGATTACATTGCATTGTACATCTTTCAAAGTCAAAGAATTACTTCACTTTGCATAACTAATAAGTAGATGCTGATAGATGCCAAAAATTTAATTACAATATAGTCTGAACAAAGTCAACCTAAGCAGTTATGCAATTTATTCACATTGCATAACTAATAACTAGGAGCATCTGCCAATTCCATTTTCTTATCATGGCATTCTATGAGACCAAATTTCTTTGAGATATTTTTTCAAATAGTTCCCTGCCTTGTCTATGTTACCAAATTTTTCATACATGTCTACCAAAGCATCTTCACAAATAGTTCACTACCTTGTTGCTATGGCTAAAAGCCTAAAACAAGTGATTTTGAACAAGCTATGGATGCTTCGAAAAATATATCAAAAGCATAATAGTAAGCAATAGCATAGAGAAGGCAGTGAACTGTTTGAAAAAATGCATCAAAAAAATTGCTTTGAAATGATAAATTTAGTTGTGCTTTCACTCTTCTTTAACATTGTATATCTGCTCCTTTTTATAACAAGAGATAAAAAAAATGTAAAAAATTGTATAACAAGAGATAAAAACTATCTTTTTTGAAATTGAAAGGCATTTCCATAGCATAGAGATATAGAGAGCAAATAAAATAAAGAGTTTAACTAATGAAATGTAGAAAATATATTTTTGTAGTTTTTATTCATGCATTGCACATCTTTCAAACTCAAAGCATCAATTCACATTGCATAATGAATAACTAGATGTTGATAGATGACAAAATTTCAATTACAATATAGCTTTTGACAAAGTCAACCTAAGTAGTTATGCAGTTACTTCACATTGCATAACTAATAACTAAGAGCAGCTGCCATTTGCTTTAGCTTGCCATGGAATTCCATGAGACCACATTTCTTTGAGGCATTTTTTCAAATAGTTCATTCCCATGTCTATGCTACGAAATTTTTCATATATGTCTACCAAAGCATTTTATCAAATAGTTCATTGCCTTCTTGCTATGGCTAAAAGCCTAAAACAGATGCTTTCGAACAAGCTATGGATGCTTGCAAAAAAATCTAAGAAAGCATAATAGTAAGCAATAGCATAGACAAGCCATTGAACTTTTTGAAAAAATGCCTCAAAGAAAATTGGTCTCATGGTGATGGAATGCCATGACAAGCCATAGACAAGGTAGTGAATTGTTTGATAATATGTCTCAACTACTTGCATTTGACAATTTTTTCCTCGAATGAAAATTCTCCACCATAGGAAAAAGCCTCTGAGATAGCAAAAACTGAGCAAGGTTATTGTAGAGGGGCCCAACGTGATCCCATAGGATCAAACGAGAAGTTTCTAAGCATCATGATGTCCGAGTAATAGCATGTTGAAGTTCGCCGCCATTTTGCACTTTGGACCCTTAAGGGATCGATCCGGTTGAACGTAGATAAGAGTGATTCCCAATGTTTAGGTGCGAAAGAGGACCATGCCTAGTGTAAACATACCTATTCGGATGCGTTGGAACAATCTGTTTGGCCACACGAGCTGCAGAACGAAAGTTGCACCACTTTGCAACTTTCAACTACTTGCATTTGACAACTTTTTCGCCGAGCAAAAATTCATCAGCATAGGAAAATTCCTTCGAGATAGCGAAAACCGAGAGAGGTTATTGTAGATGGGCCCAACTTGATCTTGTAGGATCAAATGAGGAGTTTCTAAGTGTCATTTTGTCCGAGTAATAGCATGCTGAATTTCGTAGCCATTTTGCACTTTGGACCCTTAAGGGATCGATTCGGTTGAACGTAGCTCGGAGCGATTCCGTGTGTTTAGGTGTGAAAGAGGACCATGCCTAGTGTAAATGTACCCACTTGGATGCATTGGAATAGTTTGTTTGGTCACACGAGTTGCAGAACGAAAGTGCAACCACTTTGCAACTTTCAACTACTTGCATTTGACAACTTTTTCCTCGAGTGAAAATTTGCCACCATAGGAAAAAGCCTCCGAGATAGCAAAAAATGAGAAAGGTTATTATAGAGGGGCCCAACATGATCTCATAGGATTAGACGAGAAGTTTCTAAGCATCATGGTGTCTGAGTAATAGCATGTTGAAGTTCATAGTCATTTTGCACTTTGGACCCTTAAGGGATCGATCCGGTTGAACGTAGCTCAGAGCGATTCTGCGTGTTTGGGTGCAAAAGAGGACCGTGACTAGCTTTAAACTACCCATCCAAATGTGTTGAAACAGTCTATTTGGTCACATGAGCTACAGAACGAAAGTTGTACCACTTTGCAACTTTCAACTACTTGCATTTGACAACTTTTTCCTCGAGTGAAAATTTGCTAGCACAGGAAAATGCCTTTGAGATAGCGAAAACCAAGAGAATTTATTGTAGATGGGCCCAACTTGATCTTGTAGGATCAGACAAGAAGTTTCTAAGTGTCACGGTGTCCGAGAAATAACATGGTGAATTTCGCAGCCAGTTTGCACTTTGGACCCTTAAGGGATCGATCTGGTTGAACGTAGCTCGGAGCGATTCCACATGTTTAGGTGTGAAATAGGACCATGCCTAATGTAAACATACCCATCCGGATGCATTGGAATAGTTTTTTTGGTCACACGAGTTGCAGAAAGAAAGTTGCACCACTTTGCAACTTTCAACTACTTGCATTTGACAACTTTTTCCTCGAGTGAAAATTCGCCACCATAGCAAAAAGCCTCAGAGATAGAAAAAATTGAGCAAGGTTATTGTACAGGGGCCCAACATTATCCCATAGGATCATACAAGAAGTTTCTAAGCATCACGGTATCCGAGTAATAGCATGTTGAAGTTTGCAGCCATTTTGCAGTTTGGACCCTTAAGGGATCGATCTGGTTGAATGTAGCTCGGAGTGATTCTGCGTGTTTGGGTGCAAAAGAGGACCATGCCTAGCGTAAAATTACCCATCCGGATGCGTTGGAATAGTCCATTTGGTCACATGAGCTGCAAAACGAAAGTTGCACCACTTTGCAACTTTCAACTACTTGCATTTGACAATTTTTTCCCCGAGTGAAAATTCGCCAGCACAGGAAAATGCCTCCGAGATAGCGAAAACCGAGAGAGGTTATTGTAGATGGGCCCAATGTGATCTTGTAGGATTAGACGAGAAGTTTCTAAGCTTCACGGTGTCCGAGTAATAGCATGCTGAATTTCACAGCCATTTTGCACTTTGGACCCTTAAGGGATCGATCCGGTTGAATGTAGTTTGGAGCGATTCCGCATGTTTAGCTGCAAAAGGAGACCATGCCTAGCATAAACGTACCCACCTGAATGCATTGGAATAGTTTTTTTGGTCACATGAGCTGTAAAACAAAAGTTGCACCACTTTGCAACTTTCAACTACTTGCATTTGACAACTCTTTCCCCGAGTGAAAATTCGCTACCACAGGAAAATGCCTCTGAGATAGCAATAACCGAGAGAGGTTATTGTAGAGGGGTCCAATGTGATCTGGTAGGCTTAGGTGGAGATTTTTTAATCACCATGGTTTACGAGTAATACCATGTCAAATATTGTTGCCCTGTTGCACTTTGCACCCTTAAGGGATCGAGTCGGTTGAGCCATAGTAGTTGTTTTGTTGAATGTCATACCCTAAGTTATGTTAGAGATGACCTAGGTTGCATCAATTTCTCTGAGGCATACGCTGCCCCTACCTTGTCACTTCATCAAAGGACAATAGATTTAAAGGAAGGTTATTCATTAAGACAAGCATCATGAATGTATGAACACAAGGGAATTATGAAGGGTCACTATACATGGAAATGTGCAAATGAAAAGGACAGATTAGAAATGAGTAGTGATCAGTTGTTAAGTACAGTGAGTGTATGATTATAAAGTGCTTGTTAATCAAATTCGCTCACCACAGTCAATGTCCTATGACTATCAAGTCTATGTCAGTCAGTGTCTCAAGACTCCAAGAGCTATGGTTGTGTATGCAGCAATAGGTCCTTATGAATGGGGAGTCTTCAAAAAATACAGTAAGTCAATGAAAAATATTACAATAGTGATGGAAGAACATCTTGAAAATCTTCCCATTTTTCAATACTTGTAGCAATACATGCAGGGAAATAATCCTCCCATTTCCAACACAAATCATGAAATATATTGTACTTGAGAAAAGGACAAAAGGAGTTGCTGCCCAGTTTCATTTTTCCATTCCACCTTAGCTGGCCCAACTAATTTGCATTCCAAAATGGTTCAAAACATGTACATCCCCTACTCCCTACGAAACACATGGGTAGTAGCCTCTCTGTGGTTGTGTAGTATCATAGGAATTTGGTCCACAAAGAACCTACAAAAGCCTCTTAATCTTAGACATAGACTCACATAAAAATAATTAAAAGAGAAATAACTAAATAATGTCAGTCATACAGCTGATGAGACCTACTATCACCTTCATGCATGCTAGATAAGGAGGTCAATTTAAGGTCCTACAATGGTGATGTTCCCCTTCACTACTTTATCATCTCTTGATGACCCTACGTATAAATTTCAAATATATCACTGAGAGGCTTAACATAAAACGTGTAGCATATAAGAATCCGATAAATCTAGGAAATGGAAAAGAAAGAGAAGATTGACAATGAAAAAATGCACTAGCAACCGATGTTTCTCATACCACTGAACACTTGCACCAGCAACTAATGTTGTTCTTTTCTTATATACTTTGACAAACTTTAGTATTACCTACAATCAAAATCAGAAAAGGATCAATGACAGTCGTAAATGCATATGACATCAAACAATAATCGTGAAAAATCCTTATTGCAAGGTGTTGGTCAAAAGAGTGATCAATAACATGGCTTTACAAATTCAATGTGCATACTTACAAATCAATCTAGGGAACCATCTGGGTCTGCTCTAGTCTTTATTGTGTCGAGTATTGCCTTGTGGTCAAACTCACGCACTTTCCACAAGTTCTTATTCGTAGGTTTACCCTTATATTTGATCAAATGAATGTTGGTGGTGACAACAAGGTTCGAATAGTGAAGAATTTTCCAATGCATGTCAAAGTCCTCAAACAACCAAACTGCAACATTCTTAACTGGATACCTTTGAAGCCATGTTCCAGTAACAACCATCGAACCTATAGGATATTCTATGTTTTCTCCGTCTATCACTGGGGACTCCAATTTCTTTTTGGCCTCGATACAACGACACAGGTAATAATTTGTACCCTCTTCATTGTCTTTATTTGGAATCACTGCATAAACGTGCCCTGCATTGATATGTTCATCTTGTTAGATTTATTTACTGAGCAACATAATAAAACTTGTAAGTAAGATATATTACCTAGTTCTAGTAGGTCCGATACATGATCAAAGTCAATGGATGATTGCATCTCCATGATCTGTAGATCCGTCAAGAGCTAATAAGTGTCAAGTGGGGTTAGACTTCTTATAGACCATTCATCAACCCACTACAATGACTCGCAATCATTCCATGATTGAAGTGTACATGCATAACAAAAGCATTTCATCTTCCTTGTATGGATAGTCCATGTACCTGCATTGGAGCTTCTAAAAGAGTGTAGCCCACTTGCTCTTGTTAGTGTACAACAATCCTCATATTTTGCAATGTTAGTATCATCTACTAAATGAAAAAATCTACGAACTAAAGAATTGCCTTCACTACCTTGAACCATTGAACCATTGCACCACTGGACAATTGATCTTGCATCTATCAACTTTACATTGTTTGTGTACATTAACTCTTATCATGCTAGGGCTCTTTTGATACATGCACCTGCTCCATCATGCTCCCCCTTTCCATGCTTGACCTTTGAGAAGTTCCACATATGTTGAACACCACGAATCCTATGCATCCTGCTCAACCAGTAAAACATTATGGAATTCTTGAATTGTGATGTACAATTATTTGGACCATATGGTATGCTGACTAAATGATATGCCCCTGCTAGCCAGATCGACATAGAACATATGAAAGAAACCTTGAACAAACTCTGTAGAATGTGTGCGATCATCACTGATTTTGAGGTGATACTCCCTCAATAATTTCCTATTTTCCTCTGTACTATCATTTGCATGAATGAATGCTATATGTACAAATATAGCAACCTGCACAGAGTTGTAGTACTATGATTGCACCTTGTTCTGTGGTTGTAGTGTGTAGTTCTCAGCGAAGTCTACAATTGAAATGATATGACAAAGTGGAAATGTGTCCTTGCATAACGTGAACTGTGAATCCAACAATTGTGTACTGTGTGTATGCATTGCATAATCATAAACCACCCGATCATGAAAAATTCCCATAAAATGATACATTGGAATCTTATCACTAACCAAGTCACACTTCTTTGCTTCTTTCCCATCTTTTAGACTATATGCCATTGTCGTATATTTTCTAAATTCCACAATTTTGTCTCCAATTGTGTGTGTACTAGCCATGTGTTGGAAAATTGGAAAATGTTGCATGCCACTACAATGATCACATGTGCCATCTAAACATGATTTTTTGTAAAAAATTTGACCATCCTCTCTTTCACATAAAATAGAAGACAAAAATTTGCTTGACGATTTAGGTGGAGGCATTATGTTACATTCCCTACAAAACATTGTCAGTATGGATATCTACACATATATGTCGATAAACATCATAATGGTTAGAAAACTCAATATGAACCCTACAACAACAAGTAGTGCGTGTGTGATTTATTTTGACATATTTTAATTTCAGGAAACTTTTGTACAAAATTAGAAAAAAATTGGGTTTGAGTGGTATCCAAATAATGCATTGGATGTGGCTCACTGTTTATACTACCAATTATCCTTCTTACAACATCTCTTTGATTAGGAGAGGTCCTTGTGCTATCCTTCCAATAATTCACAATTAAAGATCTCAAGCCTTGAGCAATTCTTGTATCTTTCCGTGGCACTCTACCCGAAAATGCCCATAACTCATTGCTATTTGGATCCTCCGCTCTTTCAAGCCTTCCTTTGGCTCTCATTAGAGATGATCTACTTATTTTCAAAGACTTACTTGCCTTTGTAAGGTTCACCTTGTTCCTTGTTTGACTACTTAACAGTGTTGTTGTCATCACACGTCGTGTGGCACAACTATCCTTCGTGCATGAGGTGGAGCCCATGCTCTCATATGCACTCATCAAGTTCTTTACAATGGAATTTTCACTTGAGTCATTCAATACTCTTAGCCCAAGATCCTTCATGGTGGGCCTAAATTTGAGTTGCCTCATCATTTCAACAAATAATTGGCATCTTCCACCCTCACTTAGCTTCACAAAAAACAAACTCCATATCCTTTCTGCATATCTTTGACATTTACATTTTGGAATCTTATTAGGCATCCATTTCAAAACATTGGAATCAATATCAATCAAAAATGTAGGTTTTCTATGCAAAACTCTAGGAGGAGTTCTCAAATGTAAATTTGTGTCAATATTGGGAAGGTCAACAACATCGGGGATAGATTGTGTACCTTCATTTGGAGGTGCAATTGATGACATACCTTGAGATTGACATGTAAACGATGTTGTACCTCCAACTTGAGATGTCGTTTGTGGAGTTCCTTCAAATAGAGATGTGTTTGCTGATGTACTTTCAAAACGCAATGTTTTTGATGGTGTGTCGTCAATTGGAGATGTGATTTCCGATGTACTTGGAAAACCACATGTTGTTGTCAATGTGTCCTCAATTGGAGATGTGCATTGAGCTTCACCTATGGTTGATGATCTGCCCCCAAATTATGTATCCATTCATGTCCTTCCATGAACTTTCCTCATTCGTTCCCTTTATTTTTCCAATTTGACATCTCTCTTAGATTGCACGGGAATTTATGGTTGTATGGGCTGCAATTCCTTTGCTTCACAAGCTACATTTTTTGATTCTCTTCTCCTTGCATTTTTAACTGCACGTTCTTCTGGTGTTAGAGGCTTCAGTCATTTCCTCAGAATGACCTTGAATGCTACATGTCCACAAACACACATAGAACAAAAGTAAGTAATGCATTTTACAAAAAAATTGATGCTGAGAGGGGTGGAAACCATTCAATACAAAAAATCAATGAGAATCATAAACCTAGGGTATAAATTGCTGCCACCTAAATGAAAACTAGATACTCTTGTGTTTATTTTTCTCAAAACCAAATTTTTGATTGTCAACAAAGTCATGAAGAATATGGATTCAAAGAAGGGTTTGTGATGCTATATCTTATCATTATTCACTATTTCTTTGGGAATGAGGTTTTCCAAATTAGATGAAAATAAAAGTTTTCCAAATTAGTTGAAAAAAGAATGAAATAGAATGAATTCCACTAGCCATGCTGGAAATGGACTACTATAAGCAATGCAAATAGAATTCATAAGTAAATTTATGTTAAGTAAATGTCATGTTTATTTTTTCTTTTGGTTCTTCAAATTCATAAAAAATGAACTTTTTTATGCAAATCCCATCTAATTCAATGTTGAATTCTAAGTCCAATTTTTATGATAAATAAAATCATTAAGGAAATTTAGTTTATATTGTAAAAAATACAAATATACTAAATACAAACATTTCAATTTACCAAAATGAATATATTACCTCAGATAATGTAAAATGATGTAGAAACTTCAAAATATCTTCTTCTACGTTGTTTACCATACAGATTGGTGGTAAAAAGGTGATTGATCAAGCATAGATTGGTACAATATGAAGTCAACTACAAAAAACAAGGCTTTTCCGACTCAGATAAAGTGCTAAACCAGACAAACACAGGAGAATGTGGGCCTAAATCATGGGGTCAACCCTTATTTTTACCGTTTCAAGGTAAAACCCATTTGGTGCTCACCAAATATGTTCCTCTGAAAAGGAGAGACTTCATAGAGAGGGAGTGAGAGAGAGAGGGAGTGGGAGAGAGAGAGAGGGGGAGGGAGAGGGTGTGGGAGGGAGAAACCTAAGAGAGAGAGGTTGGGAGGGAGACACCTGAGAGAAAGAGAGGGAGTCAAAGTTAGAGAGAGGGGGTGGGAAGGAGAGACCTAAGAAAGTAGGGTGGGAGGTAAGTGAGGCCTGACAGAGAGGGATAGTGAAATAAGTGAGGCTTAATCCCTTAACCCTTAACCCTGAAACCCTAATCCATAGAGATAGAGAGAGAGAGGGAGGGAGAGGGGGTGGGAGGGAGACACCTAAGAGAGAAGGAGAGGGAGACAATGTGGGAGAGATGGGGTGGGAAGGAGATACCTAAGAGAGTAGGAGAGAGAGGGAGAGAGAGAGAGTGGGAGGGAGATATCTGAGAGAGGGAGAGAGAGAGGGAGAAAGATAGAGTGGGAGAGAGTGAGAGAGAGGGAGTGGGAGAGGGAATGGGAGAGAGATAGAGGGAGTGAGTGAGTGACATACCTAATAGAGGGATTAGGGTAGAGAGTTTAATTGGGTTTAAGGGTTTAAATGTTGAGGGATTATGGTTGAGGTTATTGGGTTGAGGGTAGAGGGTAGAGGGTTTAAGGGTTTAGGATTTAAGGGTTGAGGGTTGAGTGTTTAGGGTATAGGGTTGAGTATTTAAGGTTTTATGGGTTGAGGGTATAGGGTTGAGGTATTAGGGAAGAGAGGTGAGATGTATGGAGGGAGAGATGGAGGGAGAAGTGAGATAGAGATAAGGAGAGAAGAGGAGGGAGGGACAAAGATAGATGAGGGTTGAGGATCCAATGTATAGAGTAGATGGTTGAGAATTGAAGGTATAGGGTTGAGGACCTATAGGGTTGATGGTTTAGGGTATTGGTTTGAGGGTATAGGGTTTAAGGGAGATGGGAGAGAGATAGATGGATTGAGTGAGTGAGAGAGAGACTTGAGAGAGGGAGAGGGGGTGGGATGGAGAGACTTGAAAGAGAGAGAGAGGGAGGAGTGGGAGAGACAGAGGAGGAAGGTTAAGGAGTAGAGGGTAGAGGTTTAATAGTTTAGTTTAAGGTTAAGGTTAGGGTTTAGGAGTTTAGGGTAGGGAGAGAGATAGAGGTAGAGTGTGTGAAAGAGACCTAAGAGAGAGAGAGTGTGAAAGAGACCTAGAGAGAGGGAGTGAGTGAGTGAGAGACCTAAGATTCCCTCTCTACTTCTCTCTATCTCTCTCCTCCTCTACTCTCTCTATCTCTCCCTCCCTCCCCCTCTTTCTCTCTCTCCTCTCTCCCTCCCCCTCTTTCTATCTCTCTTTACCTTCTCTCTACGTATACCTCTCTCCTTCTATCTATCTCAACTATCCATCTTTACCTATCCCTTTCTCCTCTCTCTCTTAGGGTTTAGGGTAGAGGGTAGATGGTTTAGGGTATAGGTTTAAGGTTATATGGTTGAAGGATTAGTGTTGAGGGTCTAATGTATAGGGTAGAGGGTATAAGGGTTCAAGGTTTAGGGTTTAAGGGTTGAGGATTAAGGGATTAAGGGTTGAGGGTTGAGGGTTGAGGATTGAGGGTTAAGGGTTGAATGGTTTAGGGTTTAAGGGTTGAGGGTCAAGAGTTTAAGGATGAGGGTAGATGGTTGAGGGTATAGGGTTAATGGATTAGGATTCAAGGTCCAACATATAGGGTACAAGGTATAGGGGTTGAGGTTTTAGGGTTAAGGGTTTAGGATTGAAGGTAGAGGGTTGAGGGTTGAGGGTTTAAGGGTTTAAGGGTTAAGGGTTAAGGGTTGAGGGTTTAAGGGTTTAAGGGTTAAGGGTTAAGGGTTGAGGGATTAGGGTAGAGAGTTTAATTAGGTTTAAGGGTTTAAGGGTTGAGGGATTAGGGTTGTGGGTATTGGGTTGAGGGTAGAGGGTAGAGGGTTTTAGAGGTTTAGGATTTAAGGGTTGAGGGTTTAGGGTTTAGGGTATAGGGTTGAGTGTTCAAGGTTTTAAGGGTTGAGGGTATAGGGTTGAGGGATTAGGGAAGAGAGGGTGGGATGGTGATCCAGGTGGATCTTTAGGACCTAAAATTGAAGTGTTCTAGTTTCTCTCAAAAGTAGTGCCATCGCGTAGAGCACATAATTTTGAATCCGGCGCAACTTGAACGGGCAAAAAAGGAGTCTGTTTGCTCAAGTTACGCGCAGTCAAAGTTTGGTCAAAGGTTGGTCAACTCAGCTATCAGGGATGAGAAAAAAGGTGGAAAATTCATCATCACCAAATTGTTCAAAGTTGAAATCATCATGAAGGTCTCATCGTCATGATTCCAATGGTGTTCGTTTTGTGCAAATCGGACGTCGTGTGCGCAAGTTAGAGCCAGTCAAATTTTTCGGTTGACCGAGGTACAAGTGGTATGGTTGCTGACGTCAGCATGACGTCATCCTGCTAACTTGGCAGACAGTCATCGTACGGATGATGAAGTGGACCAATGGGGTCTTGACACGTGGCAGTCCGTACAGTCCGTACATCTGACGTGGTGTGGTGACCTGGTTGATGACATCATCAAAGTCAGGAAATTAGGCGATGACACGTGTCTTTCTTATGACGTGGCAGCTGACATGGATGCTGACGTGGTATCATCGGTGAGTAGTTTCCGGACACGTGGCCTCCTGAGAGCTTGACACGTGGCTGTGACATCGGCGTTGGTTTTGAACAAAATGTTTTGTAGCCCGCTTGGGGTTCGACCCCATGATCTCCCCGGAAGTAGCGGACGGTTCAACCGTTGCACCGTCAGCCGATGCATTTACCACAAATAGGTGACCGTTTGTTTTGATATAAATTTTGTTTTATAATGGTTTTAAAAGAACCGACGGTCGGGAGTTGAACCTGGAACCGCCGGGCTCCCAAAAGGTTGTGTTACCGTTGAGCCGCGAAACTCTTTCATGTATATGAGGGGCTCGGTTTTGTTTTGTTAGTTTTTAGGCCCGAATGCCTAAAGCAAAGTAACCAACTAATGGTTATTGGTTTTAAATCAAAACAAACCCCTCAACTAAAAGCCCAAAAATAAATTGAACGAAGGGCTCCAAATTAATTTGAAAGATTAAGGGGTTGTTTATTTTGATTTATATGTAAATATGGAGGATTTGATAACTTTATGGTTATTCCCCATATCGGGTAAACTTCAAGTATAAAAGGGAGGAGTCTTGGAGTGTTTTGAAGGAGCCATTAGTGGGAAGGAGCCATTAGTGGATGATCCATTAGTTGATCATCACTTCCTAAGTTGATCCATTAGTTGATAATTCTCCATTGTATTCCTTTCTCTTAGTCTTTGAGAGGCTTTTGTGAGAGAATTTTTAGAGGGAAATTAGGAGAATATTTGAGTTGTGATGTATTGTTGTTCTAAGTCTTGTAGTAGATCCTATTAGGCAAAGTTAGTTTTTTCTTCCTCTTTGTTAGTCATCCCTAGCCTTGAGAGCTTTTGAGAGAGGTGTGAGTGAGAGACTTTTTATATGACTTTGTGGAAAGGCTACAAGATATTGTAAAGCAGTGTTACAAGAGGCTCGTGGAGATTGTACTGCGTTTCAGAACATTTCAATACATTGGTCACTCGATTGAGCTCGACCTGGAGACGTAGTCACGTTGTGGCGAACTCCGTAATCAAATTGGTGTCTTCTTGCCACTCTCTTGATTCTATGTTTTGAATTCCTTTTGATTAATGTTCCTGCTACTTCATTGTTGATGTCTTTATTCCTTTGTTCATAATCACTTAAGCAACGTTTGTCATAGATCCCTTCCGCTATACGGATCAGATGGAGGGAGGGAGAGATGGAGGGAGAGTCTTGAGAGAGAGAGGGATTAAGTAGGAGAGAGATAGAGGTTAGATGGTTAAGGGTAGAGGGTAGAGGGTTTAAGGGTTAATGTTTTAGGGTTTAGGGGAGAGGGGAGAGAGATAGAGGGAGTGAGTGAGTGAGTGAGTGAGTGAGAGAAGGTGGGATGGAAGGAGGGAGAGATGGAGGGAGAGTCTCTAGAGAGAGAGGGATGAAGTAGGAGAGAGATAGAGGTTAGACGGTTAAGGGTAGAGGGTAGAGGGTTTAAGGGTTTAGGGTTTTAGGGTTAAGATTTTAGGGTTTAGCGGAGAGGGGAGAGAGATAGAGGGAGTGAGTGAGTGAGTGAGTGAGAGATATCTGAGAGAGGGATAGGGGGTAGGAGGGAGAGTCTTGAGAGAGAGAGAGGGAGGGACTGGGAGAGAGATAGAGGGTAGAGGGTTAAGGGTAGATGGTTAAGGGTTGAGGGTAGAGGGTTTAAGGGTTTAAGGGTTAAGGGTGGAGGGATAAGGGTAGAGGGGAGAGACATAGAAGGAGTGAGTGAGTGAGTGAGTGAGAGAGACTTGAGAGAGGGAGAGGGGGTAGCAGGGAGAGAATTGAGAGAGAGAGAGAGGTAGAGGGAGTGAGAGAGATAAAGAGTAGAGGGTAGAGGGTTTTAAGTGTTTAGGGTTTAGGGTTTAGGGTTAAGGGTAGAGATAGAGAGGTAGAGAGGGAAAGAAGGTAGAGATATTGAGAGAGAGGAGGCAAGGAGGGAGAGAGAAATAGGTATAGAGGGACAAATAGGTAGACCCTTAAACCCTAATCCCTCAACCTCCATACCCTCTTAATCCCTCAACCCTCAACCCTCAACCCTTAAACCCTAATCCCTCAACCCCCATATCCTCTTAATCCCTCAACCCTCAACCCTCAACCCTCAACCCTTAAACCCTAATCCCTCAACCCCCATACCCTCTTAATCCCTCAACCCTCAACCCTCAGCCCTTCAACCCTAATCCCTCGACCCCTATA
>CM021109.1:31998811-32035809 GCA_007115665.2 Sequoiadendron giganteum | reverse complement strand
GTGGGAGTGAGATACTTGAGAGAGATGGCGAGGTAGACAAAGACAGATAAAGGGAGTGAGATAGGGAGGGAGTGGAAGAGAGATAGAGGGAGTGACTATGAGAGGGAGAGGGGGTAGGAGGGGGAGACTCAAGACAAAGAGAGAGAGGGAGAGGGGGTGGGGCCGAGTGGTGAAGGAGAGGAGGAGAGAGGGAGGGGGTGGGAGGGAGAGGGAGAGAGGCAGTGGGAGGAGAGAGTGAGAGGGAGAGAGGAAGCGAGTGGGGGAGAGAGTGAGAGAGAGGGAGTGGGAGAGAGAGGGAGTGGGAGAGAGAGAGGGAGTGTGTGTGTGAGAGAGAGAGAGAGGGTGGATGGAGATACCTGAGAGAGAGTGAGAGAGAGAGAGTGAGTGAGAGAGAGGGAATGGGAGAGAGATAGAGGGAGTGAGTGAGTGACAGACCTAAGAGAGGGAGAGGGGGTAGGAGGGAGAGACTTGAGAGAGAGAGACAAAGAGAGAAAGATAACAACCTAAGAGAGGGATATGGAGTGAGAGAGATAAAAATACCAAAGAGGGAGAGTAAGAAAGGGGTTGGAGTGAGATAGATTTATTTAGGTACCTATGTGGGAGGGAAGAGACCTGAGAGAGGGGATTGGACTGAGAGAGTAGTCTAGGTTGCATGGGAGGGAGTGAGACCTGAGAGATAGATACTTCAGAGGGATAAAGAGTTGTCCAGTAATGGTAACGAGTTAGAGAAGGTATGAAAGGTAAAACCTCAACTATCCATCTACGATCATAAACTGTGCACTCTAAGCATTATCAAAGTTGTTCACCAAAGAGGGGAAATTCTAGGTCTGTGCAAATCAGGCCATTTGGCGCTTGCCAAATGACCCATCACATTTGGCGCATGCCAAATGTGATGAGTCATTTGGCACATGCCAAATGTGATGAGTCATTTGGCGCTCGCCAAATGGCCTGCTTTAGATGTGTTAATTAACAAGATTTGCCAAATTTTCTCATATTTTTGTCTGTGCTCCTCGTCTCATTTGCACATCTTTCAATGCAATTTTATAAAAAAACTCTGATAATGTTAACCTCTCTCTTAGCTATCTAAATATATAATTTTTTTTTCATTTTTATTTAGTTAAGGTTTTCATCCATGGCTTCTATTGTAAATGCCTTCGGTTTTGGTCAAAAACCAACATGTGCTAGGTTAAGGATAGATGTTTACACATTCATCAGAACATGAAACAAATTACATTTTTTGAAACTAGACTCCATTCTACACATGATGAAAAAAAAAATCAACTTTCGATTAGTTTGCAAAAAATTTGGGGGGCAGCACACTCAAATTTTAGTTTTTCAGGATGTGTCCACTTTGAAAATTGATGAAATATTATATATTCATTAAAAAATTATCCAAAAGAAGGAGGATAAACTACATGGTGTTAGCTAATTTCTCACCATTGGGATTTTTGAAATTCTAAAAAAAATTTAATCAAAAAGGGGGGAGCCCTCAGGCGCTATGCTATTTTTTTTAATAAAAACAAGAACTATTTTACCCACCTTTTGAGAACCTTAATCTTCATTAATTTAAAAAAAAAATAGTATCTTAGAAACTAGACTCGGAGCACTTTAACTTTTTTTCTTGCCGCATCTTGAAATTTTGAGCGTAACTATCTTCATTTTCTCGTGCAAATAAGATTTTGCTGATTTCAGAAAGGAAAAAAAAATGGCATCTTAAGAGCCAAAATTGTGTCACATATTGGTGCACTTACCCTATACAAAACTTGGACCCAAGACAATATTCTAGCCTCTCCAATATAATTTTTTTATTACTTTAGTTTTCTGTATTCTACCTAAGTCATTTTTGGACCCAAAATCTGACCACCCCCTATAATGAGCCTTGAAATCCCTTTTATAGGTCAAGGGAGCAACAAGCAAAGGGCTCATTACAATTACATTTTTGATAATTTTGAAGTCATTTCACCTCGTGAGGTTTCGTTCCTGAACTGTTATATTTTCATTTACACACCATGAGAAAGCAAGAGGAAAAAATGAAAAAGAGGCGCCAAACCATTAGTCAGAGATGTCACGCAAGCCTTCCAAAAGGCACCACCATAGTAAACTACACATTGTCGAAAAATGGGAGAAGTAGCCATCAAAACCAGCAGCCAAAAACCTTTGAACTAGCCAAGTATGAAACACACATCACCACACCTAGGAACCAAGTACCACCAAGAAATACACATGGGTGTCACCTAGCCTTGCCAGTGGTTGAATGAACACCCTCATCAAGCCTCTTCATAGAGAGTGGAGTTGCAACCACCACCTCGTTGTCCAAGTCAATATACAACACCAAAGAAATAGGGCAATGTCCAACACCAAGGCCAACTCCTTCACCCTCCTTTGAAGAGCTATCACTATTAATGACCAGGGAACTAGGTTATCCTAAAAAAACCCTAGGGGCCTACATCCATTCTCATTAATTATTTCACAAACACCTTAGACCCTTTCCCTTCAACTTTGACCAATTCTTCAGAATAGGTCCTTGCTCGGAGATTATAGGTGCTTCTGACAGTAGTTTTCACGACACTTTTACAAACAGTCCTCTTAGCCCTCAGGACAATTGGCATTTTTGCCACAATAAGTTTCACCTTTGGCTCACGGACCAATGGCTCCTGCAAGCTCAACCGTCGTGACCTACACATTGTCGTAGAAGAACTTGGCTGACTCATCTTATACTCAACATGAACCCAATGCTAGATATGTGAGAAAAATACCAACTACAACCCCCAAAATATTCCTATGTGTAGACAATGTGACTACACCAACACCAGATACAAAAGAGGTCACCAAAATGCAAATAAAATAGCATATGCATCAGTACGCCAGTACACCACCTTGGTGAGAATTTACCAGGCAGCAAAATTTACTACCCCAACACCCATGAGAATTAGCCAAAGGCACTGATAGAAGCAGACGAGTAAATAATTTTTAGGAAAATCCTCATTAAATATCTAGGAATTCAAGGCATGTTGCAATTAATGGCCATCCTGATTCACTCACGTGACTAAAAAAATTAATCACTTGTATGTCGCATCTCAGCCATTGATCGCCATGGATTAAAAATCGATCAATGAGGATCATTAAGGATCACCACTTGCTTTATTAGTCATACTTAGAAACAACTAAGGGGTGCTTTAAAATTTCCACGTACCTGACAACATCTTAACTCCATCATCTTTGACACACGTGTCATTGATCCTGACAGTCGTGGGTAAATCTGAGCCACAAACCGAAACACATCACCCATCCCTAGTTCATCCTTCCCACAAGAGTTTCATCAAGTGATAGCACCAAGGCCAGCAATGAGACATCAGTCGTCGATCTCAGTCATGGAAGGATCTAAACCATAAACAATTTATCGCATCGCTCATTGCACGTCAAAATCTGCCTGAACAATCCCAACCCAAAACAAACCAAGCCCGCACAATGGGGAGTAAATCAACCCATCGACGGTTGTGGGTTCCACCTGAAACTACAAAGGACGACAACGATAGTTGGGGAGTGAGTGATGTGTTTCCATATAAATCCTCAGGCACCACATACTTCATTCATTGTGCAGCGCACGTTGTCCCTTCGTAGACCAATGCCAACCAGCGAAGCATTACGCCTCAATGATGGAACATGACCTAGGCATTGACTATCATGGGTTATGCTTCAATCTACACAAGAAAACCGGCGGTAGTTAAAAAGGTAGTGATGGGGTCAAAATATTGACCACATTGCTCATTGTGTGTTACCTCCCTATGGAGATAAATGAACATACGAGGGACTATAGGTGCTCGATGGAAAGAAAAGAGAGGCCATTTCTCATCGCGGGTTGGACAAGGAAATTTGAAAACAAATAGGCGATGGGCGATGCAAACATTTAGAACCCGAATTAAGGAAAATTTGAAGCACATGCACCAAAGGTTGGTTTAAAAGGGACCACCTAGTCACGACGGGAAGAAAGATGAAGGGGCCAGTAAAACCACAGGACTTAAGGCCATGAAATATTAAGAAAAGATCGGGAACCAGATATAGCCAGTCACTTCAAAAATAGAAGCTCAAAGACCAAACAAGGGTGCGAACATGAATAACTTGTAAAACCTCAACCCTAGGGCAATGACTATTAGGGTTTAATCACAAAATAATTAGTGGAACCAAGAAAATTTCAGGGGTTACACCACCTCCCATATCACGGGCTTCTTCATCATCAATATTCTCATCTCACTTGTTGTTGCAATCTCACCTCAATCTACAATCTACATCATGCTCTCAATATTTTCGCAGGTTCAAGCTCTCTCACTGCTTAGGACTCCTCACACACCTACAACAACCCTCACAAGCTTCTTTGTTGTCACCTTATTTCTTCCACTCTACTCACTGGTCCTAATGTGGACTACCTCACAGTTGGTGGTTTGTTCACACACTCAAAATCACCAGCTCTAATACCAATTGATGCAAGACAAAAATAACAACTCCACCACAAACACAAATTCAGTCAAGCAAAAACTCTACCCCAATTTAAAACTCGTCCAACATAAATGATTATTTAACTATTCTCAAACAATGCCAAAATACACTCTGATTAACATTCAATTTTAATACACTGAAATTAAAAGGAATTTTAAATACATTTTATTCAGTTACATAGTTCTCAAACGGATAATATACAATCTGTCTCTCCCATATGCCTATCTGCAATCCACTCACAACCTGCACTAAACTTCTTTCATCTCAAATTTACTTTGTTAAATTAATGCAATGTTTTACTACTCTTTTGATTTGGTCAAGTTCCTCCATACCAATTGTGGTCCCTTCAAGCGATGGAAATATCTTCACAAAATCATTGTAGCCTCCATAATCTGCAAACTCCAACGGCCCCTTACCATTATCTCTTCGCAGCCTTTTGATTATTCTATGTTGCCCCTTCTCCACCCCCACACGCTGCCCCAAATCTACTTTTCATATGTTTTATTTTTTATTTTTAAATCTTTAAATGCCTATTTCTTCAGGAAATATGGTGCACGCCAATTTGAGGTTGACTTTTGATCTTCCTACATGAGGAAATTCTACCCTTTCCACTGCCTATGTAATCATATCGACCCTGAGGAAGATGGTGTGGTCTCTGTTTGGTTTGATCTGCAAAAACCATAAGAAATTTCCCTACATTGCCTTTTCATATTCTCCATTCAAACTTCCCTTACTGCTCATGCTTATTATTACAATAAAATTAACAAGCATTTAATTTCATTGTAAAATATGATCACCAGGAAATTATGATATGACTAAATATTTTCTCATTAAATGTTTTTTCCATCTTCAAAATTGCATCCATATTGTTTTCCAATCTAATCATACCAAGGATTGCTAAAATTTGAGAGAAATAAAATAAAAATTAAAAATTAAACTGCAAATTGTTTTTGTTTGATGTTGATGGCCCATTTCTTTGGGATGCTCTTGCATCGGGATTTTGTTCGAGATTGCCTAACCTAGAAAGTCAACCCAAAAAATGTGTTTTGAAAATTTGCTTAGTTTTCTGAAGTTTGCCCTTGTGGTTGAAAACTTTTTTTTATCCAAATTTCATGAAACGAAAAGCGTTTATAGAAAAAAATGTTAGATTTGGACACCAATATAAGTTATTCCTTATTTTGAATTTAATAAATAATTATTATTCATTTTCTACATACATTACAACTAAAGTCTTGATTGATAGGTTAATTGAAAAAATTCTATAACTTTCAGAATACTTAACATTTTTCAAAACTACAAGATGCACCACATTTTATGCTTTGGATACTATAGGATTAAAAAAAATGAATTTCATAAATTTTTTACCAGGTTATGGTGGTCAAACATAGACAATTAATAATTGTGAAAAGTTCTAACAAAAAAATCATAACTAATTATTTACATGGAAAAAAATTACAAAAGAAAATTCGGCACATCTAGGCATGTGTCCTCTATTTATATTGAAATATTCGGAAAAGAATGGGTATGTGTAGGATCATGATGGGCCAAAAAGTGGCGATATGTAAGTGATATGATGGCCCATGTGGCTGATGACTTTTTTTTTACCCAAAATTGATGAAACGAAAAGGGTTTTTAAAGGAGATTCTCAGCTTTCAACCAATATAAATTATGCTTTACTTTGAATTTAATAAATAATTATTATTCAATTTCTATTTGAATTATGACTAAAATCCTAATTGATAGGCTAATTGAAAAATATCTATAGCTTTCAAATGGTATCACAATTTTTGAATCTAAAACATGTGTCACATTTTATGCTTCATATACTATAGAATAAAAAAAAATGAATTCCATGAAGTTTTGACCAAGTTAAGGTGGTCAGACATGCGAGTTTTTATATTTTTTAAAAGTTGTAATAAAAAATTCATAATTAATTATTTACTTGGAAAAAAATTACAAAAAAATATGTGTCACATCGAGACATGAGTCCTCTACTTATATCTAAAATCTTATAAGAAATTATTATCATTTTATTGTAGTTAGGGTGGTCAGACATACACCTACTTTTTATTTTTTCCCTAAAAATTAAGTACTACTGTATTGGAATTTCAAATTTTCACTAAATAGATTTTATTTTTTAAAATAAACCTAGTATTTTAGAAACTACATTCAATTTTCTAAAAATTCATTTCTTACATATTTTTGAAATAATATAGATAACTTATTCAAATTTTTATGTCAAGTTGCCTAACTCTAATTTTCTAAATTTTCATCGCCACTTAAGGGCCTATTTTTTCCATGATGATCTTGCACATACTCAAATATTATATTTTTCTTGTACTTAGGGTGGTCAAACATACACCTATTTCTTATATGTTTCTCAAAAATTTAGTACCATTGCATTGAAATTTCAAATTTTCGCAAATAGATTTACTTTTTTAAAAAAATGGACTAGTAGGCTAGAAACTAAATTCAATTTGCTACAACTTTTGTTCTTACATATTTTTCAAATTATGTTAATAATCTATTCAAATTTTTATTTCAAGTTGCCTAACTTTGATTTTTTGTATTTTCATCACCACTAAGAGGCCTAGTTTGGACCCCCATGATCCTACACTGACCCAAGATGGCTTAAGGGGATCTATGAAGTAAGGTCCCAGGACAAAACATTTTATGGCTTAAGGGGATCTATGAAGTAAGGTCCTAGGACAAAACACTTGATGGCTTAAGGGGATAAAATTTGGTGAAGTTCAAGATAGTGCTTCTAGATTTAAATAATATTTTTACATCAATGTCAAACTACAAATAAACTGTAAATAATGAAGAACTATCTTTCTCTACTCTATGTGTTTACTAAAAGTTAATATTTTAAGGGGTCTTCAAAAGACCTTGGAATGTTCTATAAATTTTTTATCGGTTGAGCTACTCATGATATAACTACAATGTTAGTAACTTATAAAACCGCAACCCTCATAGTGTTGTAAAACCATCTACATGTAACAACCCAATTGGTTTGTCACCCTTCAAGTCGATTTGCTTAGTTTTATGTGTCCCCCACCTGCAACTCCTCTTCATAAAACCGCAACCCTCATAGTGTTTTAAAACCATCTACACGTAACAACCCAATTGGTTTGTCACCCTTCAAGTCGATTTGCTTAGTTTTATGTATCCCCCACCTGCAACTCCTCTTCATGCTCTCCACCCTTTACATTTAAACATGTTGAATGAAATAACTAAAAACCCACATTGTGTTTGTCAATCTACAATTATTTTGTGCATTTTATTTTTCATCATATGAGGAAAATAAAACGCGATTTTTATTCTAATTAAGAGATAAATTTTGAAGGTGTCTTTCATTACAATCATACGGTCTAAATAACAAACGCTTTTCAAGACATTCATATTGTTTTGTAAAATTCCAGGTTACAAAACATTGGGTTTTACGAAACCTGCAACCCACATAATGTTTTAAAACCCTTTGCAAGTAACAACCCAATGAATTAGAAACCCCTCACCTCAATTCAGTTTGTTTTACGTATCCCCACCTGCAACTTTGCCCCCTACTCTCCAACCTTTCGCTTTCAACCTACGGAATGAAAAAAACCCATAACACAGAGTGTTATTGGTTGTTGGAAAACATTGAGTGTTTATAAAACAATGTCTTTCATTACATTCCTATGATCTAAATAACAAAATATTTTCAAGACATTCATACTTTTTTTTTAAATTCCAAGTTGCAAAACACTGGGTTTTATGAAACTTGTATCCCACAGAGTGTTTTAAAACCATTTACAAGTAACAACCCAATCGCTTTGAAACCCCCCACCTCAATTCAATTGGTTCTACGTCTCCCCCACCTACAACTTTGCCCCTTGCTCTCCAACCTTTCATTTTCAACCTCCAGAATGAGAAAACCCTTAACACAGAGTGTTTTCCAATATGAATAGTTATTACAATTTAAAACACATGTCTTAGTGGCATCAGCCTTGGGACCACCTCCACATACAAATAGCTTCTACTGCAAGCCACCACTTTGGTGAATTCAACAATGTGGGACGAAGGGCAAGAAAAACAACCTAACAACGCCATTAAGTCCTCGCTTCCGTTGTCATAAAGTTTCCCCCCTTCTATCAATTTCGTCACTTTTCTCCCCCATTTGGTGGGCTCCACACTACGTCGTCCCATCATATTATGCATTTTTTTGTATGTTACATGCCTATGTGTGGTGTGTTTTGTCAGGAGATTAGTTGTGTCCCATTCTATTGGCATGCATAGACAATATGAATATTTTCAAGCATGACTTTTTTTGGGTCCTTTCTTAGAATAGAAGCTTCATCACCTTATTGTATATCTTGATGGAGTGGTGTTACTATACGCTATTAATCTCATATTTATTTTAATATTGGAAATTTATTAAAAAAAATTAAAAATGGATTAAAAGAAAGCTTAAGGTAATAACATTGTAACACACAAACACATTAACCAGGCACTTTGACTTGCAAGTAAAGCACGTAATCTGCTGAGACTGGCAATATTCAAAGTTTGTGTCATGACTCATTTTCATTGCTTCACAATATAACACACATCTTAGCTTCTTCAGTTTCATAACCTCAAAAATGGGGGTAGTCCCAAATTTGTGTGTGTTTCTCTTCACACTGCTCTTTCTTGGGGCTGCTCAAATCAAATCCGGTCGTGCTACAGAAGATGCCATTGCCGTGGGAGAAACTCTAACAGGTAGCCAAAGCAAGTCTTCGACAAATGACATCTTCGAATTAGGTTTCTTTGAGTTGGATTGCAACCACAAGTGGTATGCAAGCATCTGGTATGCCCAATTCCTCAATCAGACGACTACATGGCTAATCAATGTGGATCACGCATTGCAAAATAGTTTGGTTGTCCTGAATCTCACAGAAAACGGTAGCCTTGTGCTCTCATACGGCAGCTCGGTCATCTGGGCAAACAAAGGGATGGAGAAACCCGCTTCCACCATCAACATAATGAACAGGGAAACTTGTCGTGTATGGAGCCCAAAACAAGTCTCAGTAGATTTCGGTATTGCTTTTAGATTTGATTGTGTTTGTATTGATGTTTTTTCATAATTTTTTGGATCACAACATGTGATCTAAAACATTGATGAGAAAACACTAACACAATCAAATCTAAAAACAATACTGAAATCTACATTATGAATTGTGGAAACTTGATATCTTAAGTTCGATATATTCTGGCAGAGCTTCGACTATCCACAGAACACGTGATTACTGGGGATGAAGATAAGCAACACGCAGCTACTGACGTTGTAGAAGAGCCCCTGGGATCCCACCCCCGATCT
Source organism: Sequoiadendron giganteum (assembly GCA_007115665.2). Lineage (NCBI taxonomy): Eukaryota > Viridiplantae > Streptophyta > Pinopsida > Cupressales > Cupressaceae > Sequoiadendron > Sequoiadendron giganteum. The sequence goes on along the minus strand of CM021109.1, from coordinate 32,025,983 downwards.
CTGCAATCTCGTGTTAGACGCGGCCAACGATCAATTCATTCTGTAGGGGAGAAACTCCATCAAGTAATAGTAATCCGGGTCCTGGAATGGCCTATACTTTAGCAAGATTCCCGAGATGACGGAATTTTTCATGTACCTCTTTGACTATATCAACAATGGGACATACAAGTATTTCAGATATAGAGTGAAGCCATCGATAACTGTTCCAACACATTTCATCATGTCAGACTTGGGGGACATTAAAGTCTACAACCAGCTGGACAATAGAAATGTATGGACCATGTTTTGGGCACAACCGCGGGATCAAGGCTGGGCTTAACCAGCACACTCTAAGCGTTGACCGCTTAGGTGGCTGGTGTGGGCCCATTCCATATGCTCCTTTCACCGGTACTTGTTTCCGTTTCCTGAGCAGTCTCGTTAACCGTTGCGGTCAGCACCGAAACGCCCACTTCCCGCCTATCATTCAAATCAAACTCAAAACTTGATTCCCGCGCTACGGAAGTTTGATGGATGCTGGCAAAGAGTTTAGTTATATAAAGTTATTATAGCGAACGGAAGACAAGCTAAAATGCTCTGATAGACATGCATACAAAATGTGGAATCACAGACAAGGGACGTGAACTCTTCGACCAAAAACCTTAAAAGAGATGTGGTGTCATGGAATGCCATGATGCATGGATTTTTTTGTAAAGACTTCAGTAACTTCCAAGCAAATGCAACTGGCAGCTGTAAAACTAGAGTCTGCAACCTTTGCCAGCAGCCTCCCTGCCTAAATGGGAGCTTTCAAACAGGGTAGGGAATCTGTCAAATGATAACGGAGGGAGGAATTTTGTCAGATGCAGTTGCCACTACCCTCGTAGACATGAATGGAAAATGTGGAAGCATAGACAAGGGGCGGTAACTGTTTGAAAAAATGCCTCCACAAAATATGGTTTAATGCAATGTTGTGATTGCAGGATATGCACAAAATGGATTCATGACAAGTTCAATCCTGCCACAATCCTGCGTTTGCATTTTGTAGAGTTTTATCAAACCAAAGCACCTGCAGTTTGGAGAAGCACAATAATATATTCATTTTGAAGATGACAGGCGATGGAGAGCATCGCTTCAGTCCTGAATTCACGGATTCTATTATTTCAGAAATTGCCCACGTTAAAGTTTTGTTAAAAAAAATTTATAAATGTTTTGAAAAAAATGTAAGAAAGAAGTTTTGTTTAAAAAAATGGGATCTAGTGAGGATAGTTTATTCTTAATTTTTCATCAATTTACCATAATAGTGGGGAAGCTTACGAAGGCCAACGTGTGTTTGGATTCTATATTAATTTTCTTTATTTTTAATATTTCAAAAGTGAGTAAATAATTTGGGTTTTTTTCAATTATTTGACATTACTATCTACTTACTATCTACTTACTTAGTAATTAATTTTCAATGAGTTTTTTTTTTATAATTTTTTTTATTGAATTGGTGTAAATATAATTGAATGAATATCAAGTTTTACAAATACAATAAATATATATTATCATAATTTATAAAGTAAATAATTACAATAAATGAAAAAATGAATAGACTATTAAATAAAAAAAATGCTCAATCTCACATGTCTAATTGTTGACAGGTGTTTTGACACACTCATCAATTCAAGTAAAGTACTAGGTGTACCTCACTTCTACTCAAATGTAATCAATCTCTTGGATGAAACTCAACCAATCAAGATGTATTATTGATCAACAAAGTCAAAAATAGTATCCAATATAAAATTATATGTATAAAGAAATAACTTCAAAAATAGCAATTTAAAGAGGTCTACCCTCTTGCAACAATGCATGGTTCTAAATTAGCAAATAAACAATAGCATTATATTTACACGACATATTGCCATTATTAAAATAATGTTTACATCAGATTTATAATTTCTATCCTATGTCTATCAATATACTAGTGTTATCAGCTACTCTTAAATATACCACAGTGCATCATCATTACTATCCTTAAGGTATTTATAATTTGATATCTTTACATTTAAATATTGGATGACAATCTATGTCAATCCATTAAAGGAGTAAATAAAAAAATCGAATGATTTGGAGCCTAGGTCATTAAATCAATCCATGAATTTTTGGTTCGTATTCATCTTCTTCATGAAGTAACATTTGACACCTATTCTATCATGTTTGTCTCACTTTATATTTTAAAGTATCTACTTACTATCTTTGTAGGGGATTTCTTGAGTTCCTCTCTTAGTTTGGTAGCCCTCTTAGTGCCTTTGATGATCAAAAATTCACTTCTTAGATGTTCTTCCCTATTGTAATTTTCAAACCAAAATTGAATTCTTCAAGGTGGGGGAGAAGTGTAGTCCTTCTCACCTTTCATTAGAATTTATTACTGCAACATTATGTTTTCCATCTCAAATTTGAAATTATCAATTTTATCCTTTCCTCCTAAATTATTCTACCATATCTTTGACTAGGATTATATTATGGTGATCAACTCTACTACATCATTATGCGAAGAGGAAATATTTTTTATCTACTTAGGTTATAAATTAAAGGATTAACTGTAAAATAAACCACTCAATTCATTTTGTTTATGTTAAGGTTTCTTTCTATTTTCTAACCACACTTTTAAATACTTCTTCATAAATTTTTATTGATTCCTCAGTTTTTTTCATCTTCCATATTTTCTTTATGATTTTTGTTCTTACATTAGGTGAATGAAAATTTGTCAAAAATAAGTCACTCAACACTTTCCATGTTTATCATGCTTAGATCATTCTTTAATGTGCCATATTAGTGCCCCATCAATGAGGGTTTGAGCCACAAAATCATATAATTGGGTCTAGTGATCATTAATGCCAACTCCACTCCAATGAAAGTCCAAGGTAAAGAGATGTTTGCTAGCATCCCTACTGTATTTATGAAAAATAGGGAGATTACTCATTTGTTTATCCATATTTGGAGGAGGTAAATGTTTTCTTGATTTATTTTAAGTATGATGGATTATCCTTTCTCCTAATCTATTCTATATTCTTGTATCGCACTTTTTCTCTTTTTATCATGGCTTTATTGTCTAGTTTCATTCCTTTTCTACTTGACCAAATTTCTTTCTCTACCATTATCTCTTGGTAACCAAACATCTAAAAACTCACTTCCTAATATCTATCACAAATCTTGAATACGTAATTTCTTTTCGATGTTTCTTTCTCTAGCTTAATTAAAAATTCACCACTTATATGGACTCTTTAGAAAATCTTCTTAATTATGAAAAAATGGGTTGTATTTTACTCGATGAGGTTCATCTCCTCATAGTGGGTAAACCCACAAAACTGGTTTACAATTCTAGTGAGGAAGGAAAATTCCAAAAACACCATCATGTAGAAAATTTTAGTTTTTGGGGGTTCAAACGAACCCCCCTTCGAGCGAACCCAAAGGGGGTTCACTCGAACCCCCCTTCGAGCGAACCTATTTAATGTTGGGTCCCACCATATTCCACAATTCCCATAATGAAAAATAAAGGTAAACTTAATGGAAAGGGGGGTTCGCTCGAACCTAGGTTCATTCAAAACCCTCTTAAACCCCCTTCTCCCCCTTTAGCACCAAATTTCTCCAAAATTTATCCCTTTCAAGCTTGAGTTGAGGATGAAAATGGAGGAGACTTCATAGACCCAATTGGATGATGGTAGTCCTTGAAACGAGTTATCCAACGAATATAATTTTAATATGTTTTGGTTTTATTATGTATTTGATTTTTTAGTTTGATTAAACATAGGTTTTTCATCAAAAATCAAGCTCTCTATTCTGCACATGTGGAAAAATAGCAAATTATGAATTTTTTTTTTGAAAAATATCAGTGCACTAGATATTGAAATCTTTGATCCAACAAAAAAAAAAGAATTTTGATACATAGAAAAAAAAGGTTAAGTTTTATACGGTCCGCCTATGTCTGAATTGTAATTGGTTTGAATTCAAAACTTGATTAAGGAAAAAATATTCAATAAAACATTATGAAACCAAATGAAAGTGCTAGATATCATAGTTACAAATCTAAATTGAAAAAAAATAGAATTTTATCCTTCATGGAAAAAAAATTATGTTGTATACAGTAAGCATCACTCCTTAAAAATGGTGTTTACTAAAAAAAACTAGTTTTTGAAGGAGATGGAAAGAGAAGTGCAATCTGATTCCAAATTTTTTGAAAAAAATATATTTAGACTCTATAAACAAAATGTCACAAATCATTACTTTGCATCATTATATGGAGACCAAAAATCCTAGGGCCAAAGGTAAAGACATAGTAGGGAGTGAAAGCATGGGGAAGGCCATGATAAAGTATGTAGGTAATGAGAAGTCTAAAAGACTAAAGTAGTCAAAGGTCTCAAACAAAATTGAAATGTTGGGTTTCAAGGAATGAAGTAAAAGGATAATGGAAAGAGGAAACGTATAAGCCCAAGGCTAGAAAGAGACACAATCACCCCTAACACTTTAGAAATTTCTATAGTTAGAGATATTTAGGCACATGACGAGTATAACAAAAGGAAATGCACTACAATAAAAATATTTTTGAATAAGGGGGTTCATTGAAGGAATTCTTTGATTGGTTATAAATGATGGCCAAAACATGGCTTTATTTAGAAATAAAACACTAGACTTAGATAAATTTTCACCTACTAATATAGGCCCCAACATCACCTAGGATGAGGCAAGGTAAAGATATCACATAGCAACTATGGGAAAAAAATATAAATCTTTCATTAGATATCAATGAGGGAATCTATAGACAACAAAATAAAACTAAAAAGGAATTAGAAGCACACTAGAATCCTTACACTAAGAATGATATGTAAGGTAAAGGCTCAAAAGGACAAACATCAATGGAGGGGTTCCCTAATTTTATCTAAAATTAGAGACGATGTTGCAAGACATAAATAAATGGAAACTTTATTAGGGAATGTTCACAAACATTCTATGATAAGTAAACCAACTTAGTAACCCATATATTAAGGTTATATCTAGTAATTAGATTTTTTTTTTTTAAATCATAAAATAAATTAATCCTCATGGGTTAATTAGGCCTTGGAATAATTCATGGAAAAATGGGTGTGCAAGTGAGTTTATTTCCTCTTCATGAAATCAACTAAACTGATCATTAGAAGTATATGAATTGCAACAATGTTGGAGATAAATTTCATGTAGTGTGGGAATCAATAAATACTCAAATGTTCTTAACAACTCTAATAGTTGTTCTAGGGGGACATGTCTAGAAAACCAATTTTAGCAATTGCCAACTTTTCACTATAGCGACAGATAAATAATTTGTTTTCCTCCTTTTCCACACTACTAAGTAAGTGTATTACATCTAAAAAATACCCTATTTCCTTCATCTCCCAAGCTAATTTCTCCAACTTCGCATAGATTTACTATGTGGATGTTATACCTCCTAAACAGGAAGCATGTACCAATTTATGGCCTTCAATCTAACTACATCATGGGTCTTTTAAATTCCTTATCTTTCATCAATCTCCTTACCATTTTCTCACACCATCTGCCCACTTTTGCATATATGTTTGGAACCAAAAATAAGTCACATCTTTTTTAGGATCCAAATAAAAAAGTACGATCGCTATAAATATGCTTGAGCATATATTCATATGTGATTTGTAGGCAACAAGAAAACAAATCCACACAACCATCATAATTTTAAATGGCATCTTAACAATAAAGCTTAGGCTGTCCTCAAGGTAGCCAACATGAGCAAGTAGGTCAACCATGCACACACAAAGATCAATTGTAGGTGTAATATAATTTAAGGGTTATCCATGTGATTAAAGTATGTATAGTCCAAATGCACTAAACTGCATGGTTGCATGCACATATAACAAAAGAAAAGTTTATAATGTGAGGATATGTTCCAAAGTGCTTCTCAAAGTGCTTCGTTAATTCAAATACATTGAGAGAATCCTTGCAAAATCCATTTTGTGCATACCACAAACATCCTATTCCGTGAGAACACATTTCTTTGAGGTATTTTGTCAAATAGTTGACATGTCTTGTCTATGTTTTCACATTTTTCATACACTTCTACCAAAGCATTTACAACAATAATATTTGACAAAGATCCCACTTTTGTTAAGCTTTGGTGGATGCCTATACCTTGTTCTTAAGCTCTCTTATTGCCAATTTGTTTTGTTTGAAATTTTTTAAAGCCTTGTCATGAATCCATTTTTGTGCATATCCTACAAATATGGCATACCATTTAATTGTAAAAGTAGAAAGTGTATATCTTGTACTTTTATCTTTTGTTTTATGTCATTACATGTGGATGTTTTAAATACATATTCTAATACATGATTTATAATAATTTGAGTCTTCATTTATCTTAGTTATCCATTGATCATAAGAAAAAAAGCTTAATATATGCTCAAATATTTATTAGCTCTCAAATTGCTTGTAAGACTTGAGAAAAAAAAATTTAATTATATTTACATTGATTTAATAAAATAAAATAAAATGAAACTCCTTGAAAATTCATTATAAATAAATAGATAATAATATCAAATTATTTATTGACTTTCAAATTACTACACCTGCACCATAAATATTCTCTTTGTGTCATTTTTCCATTCTTCATTTAATTTAATCTCCTCTTTTCCAATTAAATGAAAAAAAACTTTCAAATTATTAAAAAATAAACAAAGCTAAATTATAGTCCAAACACACTCGGCCTTTGTAAGCTTCCACATTGTTATGGTAAATTGATTAAAAATTAAGAATAAGATAGATCCCATTTTTCTTATTTTTTTTATTTTAACAGAACTTTTTTGTAATTTTTTAAAAAACTTTTAAATTATTTTTTAAAGAGAACTTTGACATGTGCATCTGCAGAAATATTGGAGTCCATGAATTCAGGGTTGAAGTGATGCTCTCCATCGCCTCATCCTCAGGATGAATATATTCTCGTGCTTCTCCAAACTGCACATTTATTTTCTCTTAATTATTTTCGATTTTTTTTCCTTTGGTTTGATCAAAACCCTACAAAACCCAAAAGCAGGGTTGTGGCAGGATTGAACTTGTCACGAATCCATTTTGTGCATATCCTGCAATCAGGACATTCCATTAAACCACATTTTTGGAGGCATTTTATCAAACAATTACCGTCCCTTGTCTATGCTTCCACATTTTGTATACATGTCTTCCATGGTAGTCGCAACTACATCGTCTGAAAAATTCCTCCGTCCGTTATCATTTGACGGATTCTATACACTATTCGAAAGCTCCCATTTTCGCACAGGCAGGGAGGCTGCTGGCAAAGGTTGCGGAGTCTGGCTTTACAGCTGCCAGTTGCATTTGCTTGAAAGTTACTGAAGCCTTTACAAATAAATCCATGTTGCGTATATCCAGGATCATGGCATTCTATGACATCGAATTTCTTTGAGGCGTTTGGTCAAACAGTTCACGTCCCTTATCTGTGCTTCCATATACATGTCTATCAAAGCATTGTAGCTTGTCTTCCGTTCGCTACAATAACTTTGTATAACTAAACTCTTTGCCAGCATCGATCAAACTTCCGTAGCGCGGGAATCAAGTTTTGAGTTTGATTTGAATGATAGGCGGGAACTGGGCGATTCACTGCTAACCGCAACGGTTAACGGGACTGCTCAGGAAACGGAAAAAAGTACTGGTGAAAGGAGCATATGGAATGGGCCCACACCAGGCACCTAAGCAGTCAACGCTTAGAGTGTGCTGGTTAAGGCCAGCCCGGGATCAATGCCAGGTTTATGTTCTTTGTGGGGCCTACGGGACCTACGCTATGAACGACATTTAGTCTTGCAGCTGCTTGACGGCTTTCAAACCCCAAGATGAAAGAGACTGGGAGGACCAAGTGTGGTTTGATGGGTGTAAAAGATGGACCAGTCTAGATTGTGGTAGCATGAGCACAGACGACTTCACGGAACTCACCGACAGGTCCTTGCCTGCAGGCGTCGTCGTTATGGCCGGGTTGGCCTCCATGCAAGATTGTCGAAGTTCTTGCCTTAGACGTAATTGCTCCTGCACATCATATGCTATCAAGGGTACCCATTGCATTCGTTGGCATGGCGACTTGCTCAACCTGGTCAACTCGTCGTTCTCATCCCCTTCACTATTTGTACAACTGGCTACCTCGGACTTGCCTCTTGCTAGACGACCTAAACGCCTTGTGTGCAATGGGTAGGCCGAAGACGTGTGGAAGATTTTAACTAAAATTTGTGGTTTTCAATTTTATTGACCTGATAAAGCAATTCTTGTCCATCAAATGGGTCCAACAGGACATATAAACTAGCAATTGCACTTGTGTGTGCAATGGGTACGTCAAAGAGTTCTAATTTGAAAAGAGCAAAGGAAATAGAAATTGAAGGGAAAAAATATTTTATGTTGGTGTTTTCTATCGAGAATAAAAATTTAAGTTGTGGCTCTCTAAAAATAGAATCATAGGTATTACAATAACTTTTTCTGTTGATTTATGTGAAGTGTTATATAACAACTCATGAGAAGGAACAAAGATGATTCCACATATAATATAAAAGGAACAATTCCCATAACCTAACTTTGATATCTTACATCAAGAAGGAAAAGGTTCTGAATATGGCTAACAAACTAAAAACTAAAAACCCCAAACAAATTCTGCAATCAGAAAATTAGCCTAACAACATGGTAGATTAAAACGAAAAAACTCGAAACAAAACAATAGATTTGTGTAATGGTGATCTACAATCGTATATTGCTGAATATGTTGAGCTAAACATGATATACTCACAAATCTTAACCCTCAATACTCTATATATCTCCCATTAAATTATATGCATTTGTTAAAAATAAAGGTTTAATATTAGATCCTTTTGCATAATTCTAAACAATACAAAGCACTAAAGAGCAAAGCAGAGCTTGAAACTTATCGAAAAGAAAATGACACAGTAAACGATTCCACATATAATATAAAAGGAACAATTCCCATAACCTAACTTTGATATCTTACATTAAGAAGGAAAAGGTTTTGAATATGGCTAACAAACTAAAAACTAAAAACCCCAAATAGATTCTATACTCAGAAAATTAGCCTAACAACATGGTAGATTAAAACGAAAAAACTCCAAACAGAACAATAGATATGTGTAATGTTGATCTACAATCATATATTGCTGAATATGTTGAGTTGAATAGTATATACTCACAAATCTTAACCCTCAATACTCTATCTATCTCCCATTAAATTATATGCATTTGTTAAAATTAAAGGTTTAATATTAGATCCTTCTGCATAATTCTAAACAATACGAAGCACTAAAGAGAAAAGTGGAGCTTGAACCCTATTCAAAAGAAAATGACATAGTAAAACTATGTTTTTTTATTAAGGGTAATGGAGGGTTTTTGAAAAGGTCCAGCCCCTTTTACAAAGATGAATAAAGATAGAGTGATGACGACCCATAACAATAATGAAACAGCTACAAACTTGTGAGCTTGATAGATCAAAATTCGACTTCAATCTCCACAACAATCAATTGTTTGCATACAAGAAATTGAACTAACTAGACCATTATCAAAGCTCCAATCATGGAATTAGGAACCTAATCACAACATCATGATATAACAATATCATGCACCAATAATTTAATACACAACACCAAACTGATCCTCTCAACTAAGAATCGCCTACCAAAATTAACAAGTAACAATCCTAACACCTCAACTAAGAAACTCCAAGAGTCATCAATGGCTAACAAAGATTTCATCTTCTTCACTCACATGAAGATAACCATCTCCTAACCATGAAAGTTATCTTTTTAAAGAACTCTCACTACAATAATAAGATCTAAAAGATCATCCATCACCAAGTTATGAATCCACATCAATACCAAATCTCCCACTAAACCATGATATCAATCTCTCTAGACAATATGATAAATAACATGCTACAAGTCTCCATAACTAACTATCTAGGTGCTCAAGATAATACATCCTCTCATCTCAAAGAAACATACCAATGCACAAATGACCACAAAGAAGGCCAAGTAACAAATTATGCATCTTGAAACAAAATTAATCTCATGGATATAGATAGTCCACATATGAGTCATCCCAGTACAACAAAATAATTGGAAAGTGGGTTGTGTTATATGTTCTAAACTATACAAAATAATTCTCCCAATACCATTCCCCGTTGTTTCAATAGCAACCTTCTTAAGGTATTTCTATATACCTCCATCCTTTGACACTTGGAGAAGAATGGATAATCAATTGACTAAAATAGTATCTAAGTACATAACTATCAGGATCAAATGCATGCCTTATATGATAAATTTGTGGCTATCAAAGTGACCAAGAATTACAAATTCAAGAAATAAAAAGTTATAAGTTCAATGCATAACATTCCAAATTGAGGACACATCTAAAACACCAATTTTTGGTAACAAACCATCAAATTATACAATTCATCAAATTTATCTATTCACGTTATTCTTGAAGCTAAATATTATTTTTTATTCAATTTAATTTCCTAACTTACCATTTAATTCCAAGTTATCTACTCCCATCTATTTTATTCATTGATAAGTTAATTTACGCTTATGTGTATGCATTTCATTTGATTTGCCTAGATTATTTTGAAAAAAAAAAAAAATTCCTTCACAACTATAAATAATAATATTTTATTTTTATAAGATTAGTGTGATAGGGGAGTGGCCCCAGTAGTTAAGCACTCTAAATAAGCACCTCACAATATCCTAAATAGTAAATAATTATTTTTTAAAATCTCAAATAACCTATGTAGGCGGGTTAAGATCTTAAGCTATTCTTTGACGTTTTTGACATCAATTATATAACTGCATTAACTATATCATCATTGAGCTACCTAAAAATACCCCATTTTTTTTTATTGAAACCTATATACCAAAATACGCATTACAAATCAACTTATTTGTGAACATAATAATCTTGATCGATTTGAATAAAATTTCACAATAAAGTTGAAATACTTCACAAAAATATACAAAATTCTATGACATAGATGACCTCACCAAGAAATCATCCTTCAAATATATACAACTATTGTGAAACCCAATCAAAGTTGAAGGGAGAAGCATACAATTGTGAAATCCAACAAAATTGAATCTATATTTTCCTCCGCGCATGTGATACTGTGTTTTACTCTCCTAAAAATATATACATGCATATAATTAATGTATGGAACAAATAGACACCAATCATTGTCATTCTTATTCTTGGTAGAGTATTCTTAGTTTGACACGTATTTAACATAAATTTAAGGTCAAGTGAAATTTGTCAAAAGTATTTGGAGTTATAGCTTTGTTCTGCACTATGGTAGGAGATTAAGACAAATGGGATTACATTAATATTTAATTAAGAGCTCCACATTCATTGCATTAAAGTAATATGTATTAAATTTTTATATGAAAGGAGGATATGGGTGCTACCACAATAATGGGTTACACTTTTTGGGACATCTTGATTTTTGCTAAAATCACACATTTTTAGAAAATATAATGATTTAAGACTTAAAAAGGTTTCATTTTAAGGGTTTTAATTGAAGAGGGTTTGATCAAACCACTTATATCAAACCCACTTGGATAGAAAGCCACTAGTTTTAAACTATACCTATAATGGAGTCTCCTCTACACCTATCAAAATGTTGATAAAAAACCACTTTTGATTTGCCTTTTAGGGGATCAAATTAATTAATTTAAAATTATTATTTTTTAAACATGTAGTCCTTATTATGAGCTTCCCAAAAAATATAATTTTAAATATATCTAATTTTATTATTATATTTATTTTTTATTTCTTGTGAATGTAGGTTTTTCAATGAAAATCGAGGTCTTTATTTCAAACATACACAAAAATAGGAAAAGAGAGAAAAAAAATTCTTAAAAATTCATGTACACTAGCTATTGATGTCCTTATTCCAATAAAAAAAGAATAAGTTAATTCAAATGAATACAAAAAAAGTTATGTAGTTGAAAGTATAATATATCCAAATTATAATTATAATATGTTGGCTTCATTTTTTAACTATTGTATTTATATATTCACAAATAATTATGTATTATATATATAATTTTTTAATTTTTATAATGTATTTCAAGAGATTATAGATATTGATAATATTGAATATTTTCTTTCATAGATAACTATGAATAAGTGAAAGCATAGAATATATTTTGTTATCAAATATACACATGCGTACATGCATATTCATTCTCAACCCATTAACAAGGATAATATCTTATTTAATTTTAATATAAATGACTAAATTTTTGTTAAGAATGATTCTTTATTTAAAATGTATTTTAACATAAAATTATAAAACTATCTATATTTTAAAAATTTGAAAAATTATTACGAGTGTTGAAATTAAATTGGTGACTAAATATACATATTCAAAAGATAAAAATTTGATGTGAAAACAATCAAGTAAATTAGAGGTTAATCTCCTTATATAAACCAAAAATATTACAAACCAAATTCCCCCTTTTGAATCTCTATAAAAATTGAACTTTTACAATACTTCTAGAATGTCCTTTCAATTCTACCTTTCAAAATTTATTAAACAAAATTGTTCCTTTCATGCTCAACAAATGCATCAGCAAAGGATTCTTTTTCTTTAGCGGACATAACTGGGGTCAACATTGTAGAAGACATGAATGATTGTGTGGCCGATTTTGAGCATAAATGACAACTCGTCCAAACACAAGGAGATTGTGCATAGTTGGGTGAAAATATGGCAATATGAAGTAAGAATCTACACATGGCCTCTTGTATTTCGGATGGTATAGCATCGAACAGTTCAAGCTCCTCTTTATCTAGAAAAACTTGAAACCCCATGCCATGGAGGGTGTTGTAAATAGAAGAGGCTAGCTTATTTTTGGTGTCAGGACCACGATGATTAATGAGCACATCGTAGGGTAGTTTCTTTGATGCAGATGTAGATGTCGGTGTCGTTTCCTCAAAAGCATTGCTAATCTACATAGCTATTACCATTGGAATAAAATGGAAAAGGAAGGGACACGAACAAGGCTAATGAATAGAAGTGGGTTTAGGTATTGCTAGATAACTAATCAGAAGGGCGACACCAAAAATCTTACACCTCCTCAATTAACTAAACAATCTTGCTTTTAAACATTTGAACTCCGAGCTATTTACTTTTTGTACTATGTAGTGAAGATTGTTCATGAGAAAGAGATACGATAGGGCCACGTCTTTGTACAGATAGGATTTTTTTTCGAGCTTGCACAAGATGAAGACGGTCCATCCAAGGTGAGCGGATAGCGGGGTAGAGGGATCATTCCACTCATTGTTGGGTAGGACTTTCCATAGCTCTCCTAGTGCGTCTATGATTATGTTTGCCAAATTTTCCTTATAATCAGATAGAAAAGATAGATAATTCATAACGTATCTGGTTAGAAGATGAACAATGCCCCCTGGAACGGGAACCTTAGATTTCTCCTTCTCAATGGCCTTCTCAAATTCCATCAAAATTGTCTGGGCCGCCTCGCCTAGTTGTACCAAGATCCTCCTGGCCTGCTCGTGCATGCTTCGGCAGGGTTCTTGAGAATATGTGTCTTCTATGTTGGGCATAAGATCCGTGAGCGCTTCGTAGAGGTCGAGAACCCTGAACATTCTTTCGAGCGTCTGACTCTTGGAGGCCACTGCCTCTACGAAGTCAAGAAGCCTTTATGTGCACTCTTTGGCGATTTCAGCAAAACAAGAATCTCTCATCTTATCAAGCCCCTCGAACACATCGACGCACAGCTACTTCTCTCGAGTGAACAAAATCTGGATACTGATTGAAAATTAATAGGAACGATCCTTTAGTCATGTAAACGAGTTATTTTAGATTTAATTCAGTTAAAATTTCATCTCATTTATAATCAATGGTTGGCGAGGAACGGACTATCAACCATGCCCTCTAGTGCGTTTATATCCATTGAAGGACAAATGGAACTTTGAAATTTCATATAGGGACATGCCTTCGGCATAATAAATATGATAAATACAAAATTTGGACTCACCAAAATATAATCTGCTGATTGAAAGAAGATATAAAACTAGGCACCAGCAGTAAGTGAGAAATTTTATCAAGCATTACAAGTATGTTGCAATAACATGCATATTACTGAATATATGGATCGTATTTGAAAGTCTCAACAAATATAAAATATATCTCAATGAACACATAAACATAAATCATTTGAATGGTTGGTAACCATGATCACATAAATAATGACCATATTGCGAAATAAAATTGGGACAACACATTGAATAACTATTGGATATACTAAACAGTGACTGTAATATCCATTGTTGGCATCATTAAATATTAAAAATCCTAGTAATTTTGTAGAATTTGATAGATTAAATCAATAAGAGCAGTCTCAGAATAATATTTGATAGCTTCCATCATCTATCAAGTTAATTGTGAACTTTGTCCATGGAATAGTTCATATAAATCCATGTTGCAACCTGCATATAAATGGAAGAATTAAATTAGATGTGAGGGAGGTTCAACACAAATGTGGTACAAATACAATATTAATTTATCAGTTGAAGAGAACACAAAATAATTCAATTTTGTTGCTTAAAGTCAATTTTCTAAGGTGTGGGCCTACTTGAAATAACCCCTTCTATTGGTTTTATTTTACAACTGTGAAAGATATGCCAAATCAAATGGGGTGGATGGTGTTTTGAATAACTATGAATGCTAAAAATACCTTGAATTTTATGGTAAATTAAATTGCAATTTTGTTTATGGAAGATATTTTTGTTTACATGAGATATAGTTTTGTTGAAACTGAACACATTAATTGAACAACAAATTGCGGTAAAATTGTAAGAAAGATGCAATCATCTATAAATTAGAGAGGAATGGAGATCAAGAAGTAAATAAAGAGAAAGAAGAAGGATTTATCATTGTGAACCAAATTTGCAAGGGAGAGCTCCAAGACAAACAATAGCTTTACTAAAATATGTTGAAATATTTTTTTTGTAGTTTCCAACCATATGCAAGTCAAAATAAACTCCATCCATATGAAATATGCAAGTCAAAATGAACTCCATCCATATAATTGAAGGAGGTGTTAAATTGTGCAAGGTATATAATTGAAAACTTTCATGGAGTTTTCAAAAGCAATACAATATTTATTGGCATATATGTGTTTTGGTTTTTTTTATGGTGTATTATATAAGAATGATTTGAAAACTTGATATTTGCAAATAGCAAAAACTTTCAAATAGAAAGAAAGCATTAAAGTAATAAATAAAATTTAATTTAGAAGAATGATAATTGAGAGAACACCATTATGTAAATGAAAGAACAAGTATATTATATATATATATATAATTTTTTTGGCAAAATGCGATAAAAAAAAAGTGGCAACATTTTCTTGTGGTATAAAGTGTTTACAATTATCATATTGAGGCGACGTCTAAAGTGTAACACCCCCGCCACGAATCCCTAGAGGACAACACACTAACATAAAAAATGGAACAATTTTATTTTTTGAAGTGCGGTAAACACACTAATGCAAATGAAACACTAACACAAATCTAACCAAGTCCTCTAAGGCATGGATGACGCTACTTAATTTCCCATTATCTAAACTCGCAAGGTCGATAATTCATTACTTCAATAACTCTAACATCATTTGGAAACACATCTAATCAAGCATTCAAAATGATACATCCATAACATTTATTCAATAGAAATCATCTAAATCATTTCAATTAATTACATTCACAATAACACCTGTTTCAAGATTAATACATAATATATTTCATCCTTTATTTGCATCATTACATATACATCAGTACACAATATCTCCTCGAATTACAACTGAGGAGTGTGCATCCAAGTATGATACATGATACATCAGAATATGATACAATGCAAGTACAATAGTAACAATCCAAGTGAGCTAGTACAAATGCAAAAGTCTTCAATCCAGAAGAAGTCGTCACAAAATTGAACAAGGAGAGGGAACCTAATGGAGAACAATGCACTTTCCACCCAACCATGTGAAACCCAAAGGTCCACCCCCGGTGCTAGGAGATAGAAAGGGTTCCACCATCATGATCAAATAAAGGACAAAAGACAACACAAGGCTAGCATGACAACAATAAACAAGTAAAGTGCAACATCAATCAACAGTAACATCACTTCTAGAGGTACACCAATCAAACAGAGACAAGGATCATGAGGATACTAGGTTGTCATAGGAGGGAGTGTCATCGCATAATTTTCCATGGGTTACCTTGGCGTAACCTTCCTAGGCTACCAGACTCCCATCCTAGGTTACCCTGGCTATCTCTACTAGTCGTCGAAACCCCATACAAACTATGTGGGATCAACATACCTTCCAATCAGACTAGGCAATTGATCTTGCCATTCCAAGCCTACTTGACTCATCTCAAGCCTATACGAGTACTTGATCCATGAGCGAGGAATTACCTTATCTTGATTAGTGTTATTTCTACCCACCCCCTAGTTCAATTTAGGTTATCACTTGATTACAAAACTCCCACCTAGTTACCCAAGTGCCACTTTGTGTGTCAGACCCCATTGAGAGCCACTCCCCTATTGACAACAAGGAGACCCCAAAAATGTTGAGAGAAAAGCCACTTGCACATCACAAGAATTCATAACAATACAACATAGCGCGACATAACCCTTCCCACTCACAATTTTTCCAAAGGTTGAAACCACATAGATGAATATAATTGTGCAAGGCTGATGACTATCACATGTTCGCTTAATACAAAACAATCATCTCAAGCATAACAAGAATTTCATCAGAAAGACAATTTCCCTAGCCTATGGAAGACTCATATACTCACTTTACAAGGTGACTTAAACATTGGCACAAAACCCATAATTTACTTTCAATTCAACAATCATTTACACTAGAACATATAAACAACTCAAATCGACAATAGAATCACAAGTTATTTAATAAATTTACAATCATAACCAAGATAATGTTTTACTACTATAATCAATATAAGAAGAGGATTAATATTCCAACCATCTAGCATTTATAGAAGGGCTTCATAACCAAAGATAATCTGATTCGTTTGTTTAATCAAACAATTCAATTGGTTAATATAATTAACCAATATTCTTCATATGTATTTAGTTCATATTTCTTCTAATTCTTTACTCAACTCTAAACTCGCATCTATCTAAGTAACTTCTTCATTTAACTATGGATGGTTAAATCATTCTCCTTTCGTGTTAATCTTCCATTTAATCTAATTACAATTACATCAATCTTTTTTTTATATACCTAATGTTTTCCCTTGTTTTATTCATTTAAATACAAACACACAACAATAATCTTTTATATGCAACACAAAACATATTCATACAATAATTCAATTCAAAGGCTTAAATAAGAATTGCAAGTTAAATTAACAATGCAATCATTGCATTCTCTAAAATTTCCATCCTAATCCAAGAATACTCTACTCTTATAAGGCCTAACCTTCCATCTATTTAATTGCAATATCACAATTATTCCAACTCTATAACTTCTATGAAATTTTCATTCTTCTATCTTAATAAATAAAATCACTATGATTACACATTTATAAGTGTACATATATATAAGCAAATTATATATATAGCAAAGTAAAGCTCAATGTAATTTTAAAAAAACAATTACAAATTATATATATATATATATATATATATATATATATAATGTACATATATATTTATATAAGTAGAGCTAAGCTCAACTGTAATTCAAAAAAAGAAATTTCAAATTATAAATATATATCTACCTCTATAATTATAAAAATACATAATTTTATTTATTTAAATTTATAAATTTAAGAAATATAAACGACTCTCATCGACCCCTTTACAATAATAAAAATCAAATGCAGCACACTGCAGAATCGATTATCATCGACCCATATGCAATAAACAAAATCGAATATAGTATACTGACAAATCAATTAAAATTCTTACACTCCTCTATCATAACTGAGCACCTAAGGTTGAGTTTGCTTGGCTGATTTCCATGAATGATGGAACTAGTCGATATCTGTTGTTTTCTAAATCACTTAATCCAAAATGAAATAACTTATTTTTGACGCCGATTCACAAGGTTTTATAGATACTTATTTTTGCATGCTAGAGATACCATGATCTGGTGATTTCCCCATGCATGGCGATTTGGGTGATAGTCAAGAAATTTATCATGAAATCTAATTGTTGGTATCAAACTCATAGTCAAATCAGCGAACATACTAAGGGATTCGCTGCAAATTCCAATGCAACAAAGATTCTCTATAGCGGACTATGCATTGTGTTGACGCAATATTTTGCATGTAGCAGCAGCTTTATGGGAAACTTAGCTATTGGGGGACACAATGCGCTAGCTAAGTAACCTCTGGGATTTTATCGAAGCCGTCTCTTCATTTTAATGGTTGAAGAAAAAGGTAGAGGAGATTGCAGGAATGTAAAAATTACACTACAGGTGATGCGCCAAGGTTTTAGACGAATTTCAACAAAGCATAGTGCGAAAATGCAAAGGCCCGAACCACTAAATTGCTGTTAGCTAAGTTAATTTTTCCCACAAACATTTATTATGCAAAAATACCCTCTAATTTGTATAATGTAACCAAGTATAACTTTATCTTTAACACAGAAGAGTAAGAGAAACATGATCTGCATTTTTATTTCGGCTATAAAAGGTTACAGAAACTGAAGAATAGGCATTCATACAAAATAAAGAGAAAAGCACAGGTCAATAGTTCCAACAAATGCATTGAGACAGAAAGGCCAAATTTATTTGGCATAGTCCGAAACTTTTAATTGAAAGCAACTATTACAAAAGGTCCACTTCTCAATGCCTGAGAGTTTTTCTTAAACTTAATCCAACTACCTATAAAGAAAACAAGGCCCAATTTATATGGCCATTCCACCGCTTGAAGACGCATCATGAAAAATATACCACGCGCAGCGATCCTCGGTTCAGATCATCTCGAGCTGCCACAGTAAACATCCATCAATCAGCAACACGCCAGTGAGGCCACGATACGAAATGGAAAACCATGCAGCAACAGGAGAAGACATGCGACAGCAGGAAGTACAAAAGATTCGTCGACATTTCCAAGGTAACCAATGTAGAAACAAAGTCGCCACATGTCACCCAGACGAAGCCCAGCAGAAAACAGCAAAGGCGCCTAGCAGAAAGCCGTGAGGGAGATCCATGTGGAGAGCTCCGAGCAAAAGTAAAGAAAGAAGCGGGCCCAACTTGGAAAAGTAGCCAGTACGAGCCACGCGGCACGCCGATGAAAACTGCCGAAAAGCAAAGCAAAGAAGAACCGAAAAGCTTCAGGAGGAAGCCACATGGCGAGCACCGAGAATAGTGAGCATACAAAATTAAGGCGCAGCCGCAGAGGAAAAGAAAACTGTTAAGGCCTCGGCAGTTTTTGTTGAATAGTTTGGCGACTCATAGGGGATTTTCGCTCGCGGAAAGGAGAACCCCAAAAATTTTTGGCCCAGCAACAAAAATGCTCACAACTTCGAGAGGGCGGCCTGCAGATTGGTCCATACTTCGTTTGTTGGTGCAGAGAGAGTTCATAGATGCTCGTGAGCTAGTCTGAGATCGATGATTGCTTTGAAAGGAAATCCACCTGATACTTTTGTTTCCAATTCCAATTGGAAGAAAAGTTGTGCTAGTTGATGCACGATTGCCTCGATCTCCTCAGCAGTCAGAGATTGATCAAAAGTCTGGAAGACAGAAAGGTCCTGCTTCTTTTCTTCGATCATTTCAACAATATACTCCACTCCGGCTACTACCTGGTCCGTAATGAAAGGCGAGGGGAGGCCTTTCTGAGTCAAATGGAAAAACTTTTCCCGCATGTCGTTGGTGACTTAGTTCAACCAAGCTCTGCAATCTGCTACCTGTTGAATGGCCTCGTGCACGGAGATGAGGCTACTTGCGCTTAAAGCTGTTGTTATTCAGTCGTTGATGCCCATGCTACTCAATACTTCATCTGAAGCGGTATATAACTTACCCAATAAAATTCTAGCCTCGGGAACCTTGTCGGAGGTCAACTATTGGACCTGTTGTATTGATTCACTAATTGTTCCGTAGAGGCTAGCCGCTTGCGCCATAAACTTCAAGGTGGGCTGCAAAGTAAGGCACAAAACCTTCACCTTGTCCCAGTATGATGTGTGCAACTCTTTAGCAATTTCCAATGAGCTCATCTAGGGCGCAAGGGGTCGGGTCCTTAGGGTAGCCAATTCTGCCTCTTTGCTGCTTAAACCTACCACTGCTTCTGCCAAACTTTTGTCCAATGTGGAAATTTGCTCTTTTAGGGCACGAACTTCCCTTTCCTTTTCAACTAGGGCCAATTCGGCCCGCTCAGTCTTTTGGACCTCCAACACTAAGTTGGCACTTATTTCGAAAATCTCAGCAGTGGTTTTCTGTCGGAGCTCTCTCATCCCTTCAGTTTGCAAGTTAGATTGAGCTTGGAGTTCTTTCTCCTTTGCCTGGAGCTTTTCCTCACTTGCCTGGAGTAGTTCAACCTGCTTCTCGAGAGTCGAGACGACCGCTTCACTTAAACCCTGCAACTCTTTGATCTTAATTTCTAAGGTACCCCTCTCCTTCTGTAGCCGACTTATTTCATTCTCCTAGGCCTTGAATTTGTTTACCCAAATGTCGACTTTCCTTTTTAGCTCCGCAATCTGATCGTCCTTCTTCTTTTCCTATCGGCTGAGCTTGAAAAAATTAGTAGTCACTATTTTTTGGGTCTCCTCCATCAGCTCAACTTTATCCTGCGGCCAGGCCTGCTGCAAGTTTAACTCGACAATATTCACTGAATAGTCACTGGGCTGCATTTCACCTACTACCTTGATCACATTAGGAGTGATCTTTCCAAACATCAAGGAATTCTGGCTTTAATTGAAAATGGTTTGCTAGTTGGGCTCTACCTGCTTGGTTGTGTCCTTCGCCCTTCGCTTGTTGATCTGGTTGGTGCGGATGCTTTTATTTGCATTGACCTGTAAGAAATATTCTTGGGCCAGGATACCCAGTCCGCCAGCGAATGGATACTCCTGAGGGACGGCCAGCGAGAAAGACAGTGTAGCTGATACATCAGAGGTCTTGCTGAGTCACATTATAATAGCCGGGGAGAATGGCGGGATAAATTGGCCACTCGGAGGGGATGAAAATGAGGTGACAGTGTAAGGGAAAACTAGAGACGCACCAACTGCAGGGCTAGGCCTTGGGGATAAAAATTGTTGGCCCACGAGCCCGGTACTGACACCAAATTGCGTTTCGGGTAAGGTATGGAAAGCGGAAGACACAGGAGGGAAAACCGGAGGGGCGAGACTAGAATATTCAACAAATCTAGTGGTGGAGGGGACTGACGCGGATGAAATAGCAGGGGCAGATTGTGGCGAGACCAAACACATAGAGGAGAGAGAAGAGGGAGGAAAAATTACCTGATGCTCGATTTGAGCTGCAAATGATTCGGTCGCTCCCTTCTTCGACTGTTCCCTCTCTTCACTGGCCTCTTCAGTTCATTGTCACTTCTCTTCTGGGAAATCATCAAGGTCAAGAATGACCCGTTTCTTTCCACTGGTGGTCCTTGTCCGCTTCCATTTTGATTTAGAAGGGGCGGTTGACTCTAATGTTTTTTCGTGCAGCACTACCTCCTGCACAAGTTGTTTTCCAGTATTCTTCTCAAGAATTGGACTCTCGACGACAGCAGGGGGATTCTGGGTTACCTCCTCCTCCGATTCTGCGATAGCCTCCTCTCTTCTATATTGTTGCATGGATGTTGAGCAGTTTGGAGAAATTTCAACATCCAGATGTTCATTTTCCCAAATGTCATCAAATTTGTCATCGAGGGCTACCTCGTTATATATTTTTCCAGTTGCCAGAATTTCCTTTCGGTATATTCGGAAGGCTTGCATCTTTTCGGGTACCCAATTTAGCTTCTTTAATTTGGTGACCAGGGAGGATTCGATCATCAGCTTTGGGTTGGCCCTCCCCATAATGTGATAAAAATTTAGCCATGGCGGTCGACCATCCAGTGTAGGCAAATACTCGAGGCCTACATATCTACTTAAATCTCCCTCATGGGGATTCCTCCGGAGGTCCCAGAATGGCCGAGGCGAATGCGAGATCTTGATGTCGATTCCTATTAAATTATTGTTGGGGTTGTAATTCCATGAATCATCTATTAGTACTAGCCTGAGGTGACCCAACTTTGAAAGCAAAACCACTTAGGTATCAATCTGTGGGGTCCTCTTCTTTACCAGTGACACAGAACCAAACATTATCGACAGAAACAAATAGGAGGTTAAGTGTTTTCCTCCCCAGTAATCATCGTCAAGGGTACATAGCTGCCTCATTGCCTCCAAGGCCAACACTCGATCGGAGAGAAAACGAGGAAGCCGGAAAGGCTCCCGGACGAAACCTAGCAAGTGGAGCATGGTGAAATCTACGCCAAAGAATCAGTCGCAGGGCAGAGTTAACTTCCCCAACCCGGACCTCTGTCGGGGCGATATGCGTTCAGACATATTTAGGCCAACCCGATCCAAAGCCCTTATAGCCGGGGCTATGAATGAATCTGAGAATGCATAGTAATCATAGGTTTTTGACATGAAGGGGGTCCATGTCGAAACCGGCTTCCTTAAACCACCCTCGTCAAAAATAGACAGGGACATAAATATTGAAAAGTAATCCAGGTTTCGGTGCAAAATTAAGTATGCCAGGAAAGACGAATACCTGAACTTAGAGCCGAGTCCAAATTCTTGCAACTATCGCCAAATGCCATCACTAATAACTCTTGCAAAATCAAAAAGTGGGCCCTCGCGATTCTTTTTTAGCATAAAGCAGAGGGACATTTGAAACTGATGAACCTCTTTGTCTGAGTCCAAACCGCACACCATCGCCAACATAGAAGCGGCAGATGAAGCCACACCTTTCAGAGCTTTCAAATTGAAAGGAAATTTGGGCAGGGCTGAACTACTCACTTACTGAAACTCAGAATGATAATACTATGGCCTCGACCGTAGCTCTACCCACTTTTGCTGCATTCTTTCCATATCAAAATTATCAACCTCCTTACCCAAAGGAAACGGGATGCACAACATATCTTGAATAGCCATGGGGCTAATGACTACCCGAAAATCCCTATCGCTGATAACCCCTGTGTTCGGGTCGAACCGTGCTACGCATGTTGCCACAACCTCTGGACAATGGTGCACCAAGGGAACCATGTACTGCGCAAGCCCACAATATCATAGCCACTTGGGGAATGGGTCTGACGTATGCTTCATTCTTTCTCATGCGGCCTCCCTAAGGGTCTTAGGATTGCTAGACAACTCAAGGTCAAAGACGTTGTCCCAATCCTCCAAGACCACTGCCTGGTCTCTATGAAGAATCGTGCTTAATTACTTCTGGTTCACTGGGTGAGTGAAAGGCCAGCTAGGCTTCGCAGGTATGTCTGGAGTTACATAAGACTCTCCATTGTAAAGCCGTACGTAGGGTGCATTCCTCATCTACTCACTTAGACTTACTTGAGCTGAAGTTTGTGTAGTGTTTTCTGCAATTTCGGCCATTTTTTGCATTCACAAGAGTCTTTTTGCAAATCTTTTCGCAAACGGCTAAGCTTCTCTAAACACTTCTCTCTTCTTGCGAATGCCTTAACTACTTAACTCTTGGCAATTTTTGTAATAAATATGTTTCCCTGCATGCCATAACTTGCCCTTTTGCTTTCTCGAGAAAGGCGGCCGAAACAGGTACGTGCTAGCCGTTTTTTCCAAGTTGCTTATTATGCGCTACCAGTTTTACTCATGAGGAAAGGTCGCCAACTAGCCAAAATGCTCCAACATTAATTAACAATCTTTCGCGTGTGATGGGAACTAATTCTTGTCTCGAAAGACGAACCCAGGTGCTCTCGCGAGCATTTCTTTGCAGGTTATTTGCATTGATTGACATCAATACTCATACAGGGCACATTGCCCAACAAAGATTTTCTCTATACCTTCACTCGATTCGGATAAGACAGCGGCGCTTCAAATCATTTACACCTAGCCGATCTGTGAACGATGTGGCAGCTCAACGAAGCAAGTTGCAAGCTGCTCCTGCACTTTCCCATCACCTCGCAAGCTGCAATACCAAAAACCAAGGCGAAGTGACACGCTTAGTATAATCATTAATCATGATTTCTTCGGCAAGCAAACCTTAGCCAGTCTATAAATTAGCTCCTTGTGCAGCATTGCAAACCACAATATCGGCTAGCCTTTCAGCTTAGCAATCTCTTGCTACCTTAGTAGTTTTAATCTTTTAACTTAGAAAAGCAGAAATCATGGAAACATCATTGAGGCTCACTTGCAAAAAGACCCAAGCTGCCTTTCTTGGCAAGATTACCTGCAGGCACCTAAAGCGTATGACAGGTGCAAAAAACCTATTATACGTGAAAGCCATCAAGTGGATCCTTGGGAAGGACTGCGTGCGTTATGAAGAGCAATATCGGGTGAACACAAGCATCTACTCCCACTTTGTCAAGTCTCTGTTGGATATTAGCGTCTCCAAGAGTAAGGTTTTCAAGTTGACGAAGCTGGTCTTTCCTCAGCTCTACCTCGGAGGTCTGGAGCGGGTTATATGCGCAGCCCAATTGGGTCGTGGGATTCTCTTAGTTCGAAACATTCACCTACAGCAGCTGCACAGAGGCATCGTTCCAACCAAGCCCTTTCTTTTCCATTTTGAGCTCAAAACCCATGAGGAGCATTGCGCTAGAGCCCACATAGGTTGCTACTTCTTGATGTGCATACACTATCTTGAGCCATTCTCTAGTTTTCAGTGATATGAGGACTTCAAGCGAATGGTATTTTCGGAGCCCGAGCCACTTGTTGCTATGATCGTCGGTCCCTCCTGCTAATATCTTGAAGACAAAGATGGTCACAAATTTTGCTTCTTATGCTCACAAGCCCCGCGTTATAGCGGGCATATGTAAATGTTACCATAGGGCCGCTGGCCCATATATATTGTAAATCTCTGACTTTCTGATGAATATAATATGCCCCTTTTAGATAATCTGGCCCATTTGTAAATTTCTTTCAATTGCTTGCATGATTTTTCATGTTTCAATTCAATTCTTGCACATAGAGGATCCAAAATTTAAAATAGCGAAGAATAATTACATATATACAAATATACAAAACTAACACATGTGCAGAATTAATAGAATCTTTTAAGATGTATTCCATTAACTGGAATACTCAGGGCGTTGCCTTCCATATCTTCCAACTCAAAAGAGTTGAACTATTTACACTTATAGATCTTGAATGGCCCTTCCCAGAGGTTATCAAATTTGTCGTGTTGTTCGGGTTTTGCTCCGCACTCGTTGAATTTGAGGACCAAATCCCCGCATTGTAAACCCTGATCAAAAGCCCTTTTGTCGAACCATTTCTTCACTACCTACTAGCGGCTATTCATTGCTTCCAGGGTGTGTTCTCTTTTCTTTTGCACTTTAAGCAACTCGAAAAATCGCACTTCCATTACCCCATTCTGTTCAATTTCCAAGGACTTGAGCAACTACAGGGCAGGAATTTCTGTGGCGATGGGCAGCAATGCCTCTTTCCTATACACCATCTTGTAAGGAGATGTTTTCAATATCTGTTTGGGCGTAATTCGATCTGCCCAGAGTGTTGTCTGTAAGTTTCTATGCCACTCTTTTTGATGTTCCGAGCCTATCTTTTCGACCAACCTGATGAGGTTTTTGTTAGTAGACTCTGCAAGACCATTTCCCTGGGGATAATAATTAGAAGAAGTCTTCAGGAAAACTCCATATTTCAGTGCAAACTGGCTCATCTTTGAACCTAGAAAAGCCTTAGCATTATCAGAGATGATTGTTTTAGGCGGGCCAAATCTGGCCACTAGCTCTTCAAGGAAATTAACAATCTCCGATTCAGTTGCATTTTTTAATGGCACTGCCTCAACCCACCTGGTAAAATAATCAGTTGCTATTAATATCCATCTATGTCCAGCCGAAGAGAAAGGGTTGATCATCCCAATGATGTCTAAACCCCATTGAGAAAAAGGTTCTTCTACCACTATTGACCTTAAAGGCATAGCAACATTCTGTCTCTTTCCGACATAGAACTGACATTCCTTACAAGACCTAATTAATGAAAATGCATCATTAAAAAGTGTTGGCCAAAAGTAACCAGCACATATAATTTTGATCGTCGTGGTTCTTGCAGAAAAATGCCCTTCGACAAGGCTATTATGGTAT
This sequence comes from Sequoiadendron giganteum, assembly GCA_007115665.2. NCBI lineage: Eukaryota > Viridiplantae > Streptophyta > Pinopsida > Cupressales > Cupressaceae > Sequoiadendron > Sequoiadendron giganteum. The sequence goes on along the minus strand of CM021109.1, from coordinate 31,999,673 downwards.
TGATCTAAAATCTTCTTGGCTTGTTCCTCATTTACGCACCTTAGTAGAATGTCATTGAAATTTCTTTTAAACAAGACACCCTCTAAAAAGACATAACTGTTATTCTGTAGGCGATAGAAACACCTTTTAAAGGATGGGAGATCATTCAGATACCTTCCTGTCTGCATAAAATTTATCCTATCTTCAAGCTAGTTGCTCTTAGAATTTTCTTCGTTTATTAACACAATTTCCAGAGCTCCAGACTCTGTCGCTACTTCACTGTTTTCAGTGATGTATTTACACAGTCCTTTTCTTTTAACGATTTTGATAGGTCTGACTTCAATGTCGTATTCTAGGATCTTGGTGATCAAGTTAGCTCTTTTTTCGGTGATTTCCCCCTCCATGATATATTCTTGCACACTAGGGTGTGGTACATAAACAATCACCTTATATGATATCAGATGCCAAAATTTCTTGAGCCCCTTAACAATGGCGAAGCTCTGCTTCTCTAAAAAGTTATACTTTACTTCATACTCCTTCAAAGTTTGTGAGTAGAAAGCAACGGGGGACTCCCTCATTTTTTCATCATCCTTCTGCACAAGCACCGTGGCAATACTGTTCCCTCCACCAAAAACATACATAATAAAATCTTTTGATAGGTCTAGGTTAACCAACACAGGGGCGGAAGAAATAGCCTCCTTCACAAGCTCGAAAGCCTTTCTGGCTTCTGTTGTCCATTTGAAAATTTAATCCTTCTTGAGCATTAAGGTAATAGGACGAACAATGCTTGCAAAATCTGTAATAAACCGGCTAATAAAATTAACCTTACCTAGGAAAGATTGCATGCCCTTTTTGTTAACAGGTAATGGAAGTCCCCAGATTG
>CM021109.1:31962509-31998711 GCA_007115665.2 Sequoiadendron giganteum | reverse complement strand
TCCTGCCACCAGCTCCTTATTCGAACTAGGATGAATAGTCTGCATGGGTAGGGTTACCGGAACCATCTGGTTACTTGATTGAGCTAAAGTATTCCCACGGGACCTATCCTACCATTGGTTTGATTGGTACAGAGGTTTTTCGCCTTAGTAATTTTGGTATGCAGGCTTTTGATAGTTGTATTATTGTCGCTTCAGAGTAGTTAATTCATTGGTCATAGCCCGCATCTGTTCTCTCATTTCGTTCATCTCGGCAGCCATAGGATTAGGCACAGGAGCTACTACAGGAGCTATCATAAGGACAGAGCTCGAAACATTTTCGGGATAAGCGTACATAGAATGGGGAGGAGCTGTAGGAGCGCTGGTAGAAGGGACTTTGGCTTCTGGAGCATTGCACTCGAGGAACAATGGCATGATGGGTCTCGGCGCCAACTTTCCTACAGTGATCAAATTATTCTCTGCAGTGACAACTAAGGCATAAGCAACGGAAAGAGTGTCTTCGCCCAAAGCTTGCAACATCATAGAGATATCGGTATTGATCGACTTCAAGTAGAATATAAATGCTAGATCTGGAGGTGGTCAGCTGCCCACAGGCACTCTCTGCCAAGTCGAATGGAACCTTGCATTGAAGTCAGGTAGAGCTTCATCAGGGGCTCGCTTTATATTTTTCAGTTGATGATACAACAAAGATTTGTCGCTAGCGTTTGAGAAACGCTCATAAAACGGAGTCCTGAGCTCATCCCAGGTAGCAATAATACCAGTTTGTAGAGTTTTGTACCAGTTTAACGCCTTTCCTCGGAAGGAGGCAGCCAGCAATCTGAGGGCTACATTTTCACTAGATACACCATGTACCAGACATATGTCTACTACATCTTGCAGATATTCTGTCGACATCTTTGATTCGTCCCCGGAATATTTAGGGATAGCTTTTAGAGTGGAAACCGGGATGGGGGCCCAAGCTGCAGGAGGCACAGGTGCTACTAATGGACTGTCGAAGTCCCGGGCTACGTAGTTTCTAGCAACCATAGGTGCGGATGGATTAGGTGACCTCGGGGAAGATGGAGACGGAGGAGATGAAGGGCTACCTTAGCAACCCCTCGAGTGCATGGAAACTAAAGGCGGAACAAGTTGGCCAAGGACTCTCGCAGTCTGTGACCTAGTCACAGGTCGATGGCTCATACACACTTATGAAAATCAGGTGAACATGCTAGTTCGCAATCCCACCGGGCGTGCCAAAAAAAGAACTATTGATGCAATATTTTGGATGTAGTAGCAGCCTTATGGGAAACTTAGCTATTGGGGGACACAATGCGCTAGCTGAGTAACCTCCGGGATTTTATCGAAGCTGGCTCTTCATTTTAATGGTTGAAGAAAAAGGTAGAGGAGATTACAGGAATGTAAAAATTACACTATAGGCAATGCGCCAAGGTTTTAGACGAATTTCAACAAAGCATAGTGCGAAAATGCAAAGGCCTGAACCACTAAATTGCTGTTAGCTAAGTTAATTTTTCCCACAAGCATTTATTATGCAAAAATACCCTCTAATTTGTATAATGTAACCGAGTATAACTTTATCTTTAACATAGAAGAGTCAGAGAAACATGATCTGCATTTTTATTTCGGCTATAAAAGGTTACAGAAACTGAAGAACAAGCATTCATACAAAATAAAGAGAAAAACATAGGTCAATAGTTCCAACAAATGCATTGAGACAAAAAGGCCAAATTTATTTGGCATAGTCTGAAACCTTTAATTGAAAGCAACTATTACAAAAGGCCCACTTCTCAGTGCCTAAGAGTTTTTCTTAAACTTAATCCAACTACCTATAAAGAAAACAAGGCCCAATTTATATGGCCATTCCACCGCTTGAAGACGCATCATGAAAAAGCAAACAACACGCGGAAATCCTCGGTTCAGATCATTTCGAGCCGTCATAGTAAACATCCATCAATCAGCAACATGCCAGCGAGGCCACGATACGAAACGAAAAACCATGTAGCAACAGGAGAAGACACACGGCAACAGGAAGTACAAAAGATCCGTCGGCATTTCCAAGGTAACCAACGCAGAAACAAAGTCACCACATGTCACCCAAACGAAGCCCAGCAGAAAACAGCAATGGTGCCTAGCAAAAAGCCGTGAGGGAGATCCGCGTGGAGAGCTCTGAGCAAAAGTAAAGAACGAAGCGGGCCCGACTCAGAAAAGCAGCCAGTACGAGCCACACGGCACGCAGACGGAAACTTCTAAAAAATGAAGCAAAGCATAAACGAAAAGCTTCATGAGGAAGCCACATGGCGAGCATCGAGGATAGTGAGCATACAAAATTAAGGCGCAGCTGCAGAGGAAAAGAAAAATGCTAGGGCCTCGACAGTTTTTGTTGAACACATTGAATTTGGAGTCAATTCCAATATAGGGGCAAAACTCAAGCATGGATGCATGTACAAGAATTATATAATCTCTGAAATACATGGATTTAACAAAACACTTTACCCAGCCATAATAGAGGGAAGACAATGGCCTAAACTAAAGTAAACATATATGGCATCATGGTTCATTTCATGTAGCCACCGTCAAGAGTGTCACAAGCCAACAAGATGGAGGGAGTTTTTTATAAGAATAATTTTCAATGTTTCAAGTGTTGGTTGATCCTACAATATTGGTTTATAATTTTTGGGAAAATTGGACATTGAAGTGATTTTTTTTAACTAAATCTTCACTTTCGTGTTTTTGTAGCGGTTAAACCGTGAGAAATTTGGAGATGATGCAAACTAGTCATTTGTGAAGTTTTGTCTATAGATTATAAATATATTTTTTTCAAAAATTTTGGAATCAGATTGCACTTTTTTTTCATCTCCTTCAAAAACTAGTTTTTATCAATAAACAACATTTTTAAGGAGTGATGCTCACCATATACAACATAACTTTTTTTGTATGAAGGATAAGATTTTAATTTTTTCGAATTTAGATTTGTAACTATGATATCTAACTAGTTTATTTGGTTTCACAGTGTTTTATTAAATATTTTTTCCTTAATCAAGTTTCAAAGTCAAACCAATTATAATTCACACATACGTAGACTATATACAACATAACTTTTTATGTATGTATCGAAATTCAATTTTTTTTTTTTAATGGATCGAGGACATCAATACCCAGCTTGAACATATTTTTTTAATATTTTTTTTATAATATTCTATTTTTCCACATGTCCAGAACAAAGAGCTTGATTTTCAGTGAAAAATCTACATTCACAAGAAATAAATAATAAATATAATAATCAAATTAAATTTAATTATAACTATAATTTTTTGGAAGCTTATAATAAATAATACATACTTACAAAAAATAAATTTTAAATGAGCTCATTTGATCCCCCAAAAATAAATCAAAAATAATTTTTTATCAGTATTTTGATAGGTGTAAAGGAGACTCCGTTATAAGTATGGTTCAAAACTAGCAGGATTATATCCAAGGGGCTTGGTCTAAGGTGGTTTGATCAAACCCTCTTCAATTGGAATCCTTTAAATGGAACTTTTCAAAGCTTAAACCATTATATTCTCTAAAAATATGTGATTTCAACAAAAATCAAGATCTCCCAAAAAGTGTAAACCACTATTATGGTAGCACCGATGATCGGTGTTAATGCCAACTACATGCCGACATTGAAATTACCTAACAGTATTTATGTTAAGGAAATTTCCTTTAGATCCAAGGATTCAAAGCACATCAACCATGTTGTGCAAATGGTTAAATCTCATCGTCGATCTGCAGCAATGAAAGAGTCTGAAAAGGTAGTGAGAGCTACACTAGTGACTTAGGAGAAAATTCAACTTTAAAAAATAAGCCAATTAGGCTGGCAAACTTGTGGATCACCGAAAATCATACATGTGCATAAGATAAGGTAATATAATATAAGGTAAAATAAATCGGTTTGAATGCATGCAATAATCATAGGTTTGTTTATATCTGCTAACAAGAGTTATGTCATAAAGAGAGGGAGGAGATAAGACAAGGAGAACAGATTTTTCATATACCGAATAAATCAGCCACAGTTTATGACGATGGCCCCTGAACTAATATAGAGGTTCACTAAATATATATATGTTTAAACTTGAATCTATATACATATGCATCTAAAGAAAAACTCACAGATAGATTACCTTCAATATGTAATACTGAATACCTATCACACTCAATATCTTATCAAATAGCTAAGGTAAAGCCAAACGGCTAGAACAAGGGTAGCAGCCAATGTTGAAAGTGATAGGTTAAGAATATAAAAATATAGAATACTAAGGGAAAGAAGTCTACAACTACCAACAACCCACCTTTCATGATGCATACAGACATAGGTACAATTACTACAACTAGAGCTAAGACTAAAATAACAATTATAGCAATCAAATCTGGAGAAAATATAGAGTAATAAAAGCATAAAGCTTACGGAATAAGCAAAGCTTGAATACAAACACTTTATTTGTTTAGGACAGATGTTCATTTCTATTTCATCATTTAAATAAAGAAGTTATAATGGAACCTAGTGTATATGCTTGATAGAGCTAAAGACTTGATGCAGAGCTCCTTCAAATTCCAGCTTCCACTCCTTCTGAGACTCCACAACACTGCAAAATCCCAATTTCTAGCTTCCAAAAACCCCCAAAGCTAAGCTCAAATGTAAGAATATTGAATACTAAGGGAAAGAAGCCTGCAGCTACCAACATCCTACCTTTCATGATGCATACAAACACAGGTACAATAACTACAAATGGAGCTAAGACTAAAATAACAATTATAGCAATCAAATATGGAGAAAATATAGAGTAATAACAACATAAAGCTTATGAAATAAGCAAAGCTTGAATGCAAACACTTTATTTATTTTGGGCAGATGTTCGTTTCTATTTCATCATTTAAATATAGAAATTATAATGGAACCTAGTGTATATGCTTGATGAAGCTGAAGACTTGATGCAGAGCTCCTCCAAATTCTAGCTTCTACTCCTTCTGAGACTCCACAACAGTGTACAATCCCAGTTTCTAGCTTCCAAAATCCCCCAAAGAAGTTTCCAAAACCAAAGAACTCAAATTCAAGAACAAGAAACTCCCGCACCACCGAATGCAATTAGTTTCACGGAAAATAATCCAAAATCCCCTCCGTTAGTTAACTTCCACTATCCTATTAATTACTCCATCATAACTGCATTCCTCTCCTTTAATTTTATTTATTTATTTTCTTTTATATTCCCCCCACTATGCACAATTTTATCAACTTGTTTTAATTTTATAACTTTTAAATCATCACTTGCAATTGCACATACTTATTTAATTATTTAATATATTTAGTCTATTAATATAATTTCTCATACAATTTGCTTGCACAATTCTTTTCATTTTAAATCATAAACACTAAATTTATTTAAATCAAATAGTACTTTATTAATAATTTACTTAATTATTCCAAGGCCTCAATTTCAATACTTTTTATTTAATTTATTCCTTAATCAAATAAAAACTTCTATTAAACAAAATAATTAAACAAGGCATACTCACGAACACATCAAGGACACATGAAATGTGAAGGGGCATTACATAAATCACGACTCTAGAAGACTGTCAAGTTTCTCTACATCACAAACATAAGTAGGTGTACAGTATAGGCATAACAAATAAACTTATAATGGACTACAAGTTGTCCAAGTAAAGCTGAAATGTGGGTGCCGCATCATTGTTATAATGTTGATCAAATTTTAGCTCTCTAAGGAAATTGCACAACCCCTCTAGTTTTGTGTAGTTGGATTGGAATGTTTACAATGAGGCCTGAAGTATCTCGACTTCCAATTCTTCAACAAGACATGGTGCTTAACATGCAACTTTGACTTTGCCAATGATATCAAGGCAACTGTTAGATATAATAGCAGCGAGATGTTGAACATTTGTCTAAAGAGAGTCAGGTTTGTTTATGGTAGAAGATGACTCCGATACTGTGGGTGTTGCATGCATTGGAATGGAGGGGCTTGGTTGTATATTGGTCATGTCACCACTAGACAGTTGAATGATATAAGGATTTTCTGGATATGTAGCCATTTCTTGGCATGAGTGGATGAAAGATACGTATAAGTTGCAGAACAACATAATAAGGTAAGCATGTAAATGAATGAGAAAAATGTGCCAATTTATTAGAAAGGAATTAACAAATTTAGTAAGGAAGAACTATGCATTATATGTTGCAATTTGAAACCATAAGATTTAAAATAAATGTAAAAGCGTAGAGACACGAGGTGCTAAGTAGGTTAGAGGGTATGCTATGTTCAAACATTTATGAATAAAACGAACGTTTGAATTACATTTATAGAAAATGTGTGATATATTTATATTTGTGAGAATTGTAATACATATTTGAATTTGGAATAACAAATAATTAATTATATGATGATGTTTCTTGTTATCTAGGATATGGATAGCTAATTTGGATGATCTAATCTTCGTGGATGCCCTTATTTGAGTTTGTACAGCTGATGTTAAATAATTATAATTACCTACTTGAATAAACTATATCTATAAACTATTTCAAAAATAAATACAAGGAAGTGAGGTTGGTCTTACTGAAATGTAGGGGTCAATTACCCCCATTATCAATCCAATCATTCATTAATTTTTAAAATGTTAAGTCTTTGATTAGCTAAACTTTGAGTACAAGAGGATTTAGATGCTAGGCCCATTGTTTATGGCTCTCTGTTGTAGTGTTCCCATGCTCATATTGCTTTTATGTATTGTAATGAGTAAATGGTTCTAGTTTTGCTTCTAAATAATTAAAGAAGGATTTTGCATTATAATTTTCTTAAGGGGTGTATGGGCAGTGTATGGTATATAAACTAATGATCCTCGAGCCTATGTTCAAGAATAAATTGAATTACGAAAATATTTTGTCTTGATTTTCTACTCATTCTTTAAAAATTTTGATCTTACTTGACTAAAATAGGCATCTTGTTAACTTAGGAAAACCACATTTTCATGAAAATCCCATACCCAACTTGAGATAATTAATGCTTCTGATGAATGGAGCTAAATTTTTAAAAACATTGTTAAGGTAAGCATATCAAGGGATAAAATTAAGTTTGATGTCTTATTTCCTTACTTCAGTGCAAACAATAATTGAACTCATGAATTACTTCATAACTCTGAAATGCCTTCATGTTGTTTCTTTATGTACTACTTAATCTTTAGCAGGAAGGTTTAATATGAATCTCTTAATCCTTCATTTCATCTTTTCTTAATTTAGAGAATTTTCTTGAATGAATATGTCTCATATGTTTAAACTTTAAAGAATTAAAGCTGTTGATTGGATCATCGAAATTAGAATGAAGGCCAATAGCTAAGTAAAGGCTGCTTTATGCAATCAAATTAGGTAAGTCCAGTTCTTATTTCACACAAATTCTACTTGAACTTTACCAAGTTGAGGATGTTAAAGTCCATCATCACATATTTTAAGAATATAGATTTTTATTTACTTTCTTGTAAACAATTCATCTATAAAGGAAAGTGTGAAGCAGCCCTATGTCTATAAATGATGGGTGAGAAAATCAGAGATATCTTAAGCCTACATATAGAAATAAGTTTGGAATGAACGGTTGATTCAAAACAATATAAGATATTATGGTTTTTAGCTATTGATTGATGTTCTTTGTTATTCTTTTCGTGAGTTCCTTGTTGAGTTAATTTTCATACAAGGAGTAAATCTTCTAAAATTTCATACATTGAGATTACAGGCGGATTTAAAATGTATAGGTATTTCTTTTGCTCTATTCATGTTGGCCCCAAATATTTTACATCCTCTAAGTTGTAGGATGAGACTCAAGCTTTGAAATCATGGTAGAATGTGTTACTGGTCCAAGCATATAACCTCATTTTTAGTTTTTGGGGGAGAGGACCATAAGCTTTAATGACAAGACTTGGAAGGAGGCACGCATACCAAACTTCATATTAATCTTCCTTCACTTCCTCCATGTGCCCATGTCGGTATGCTTTACACTAAACAAGGCCATATTTTGCAGATTCATGGACGTCTATGTGCTGCAATTCAATTGTAAACGCTCCAGGTGTATTGAAAGTCATTGGCTAAATTAGTAGGCAATGCAAATTTTCAATAAAGTGGAATTATGGGTAGAAAAGCCTCCAAATTCCAAAATTTATGCTAATAAATGTTAGGTCAGGCGTGAGATCAAAGGGCTAGCAAGTGTAGCTTGAGCATTGGGGCTATTGAAATAAATACTATATTATGATTCACAAGGTGATTGCATGGAAAGGATAGGGGAAATAAGGACAAGGAGGCTATGACCCATATTCGCTGGATGTTTGTGACCCTTTGGAGGCATTTGATTCTATAGTTTTGAAGGAGATGGCTGGCCACAAGACAGATTTTATGAGGGATGTATTTAAAGTAGCCAAACTAAAGATCGATTGGAAGGAAACTCCTGATGCTCATGTCTTCAAGGCTGGCCTTCCTGGTATTTATTTATTCACTCTTTGACTGTCAGATTTTGGTTGAAGAAAATTTCCCTTTTCATGGAGAGAAATGACAATGAAAATGGAATGTGATAACTTTATTGTTCTTGCAGGAGTAAAGAAGGCGGGGGGTGAAAATAGGAGTGGAAGGCAGTCAAATTCTTGAAATAAGCAGAGAATGCAGGAAAGAAGAGGAGCAGGAGGTGGAGGAGAAATGTTATCATGTTCAATGATGGAGAGGGACGTTCCTGAGGCGTTTCAGGCTACCTGAGAATGCAAATGTAGACGAGGTGAAAGCTGGCATGGAGAATGGAGTAATTCTCGCCCTAAACCCATGGAATGCTCAAGAATTGAGGGAAGGACAAAAAAGGGAACGTAGATGAAGTGAGGGAAGGCAAAACTGAGGAACGGTTATGTTTTTTCGGAAGCTACCTCTTCATTCTAGAGGTTGCTATCTTCTGTACCATTCTCTAAAAAATTATGTTCTCTTTCATCTTTCTATGGGTCGTGGGGTACTATTATTTAAGTACTTTGTCGGTATTGTGTTTTCTATTTCAAAGGCAGCCATGCTTTTTGCAGGTTCAAGTATATAGAATTAGCTTCTAGTTTGGAAGGAGAGCACGCTTTTAAGCGCTATATGTATTAGAATATACAACAAGGGTCCCCCTTGTCTACAAGATACAATTTACTGCTAAAGGAAAAGTTTGATTGATTATTTCTCTAGTATCCCATGAATATTAAGGACATTTGGTTTTTGTTTCAGAGGATTTTGCTCTAAAGTCAATTGGGCTCTCATTTATGTGTGTCTTACTTTGTTGCAGACCCTAGATTTATATAGTATTCTGAATTAGGGTTTGAAGCTGTGTAGAAATGGAAGAAGATGCAAATGGGGGCTCAAAGCAATCAAATTCTTCTGACAGCGATTCCGAAGCAAATGTAGTTCAAGCTTCAGTAAAATAATGCACAGTTTGTACAGCCATTGGAAAGAGTATCGGTAGCATTTTTTTAACGAACTTAGTACCAATTCCAAAGTAGAACTATTTGGAAAACTACTAGAAAGAATGAGGAAGAGAATGAGTGAGTGAGAGAGATATATCAAATTAGGGTTCTCAGGTAGATAAATAGAGTATTTTTAGGTCATATGTCTCCTAGAAAATTCATTGGGGGCAACAATTAAAGTTTCAACATTCAGAGAAGTCAAATTTAGAACTTAAATAGGTACACTAATGTTGGGGATGTTAATTTATAAAAAAAATGGAGGCGTTGGTGTCTCTGAGGATTGAGAATTTTTAGCTTTTAGGAATGGATTGGTGATAGAAAATAATTAGTGTTCATGTGCATAAAGTTTTCTAGAGATAATTAATGATATCAAGTTTCCACAATTCATATTGTTGTTCAATATTACTTCTAGATTTGATTGTGTTAGATTTTTTTGCACCAATATTTCGGATGACACTTTGTGATCCATCATCATTATAATAGATTGAAAAAGGATAATTTTTAGACATTAAATTTTGAAAGATAATTTTAGCTTTTAAGAATGTATTGGTGATAGAAAATTACCAATGTTCATGTGTACAAAGGTTAAAGATAGTTTTTAGGGTAAGGAAATGAATTGATGTGAGCTAACTATCTCTAAGGAATGGACATCAAAATGAGTACACAATACAAGATGACAATTGAGAAGTATGCAATTCTTGACCTTACAGTTTATCAATGCCATTTTTTTAGATACATATATCATAGACACAATGAAAATATGTTGCGTGAGTACAAAATAAAGAAGTTCATATCTATGATTCTAAGTTTAGTTTCACACAAAGAGACATATTTAATTCATGAAGATCATTTTCATAGTTGCATAAGTGAACCAGACAAATTTACAATAACTCTTTTATTTGTGCAATAGTCATCCAACAAATTCTAATTTCAAATACTATGACAAATCAATTTCTTACATTTATCATAATAATATATCTTCATCCAATATAAAACTAAATACCATCCATTATTTAATTTTATTCACACATCAATTACAATCTTAATTTCATTATTTGCTACTTAAATTATTCAATCAACCTACATATTTATTGGTGATGTTTTCCACATTGTGACTTTTTTTTTTCCTTCAAATTAGAATATTTAAGTTTCATCACCTTGACCAATACAAGGTGGCTTTGGTATTTTTGATTGAGTGCACATGTCACTATATGCTATTAATCTCATATTGATTTTAAAATTGAAAATTTATACAAAATTTCAGTTGGTGGTTCAAAAATAATAATTTAAATAAAAATCAAATGAAATGAAAGCTTTACGGTAATTAATATTGAAAAAACAAACATGTTATCAAGGACTTTGACTTGATAGTTTGCATCCTCCTAGGGGAGAGGATCTAGTAGTTGAGCACCCTAACTTCGTGCTTCTCAAAATCCTACGTGGAAATTTTTAAAAATTCCCAATTTTTACAGTAGCTTGCTTGGCAACGCCCTTGCTTATAAATAAGGTTTCAAGGTCACATCATCAAATATGATGCCACATCAACATGTTTTTTGTCAAGGTGTCCAAAAAGGTCCAAAAAAAAAAGTGAGACCGATACTTGTGCACTAAATCATGTTTTATTAGTGTGTTGGTGTGGCATCACATGATTTGTTGCTTTTTAGATCTAAGGAATACATATTATTCAAGTATTGGTAGTTATCATCAACACTAACAACTTTAAAGTCAAAACTATTGGTTCAATATTGTTAAAAATATTGAGCATTAAATCAACAAATGCTATAACAACTATTGAAACATGCTCAACTATTAGGTCCTTTCTCTTATTTGTGTTCTATATTTGCTTGCTCAAATTTTGACACACTATTAAGATCTATGTACCTTTCTAACAACATTTTATACCATTTGCATATAGATGTGTGTTATAGATTGATAACTTGACATGTATGTCTTTACTTTTAATGTTTGTATTTACAAATTTACAATAAAATTTTCATTTGTACACTAGCTATCCCACAAACTCTATATTATTCTATTTAACTTACACATTAATTACAATCTTATCATTATTTGCTACTTGCTTAAATTATTTAATAAGCCTACATTTTTATGTTTGGTGATATTTTCGAGCGCTTGACTATTTTTTTTTCCGTTTGATAGAGTAGAAGAATATGTTTGGTGATATTTTCCAGCACGTGACTAGTTTTTGGTCCTTTGTTAGAATAGAAATTTCATCGCCTTGACCAATACACCAAGCGACTTTGGTATATCTGCTTGAGTGGCGTCACTGTACGCTATTAATCTCATATTTATTATTTTAATATTGAAAAGTTATACAAGTAAAGCACGTAATCTGCCAAGACTAGCAGCATTCGAAGGCCTCAGCCATGACTCATTCTCACTGCTCCACCCGACGGCAATATAACACAGTTTGGTTGCTTGGATTTCATAACCTCAAAAATTGGGGCAGTCCCGAATCTGTGTTTGTTCCTCTTCGCACTGCTCTTCATTGTGACTGCTCATATCAAATCTGGCCGTGCTGCAGAAGACGCTATAGCCGTGGGAGAAACTCTGACAGGCAGCCAAACCAAGTCTTCGGCAAACGGCGTCTTCAAATTGGGTTTCTCTCTGTTGAACGGCACCACAAACTGATACGCCCAATTCCCCCGCCAAACGGTCGCATGGGTAATCAACGCGGATCAACCGTTGCAGAACAGTTCGGCTGTCCTGAATCTCACAGAAAACGGCAACCTGCTGCTCTCATACGGCAGGTCGGTCATCTGGGCGAGCAACGGAGCGGAGAAACCGGCTTCCACCCTCAACATAACGAATGGGGGAAACCTGGCCGTGCATGGAGCCCAAAACAAGTCGGAGATACTCTGCAAGAGCTTTGACTATCCGCAGAATACGTATTTACCGGGGATGAAGCTAAGCAATACGCTGTGGCTGACATCGTGGAAGAGCCCCTGGGATCCCACCCCAGGTTTCTACAATCTCGTGCTGGACGCGCCCAACAATCAATTCATTCTGCAGGGGAAAAACGCCGTCAAGTACAGGGAATCCGGGAGCTGGAACGGCAATATCTTCAGCAAGATCCCCGAGATGTCGAAGGGTTTCATGTACCTCTTCGACTATTTCAACAGTGGGACATACAAGTATTTCACATACAGCGTCAAGACTACAATAACTGTTCCGTCGCGTTTCTTCATATCCGAGTCGGGGGAAATTAAAGTCTACAGCAAGCTGGACGGTACAAACGTATGGATCTATTTCTGGGCGCAACCGCGGGATCAATGCCAGGTTTATGCCCTCTGTGGGGCCTACGGGATCTGTAATTCGAACAATGTTCAGATTTGCAGTTGCTTGATGGGTTTCACGCCCCGAGAAGAAAGAGCCTGGGAGGACCAGGCGTGGTCCGGCGGGTGCAAAAGAAAGACCAATTTAGACTGCGGTAACATGAGCACGGACGGTTTCATGGAACTCATCGGCAAGTCCTTGCCTGCGGACGCCGTCGCTGTGGAGTCGGCTTCCGCGCAAGATTGCCGGAGTTCTTGCCTGAGCTATTGCTCCTGCACGGCGTATGCTTATGTTGGTGTTTATGATGGTGCCCTTTGCAATCACTGGTACAGCGAATTGCTCGACCTGGTCGGCTCGTCGTCCTCGCTGTTTGTCCGACTGGCCGCCTCGGACGTGCCTCCCGCCGTGTCGAAGAGTAAGTCGGCAGGGGCCGGCGTCGTGGGCGGCGCAGTGGGCGGTGCCGCCGCTGTTTTATTCATAGCTGCGATACTGCTTGTGGGTTTTTGTCGCAAGAGTTCATCGGCCTCTAAGGAGCTCCAGCTTCGCATGGCCATCGATCCTTCTTTGACGAAAGTGGAGCAATTTCTTGATGATTATGTCCATGAAATGTCCACCAGATATTCCTTTACTCAACTGAAGAAGATCACCAGCAACTTCGCAGATAAATTGGGGGAAGGAGGTTTCGGTAAGGTTTATAAAGGAAAGCTCCCCGGAGGTGCTTTGGTGGCCGTCAAAATTATTGATCAGTCGAGACACTGTGAAAGTCAGTTTATGAACGAAGTTGCAACCATTGGAAGGATCCACCATGTTCATCTGGTCCGCCTGATGGGGTATTGTTTTGATCGATTTAGAAGCGCGCTCATATATGAGTACATGGTGAATGGATCTCTGGAGAAGTTCATATTTGCTGGAGAAAAGAGAGGAGGAATTCTAAATGGAGAACAGCTTTATTCAGTTGCTTTGGGCACGGCTCGCAGAATCGCATATCTACACCAAGATTGTCAGCGGCGTATTGTTCATTTTGACATTAAACCCCACAATATATTGTTAGATAAGGATTTCACACCGAAAATAGCTGATTTCGGTCTGGCAAAATTGTGTGGCAGGGAAGATGATCACATATCAATGACAGCAGCGAGAGGGACGCCAGGGTATGTTGCGCCAGAGGTGTGGAATAGAAATTTGGGGTCTGTGACGGACAAATCAGACGTTTACAGTTTTGGAATGGTATTATTGGAGATTGTTGGAGGAAGGAAGAATATTGATGTACAAGAAACCCGATCCAGCCAATTATATCTTCCAGAGTGGGCATTCAAGTTGATGCAGAATGGGCAGTTGGAGATGATGTGGAGAGGAAGAGGAGAGAAAGAAATAGAATGGGAAGATGAGGAAAAGGCAAGGAGACTGACCAAAGTAGGACTGTGGTGTATTCAGTACAATTCAGGAGATCGACCGAGCATGAGCAGAGTGGTTCAAATGTTGGAAGGAAATGGTGATGATGTGAGTAATCCTCCCCTGCCTTTCAACTCGGCCCCTGCGTATCAAGCAGCTTTACCATTTTCTACCGAAGACTTTTCTTCCACCGCGTAGAACTGCCCTCCTGTGACGCATTTACTTCACAAGAGTCTAGTGATTATTACCCTCCCGAAAACGACTGGAGGGAAATTATTGCAGTTGCAATACAATTTTTTTAATTTAGTTAAAGGTTGTAGTTCAATTGTTTGGAATTGGCTATGCAGCATACAATCTGAGTATTTGATCAGATTTATTAATTAATTAAAAATAAAGATACATTGTATGCTGCATAGTTATTGTCCAATTGTTTGAGTGCGATTGATGAGAATGATGGTATGTGAAAAAAATCATTCATTAAGGTTCAAAATTTCTAAAGGCACATTTAGGCCAAGTTCAACGTTTAACTTTCACAAAGGATGCCCTTGCATACAATTGCTTGTCTAAATAACAACTTTTGGCTTAGATGTTGCTTGCTCATATTCTTGTAATCCACTATATAACGATAGAGAAGTCAACATCTATGTATTCCAGTTGCTTCCATCACAAAAATTAGATTAAAAATTGTCTATCTCTTTTATGTATTTTATTTCTTTTCCAACATTTGGTGCATGTTGTAGAAATGAAAACTTTTAATTACAAACAACTAATACAATATAATTTTTATTTTTTTAATTCATACTATGAAAAACTAAAGGGCTTGAGATTAGTATTTAAAAGATATTTATAAACTAGTAACTGGACTTATGTTGTTATGTTTTTCCATGTATCTAAACTAGTGCCCATGTACAACTAATCATGCAACTAATCGCTCACAAACAGAGTAAAGGAGAAAACCTAGTGGGATAAAACTCTTATCCAAAAAAGAGATGCAATGCAAATCATGTACACAAGTGATAGAAGAAGTGATGTATGGAGGTCACAACATCAATACCCCCCAAGAGAAACATCCATCACAAGAACACAATATATAATACCCCCTCCAATGAAGGGAAAGATGGAGACTAGATTGCTCCCCCATTATGAAGTATCATCAAAACCACTGAAGAAAGTCTAAAGCCAAAAGAGGAACCAATGATGACAAACCACATATCTCCCCTTAGGAAGAAGGAAATCCAATGGTAGATGTGGAAGATAGTCCAAATCCATGATGAAATGAGAAGGAAGAAGTCTCACCAATGAAATCTCTAAAGAGGAATCAAGTGCCTCTAAAGATCTCACCAAAATTAGGATCCTCAATCAAGGTGGAAACAATGGAATGAGGAGACTCAAGAATATCCTCTAAAGAAGAATCTGCAAAGAGGAGAATTACCCCCCTCAAGCATGTTCTCCAAACATGTAGAGGAAGAATGACAAACCAAATCTACAATACTAGAAACAAAACCATCTTGCAACCACAAATCTGAAAAATTGAATATATCCTACTCTATTGAAGTTCTGGAACCAACTATCAAATATGATGAAGCAGGTGATGATGGAACCACACAAAGAAGAGATAAATTCACCCAGCCACCATAGCCATCATGTGAATTACTACCCACACTAGAAGATGAATATTTTGAGAAACATAAGGATCATCATCATGATAGAAGTGGGAGAAGGTATACACCTTAGATAGATGATCTGTCTGACCCATAGCAACAAGCTCTCCTATCTCCTTACTGAAAATTGAATCGGATGTGAACTCAATTGTGTTACACATCAATGTAATTTACTAAATTGAAAGAAGTGTATGGGCCATCTCAAGAATATAAAAAACTTTAGATACCAACCTTGTACCCAAGTCAGCATCACCACCAACAACAATATTAACAAATTGATTTTTTGCAGTAAAGATCCCTTAAGAACGTGGTTCTCTAAGTGATCCTAGAACCATATAACCAAATGAACTAGCAATATGTTCTAAAGCACCTGAATTAATAATCCATCCATCAGATCTACCAACATAAGTAGTAATCAATGCACGACCTTACCTCTGAAATCTCTATAATTATTGTCACGTGATGAATATTAAATTCAGAATTGGAAACCCTCAAAAATGGACAAAAGATGCACACAACGCTTTTTAGTTTTTTTATCTAAAGGGTTTAAATTTTTTGTCACACGTTTTCATTCATTTTTCATCTTTTTTGGGTAGAAATTTGATGGTTTTTTGTTCTTTTGCAGGATTCTATTGAGTTGCATATGCCCTTGTTGTATATGTGTCACTCTTATGGTGGAATTTTCCTTGGAGTTGATCAAACCCCCTCTCCATGTAATGGATTAGTTCACACCACAAATACCTTGCTGAGAGAACAAGAAATTTTCCTTGATCACTGAAAGACTTTTGTAAAAGAATTGTATGATAGGCCCCGGGATTTGGAGGTTATTCATCAACATATTTGCAATAGAAATTTGTATAAACTTGAAGGCTATTTAAAGTATATTGGTGCCAATAACATTGAGGTTTTATTTCGTAATTATCTGCATTCCTTTTAATAAAATAGTCTTTTTCCATGTTTGGGATCTTCGATCTCGAATGTCTTGTGAATACATTTGTGTTATATGTATCTTTTTTTTGAATAAAAATATTGGTAATTGGTATGCATTGTCTAACTTTTAAATCGATAGATGAGACCCATTCTAACATTTTTTTTTCACCATGTATCTATTACAAATAGGCCATGTGTTTTGAATTGATGATATTTAGCTTTAACTCTTGAAATCTATTGGTTTATGGGCTTATTATTTATGTTTTGCAAGTTTTTATGATCAATTTTGGTATACACTCTCTGATTTTGGTATTGAAACTTGTGTCCCTATATTGATTCTCTATGTTTTATATTTGAAATGTTGTCATGTTAAGACAAGCAGATAGATTACAAATTACATGTGCACTCATTTTCATTACCCTCTAGTATTTTGTTATTGGCCTACCTAGCTTGTCTTATTTTTTAGCTTAGGCATTTTTCAACATTATTCCAGAGGTATCACATTTCCTTTCCTGACTGGTGGTTCCTTGAGATGGTAGTCTAGTGGTTCCGGATTGGTGCTAATGAAATCTTCAGTAATTTATTCTTCAATCATTTTTTGATCCATAACTCATATGGTGGTGTCCCTTGTTAGTTGTCATTTTATTTTTTTCTTTCACTAGCATTTAACTTTTGCCACAAGTTTTCTTATTTGATTATCTATTGATTTGTTGACATGTCATGGGTTAAAGCCAAAGTTTTTAACATGGGAGACTAGAAATATTTTTAATCTTGAGTTTTCCAACCTAAATTGATGTACGTTTGCAACAATGAAAGTGACATGCTCTTCGACACTTAGCTTAAACACGAGACTTATGTGCCAACAAGTTCACTATTTCTCCTTAAATCATTTTTGAGGCTTTATTTTAGATGTTACATCCTTGTTAGTTTTGGTAGTTATATGGAGTCTTTCATGTGATTAGCCTCTACCACAAGTTCCATGGACTGAAGATATGCTGATTTATTGGTTTGTTAGTCATGGGCTAGAGCCTTACTTTATGAGATAGAAGCCTAAAAAGCTGCTTAATCTAGAGGTAACCAAACTATAAAAAAAATCCTTTACAACAAAGAAATTGACATTCTTCGGCATTTGTCAAGTACAAAGGGGACTTATGTGCTAGCATTTAAAATTAAAATTGTTGGAAAAATGTATTTGATGATTGTGTTAGAAGAGTCATTGTTACTTGAAGAATGCATTTGATGATTGTGTTACAAAAAGAGTCATTGCTTTTTTATTCTAAAAAGATTGAACAATTTCTTAAAATAGATCATTTAATACTAATTTTTAGTCCATTGTGTATAATTTCTAATGCACGAGAATTGATTATGTATATTTTAAAGCTTGGAATACCTTTAACATCAGAAGATGTGTATTCTAGTCTAATTGGTTAATCTTTGCATCATATTGATTTTTCCTTATACCAAAATTATTGTTATGTTTTTTTAGTTTGAATCTTGATGTTATTGGTGCAGGAGCACCCCAAAGTTCATCTAGGAATGTTGACTAGAAGGTTATCAATTGGCAATTTGTTTAGGCCAAATGTAGCAATCTCTTTCTATTTATTTGAGTTTGTGCCTTAGAGGCATTTGAGAACATGTAATGTGTCAGTAAAGGTCATGTTGACCATTTGTTAGATTGAGGTTTGGCTACAAGGATGGTTTAAGACCTTTGTAGACCTTCCTAGGTGTTAGAATCTCTAAAATTTTGCCAATAAGGCCTATTAGAAACCACAAGCGGCCATGGATTAGTTAGGATCAAGCTTAACTGATTTAGAAACATATATATGGTGTGCCTCGACCTGAAAGGAAGGTTGGAAGCTTTTGTATTGTTAAACATTCATGAATACCAGTGAGGACAGTGATAAGATTGTGTAATTTTCTGTGTTTTTGTTTTGAATTTGTGTGGTCTGAAGCGATCATGGCACTATGAGTTCTTATAGAATGTGGTGTAGTGGTCTGTGAAGCTTTGTGTGGTAGTATTTAGTTTGTGTGTTCAAATTTGCAGGCGTTGCTTTGTAATTAGTTTTTTTTTTAAAGTTGCTGACCTGACAGTCAATCTATAAAGAATGGAGGTTTAGTTACATTCCCATTGTACTTTGTGTACGAGCCCTTGGGAATTGTGAGTAGGCTCCATGTTTGTAAATAGGATAGGGTTAGGAGTGGTTAGGAGTCAAGGAATCATGGAGAAGGTCTTCTCCTAGGCGAGCTTGACAGTGCCCGACTAGGAAAGACAGGAAGTGCAAAGCACTTGGTTTGCAGGGGTGACCTTCCCCTATCAATTCATGGTGTGGAGAGGCAGATGGATGCCTTGCAAAGACTTGGCATGAAGGAGGAAGCTTCACCAGTCCATTTGGAGGTAGAATAAACTGACAGTTTGTTGGGTGGTCAGGAAATGGCTTAAAAAAGGCCTAAATTGCTAAATGGAGGGTTATGGCTGTGTAGAGACAGATGAGGAGCAAGGCCTCTGGAATCTTTGAGGGATAGACACAAGGATCAAGAATCCCAAGAGAAGCTCCTATGTTCTTTGGAGAACTTTAGAGTTCTAGCTTGTTTCCTTGGGAAGTAGGCCTAATTTGAAAATCCTAGGCTAGTAGCCTTTTAACCCTCGATGAGGGTTTGGTGAAAGCGATGAAAAAATGGAGTTTGGTGAACTTTCAAGAACCCTAGGAGGATGGTTTGAATCTATTGGAAACATCTCTACACCCTGCAAAGATCAAATTAAGTGTTGAGGATAGGTTAGCCTTTAGGGTAGATTAAGGGCTAAGGAAGAGTTAGAGGCAGTGCACCAAGATTGACTTGGTAAGTTGGATTGTGATGGTAGTGGGGTTGGCCAGGAGAACCAGGGGTACCTAAACATGAAGAAGGTCCTAAAGGTTAAGGTGGTGAAGTAAGACACCAAGGAGATCTTGCAAATAAAGATCCAAAGCATGGAACAGTGATTGTTCCATCCAACCCTACCCTATTAGATTGGTATCAGAGCAAGTTAAAGATTTGGGATAGAATCTTGTATGTCAGACCTTGAATCCAGTGGTTCCACAACCATGGTGACAAACATTGAGTTGGAAAAGAAGGTCAAAGATCAGGAGGAAGATAATAGGAGATTGAGAGAAAGACTAGCTCAACTTGAGCAAGCATTGAGCAATGTGCAGATCAAGGCCGATGAGGTCAGTGATAGATTGGAGGGCAGGATACCAAAGAGTGAAGAGGTTGTAGAGGAAGAAAAGACCCCTGAACTTGACCCTATTCTGCAAGAGGAGCCTTTCTTGAAGGCATTGAAAGCTTTGAGTGGGAAAGCACTTGAAGGCATACCATTGTTCAGTGGCAAATTGGAAGTTGACCTAGTCATGGATTGGATAGAAGGCATGGAAAACCATTTTGAGTGTGATGGAGTCACTGAAGCACAGAAGGTGAAGGTGGCCAAATCAAGATTGAGAGGATCTTCCTTGACATGGTGGAAATTCATTCAAACAAAGAGGGAAAAGGAAGGCAAGAAGCCTATTTCAACTTGGAAGGGTATGGTTGCAAAAGTGAGAGAAGCATACATACCAGATGATTATGAGATTCAGTTACATAAGAAAAGACAAAGCTTGAGTCAAAGAGACCAAGATGTGAACACTTACACAGAGGAGTTTCAAAAACTTTGTATGAGGTCTAATTTTTCAGAAGATGAAAGTCTCAAGGCTAGGTATCTTAATGGCTTGAAGTGGAACATTCAAGAGGAGATGGCTCTTTTAAGTCCTAAGACAATACACCAATGTTACCAATTAGCTATTAAGATTGAGGAAAGAAGCAAGAGGAAACAAGATCAGGCTTCTAAGAGCAGAGGCAAAGGTAGAGATCAAAGAGATCAAAGAGGACATAGAGGTGGCTACCAAGGTAGAGGAACTGAACAAAGAAACCAAGGTGAATCTAAACTCACAGAGCATGGAAGTGAAACACCTTCTAGAGGAGGTTATGGAAGAGGTAGAGGATCTCAAGGAGGGTCAAATAGAGGAAGAGGAGTAGGCAGGAGCAATTCATACTTTGCTAATATGAAGTGTTATCATTGTGGTCAAGTAGGACATCTAGCTTATAGGTGCCCGGAGAAGGCATCTTCATCAAATACTGAGAAGAGAGTGGCATATGCTCAAGAGGACACCATGAGCACCAAATCACCAGAGGTTAGTCACATTGAATCAGAAATGGGGGAGAATCTGATGTTTAGGAGAGTTTTGATCAGACAACCGGTCAAGGAAGAGCCAAAGCAAAGAAGAGCTCTATTTAGAGTGAGATGCAAAATACTTGGGAAAGTATGTAAGGTTATTGTGGATTCAGGTTCAACAGATAACATCATCTCAAAAGAGGCAGTAAGGAAGTTGAAATTGGAGAAAGTAACCCACACTAACCCTTACAAAGTGACATGGTTAAACAAAGGGCAAAGTGTTCTTGTCAATGAACAAACAACGGTGGAGTTCTCCATTAGAAGTTACAAGGATAAGTTGTTATGTGATGTATTACCCATGGATGCATGCCATCTACTACTGGGCAGACCATGGCAGTATGACAGAAGTGTCATATATGATGGGAAAGAGAACACCATTTCTTTCAAGAAGGATGGGAAGGCATTTAAATTACAGTCACTGTCAGATGAAGAAGAAGGACAATCAAAGACACCTAATGTCTTATTGAGCAGTGGTAAAGAGTTCATTAACAACCTACATCAAGGAGGTGAAGGATATGTGGTCATGGTGCAACCCAAGGGAGAGGACAAGATTGAGAAAACAGTCATACCCAGAGCAGTCCAGAAGTTGCTTGAGAAGTATAAGGACATAGTGAGTGATGGTGCACCAAAAACTTTACCTCCAAAGAGAGCCATTAGTCATCAGATTGACTTCATACCAGGAGCTTCATTGCCAAATAAAGCAGCTTATAAGCTTACACCGGATCAAAATCTAGAGGTAGCTAGGCAAGTGCAGGAGTTGTTGGATCAAGGATTGATTAGGAAGAGCATCAGCCCATGTGTAGTACCAGTGGTCTTAGCAACCAAGAAAGGAGGCAAGTGGAGATTATGCACTGATTCTAGAGAAATAAACAAAATCACAATCAGGTATAATTTCCCTATCCCTAGGATTGAGGACTTGATGGATTGTCTTGAAGGAGCTCAATACTAAACCAAGTTGGATCTCAAGAGTGGATACCATCATATCAGAATCAAGGATGGAGATGAGTGGAAAACAACATTTATGACAACTGATGGGTTGTATGAGTGGAGAGTTATGCCATTTGGCCTCTCTAATGTCCCTAGCACATTCATGAGGCTCATGAATGAAGTGCTCAAAGACTTTATAGGGATATGTGTGGTGGTATATCTTGATGATATACTCATCTTTAGCAAGACAGCAGAAGAACACCTAAAGCATGTGGAGTTGGTTCTTAGAAGATTGCAAGAAGAGAAGTTAGCCATCAACCTAGAGAAATGTGAGTTCTTCAAACAGGAGCTCGTGTATTTGGGGTTTATAGTGTCGCAAGGATCATTGAAGATGGACCCAAGCAAGGTGGAAGCTATCCTAAATTGGCCTACACCAACCACGGGGACAGAGGTAAGAAGTTTTCATGGATTGGCTCAATTTTATAGAAAATTCAAAAGGAACTTTAGTGGCATATGTGCACCAGTCCTAGATACAATCAAAGGTGGATTAAAGACTAAGTTTAAGTGGACTCAAGAAGCTGAGAAAGGTTTTGAGAAACTAAAACAAGAAGTGGCAACTCAACCTATACTTTTATTACCTAGCTTTGACAAGTTGTTTACTATGGAATGTGATGCTAGTGGAGTTGCAGTAGGAGGAGTGCTAAGTCAAGAAGGCAGGCCCATAGCTTTCTTTAGTGAAAAGCTCAATGAAGCTAAGAAGAAGTATTCTACTTATGACCTAGAACTTTATGCTTTAGTTCAGTCACTTAGGAAGTGGAGGCATTACCTTCTACCCAAGGAGTTTGTAGTCTTTACTGACAATTAGGCACTTAGCTATATCAACACCCAAGAGAAGTTGAGCAATAAACACTTGAAATGGATGGAGTACATCCAAGCTTTTACTTTCACCATCAAGCACAAGAAGGGACAATTGAACAAGGTAGCAGATGCACTAAGCAGGAGATTGCTGACAGTGCAAGAGATACAGATCAAGAGCATTGGAATAGAGAGTTTCAAGGATCTCTATGGGGAAGATGAAGACTTTTCGGAGGCCTACAAGGTATGTTCTGACTTTGAGAATTATTTTCATAGCCAATACTCAGAGTATACATTGCAAAGTGGATTGTTATTCAAGGGGAATCAGTTATGTGTTCCAAGAGAATCAATGAGAGATAATCTCATCCAAGAGAAGCATAATGGTAGTCTTAGTGGACATTTTGGCATCAACAAGACATTAGAACTAGTTCAAAGGTTCTACTATTGGCCTAAGTTGTCAAGGGATGTCAGGAGGTATGTGGAGCAGTGTCTAGTGTGTATGAAAGCCAAGGGAGGAGCTATTAATGTAGGTTTATATTAACCCCTACCCATTCCTAACAGACCATGGGAGTGTGTTAGCATGGACTTTGTGGTAGGACTCCCTAAGACTAAGACAGGGTTTGATAGTGTATATGTGGTGGTAGATAGATTCAGTAAGATGAGTCACTTTATTCCTTGCAAGACCACTCATGATGCTAGCTATATTGCTCACCTTTTCTTCAAAGAAATTGTGAGGATCCATGGATTTCCATTGAGCATTGTCTCGGACAGGGATGTGAAGTTCATGAGTCACTTTTGGAAGACTCTATGGAGCAGATTAGGTACCAACTTGTCTTTTGGATCAGCTTACCATCCTCAGACCGATGGGCAAACAAAGGTAGTTAATAGGGTGTTAGGTAACCTTCTAAGATGCCTAACCAAAGAGTATGGACAAACATGGGACTTGGTTATATCTCAGCCTAAATATGCCTACAATGACAGTGTGAATTGGACCACAAGGAAGAGTCCTTTTGAAATAGTGTATGGAATGCACCCAAGAGGTATATGTGATCTCAGGGGTCTAGGAGCTATGGAGCATAGGAGTGGACATGCAAAGGATTTCTCTCAGACCATGAAGGAGATTCAGGAGTAGGTGAAGAAGACAGTCACCGAGGCTACTCAAAAGTTGAAAGATAAGGTGGATATGTCTAGAAAAGATTTACAATTTGCAGTAGGAGACTATGTCATGGTCCACCTCAACAAATCCAGATTGCAGAAGGGAATATCAACCAAACTGTAGATGAAAAGAGTGGGACCATGCAAGGTGTTAGCCAAATATGGGAAGAATGCATATAAGGTGGAGTTACCTGCAGATTTAGGGATTTCACCAGTGTTCAATGTAGCTGATCTGATCAGATATAAGGGAACAGTCAATAACATAGATCAGAACAGTAGGGAGATCTTCAAGGATGTAAGCAACATAGCCTTACCTACTCAAGATAAGTTACAAGCAGAGAGGATCTTGGAGTCAAGAGTCAAGAAGTCTACAAGGCATAGGGTGTACATGGAGCATCTTATAAAATGGAAGAACAAACATGAATCTGAGGCTACATGGGTAGATGAAGCTCAGTTCAAGAAGCAAGGTATTGACCCATCTCTGATCTCTCCCCACATTCCTTGATGTATGTTCAGAGGGGGAGAATGGTGCAGGAGCACCCCAAAGTTCATCTAGGAATGTTGACTAGAAGGTTATGAATTGGCAATTTGTTTAGGCCAAATGTAGCAATCTCTTTCTATTTCTTTGAGTTTGTGCCTTAGAGGCATTTGAGAACATGTAATGTGTTAGTAAAGGTCATGTTGACCATTTTTTAGATTGAGGTTTGGCTACAAGGATGGTTTAAGACCTTTGTAGACCTTCCTAGGTGTTAGAATCTCTAAAATTTTGCCAATAAGGCCTATTGGAAACCACAACCGGCCATGGAGTAGTTAGGATCAAGCTTAACTAATTTAGAAACATATATCTGGTGTGCCTCGACCTAAAAGGAAGGTTGGAAGCTTTTGTATTGTTAAACATTCTTGAATACCAATGAGGGCAGTGATAAGATTGTGTAATTTTCTGTGTTTTTGTTTTGAATTTGTGTGGTCTGAAGTGATCATGGCACTATGAGTTCTTATAGAATGTGGTGTAGTGGTTTGTGAAGCTTTTTGTGGCAGTATTTAGTTTGTGTGTTCAAATTTGCAAGCGTTGCTTTGTAATTAGTTTGTTTTATTTTAAGTTGTTGACCTGACAGTCAATCTATAAAGAATGGAGGTTTAGTTACATTCCCACTGTACTTTGTGTACAAGCCCTTGGGAATTGTGAGTAGGCTCCATGTCTGTAAATAGGATAGGGTTAGGAGTGGTTAGGAGTCAAGGAATCATGGAGAAGGTCTTCTCCTAGGCGAGCTTGACATTGCCCGGCTAGGAAAGACAAGAAGTGCAAAGCACTTGGTTTGCAGGGGTGACCTTCCCCTATCAATTCATGGTGTGGAGAGGCAGATGGATGCCTTGCAAATACTTGGCATGAAAGAGGAGGCTTCACCAGTCCATTTGGAGGTAGAATAAACTGACAGTTTGTTGGGTGGTCAGGAAATGGCTTAAAAAAGGCCTAAATTGCTAAATGGAGGGTTATGGCTGTGTACGGATAGATGAGGAGCAAGGCCTCTGGAATCTTCGAGGGATAGACACAAGGATCAGGAATCCCAAGAGAAGCTCTTCTATTCTTTGGAGAACTTTAGATTTCTAGCTTGTTTCCTCGGGAAGTAGGCCTAATTTGAAAATCCTAGGCTAGTAGCCTTTTAACCCTAGATGAGGGTTTGGTGAAAGCGATGAAAAAATGGAGTTTGGTGAACTTTCAAGAACCCTAGGAGGATGGTTTGAAGCTATTGGAAACATCTCTACACCCCTGCAAAGATCAAATTGAGTGTTGAGGATAGGTTAGCCTTTAGGGTAGATTAAGGGCTAAGGAAGAGTTAGAGGCAGTGCACCAAGATTGACTTGGTAAGTTGGATTGTGATGGTAGTGGGGTTGGCCAGGAGAACCAGGGGTACCTAAACATGAAGAAGGTCCTAAAGGTTAATGTGTTGAAGTAAGACACCAAGGAGATCTTGCAAATAAAGATCCAGAGCATGGAACAGTGATTGTTCCATCCAACCCTACCCTATCAGTTATACTAGATCAAGTTATATGATATTATTTTGTTGTTGGGTCAATCATCAAACACCAAAATTTCAAGATATTCAACTTCAAGCTAGGTCATCAATTCGTATTTTGAGAAATGGAAGTGAAAAGAAAACCAAAGTTAATTGTCTTTTATCTTGAAAAGGGAACCATTGGAGTGCTTTGTATTCTTGTAGTGTAGAGGTCCTTGTCCAATTATAATAATGACTAATTAGATGGTAAAATTTAATATCCTAGAGAAGATTCTTATGATATTAATGAACGATGGAATCCTTTAGTGATTATGAATCTTCAATTCTATAATAATGAATGGTAGAATCCTTAGGTTATTAGGAATTTACTATGATTTCTCCTAAAGTGCTTAAATTATCTCCCTATTGCAATTCTTTTGTTAAAGAAAAAGATAATATCCATTCTTATACCCAATCTTGTATAAAAACAACTCAGATCTTATCCTCGAGTGGTATTCTTTATGTCATGTTGGATTTGGACCTTTTATTTTCATCTGAATATCACTAAGCTTTGTTTGAAGGGGATTTATTTATTACTGAGGTTCGTTGCAACGAATTGACTTGTTTTCCCATCAGCTTTTGTGGAAAGATACAACAGTTCTATGGGTGGGATGGTCCTTTAGCTAGCATACTACAACTTTTTTAAAAATTTAGTGATGTTCTGCTTGGAAAAGGTTGAATTTAAAAGTAATATTTTTGGTTTGGAGAAAGCTCTGAACTTTAATTGAGATTGTTGCTTGAAATTTTTGAGATACTGGGTGACTATCCTTAAACCTTGAGATGATTACGAAAGGGAAGGACACACATCTCAAAGGAAACAAAAAGTGTAGGATGTTCCCCTATTGCAGGGGGCATCCAAATTCTTATGTTGTGGATGAACTCACAAAGTGTTTATCTTATTTTCACGTGTTTATTTTATTGGAGTTCATTTCATTTTATTTTTACATCGAACATGTTCCCTTTGTAGACATCCAAATTTGATCACTTCCATATGATCAAAATTGTCTACTTTATTCATCTATTTCATTAATAGTGATTAAATAATTTATTTAATCATTATTTCATTTTCTGCCTAAGGTTCCTAAAGTATCTAATTAAATAGAATAAATACTTTACCTTACCCCATTTTCTTCTCTAAATTAAATAAATATGACAAATTATTTGATTTAGTCTTTTAACCTATTTGGATTAAAATCAATTTTTAATTCCCCTTTTCTCTCTCCTTGTCACATTCTCCATAATCCTCTTTTAATCCAAGATTAAATTAATTAATCTGTGATTAGGATGTGCACTACTTAATCAAGATTAAGTGTCACATCCTCCATAATCTCCCACTTGCCTCTAATCTCTCATTAATTACCTTAATCATGTGTTTGCACAACCTTAATCAGAATCATTAGCCACATTTGGCTTACCTTTTCTGGTCAACCTTCCCACTTACCATTTTTGGTATGGACTCCCTTCCCCATGTGAATTTTTAATTCACATTTATTCAACCAAGGTTCCCCTCTTCCCCATGTGAATTTTTAATTCACTTTTATCTTCCCAAGGTCTTCCCCATCCCCCATGCAAGATTCTAGAAGCCTTGACTTGTCACTTCACATGTGCCAAGGGCTTCTAGAACCTTGGACTTGTCACATCACCCACATGTGACAAATCTCCAGCTTTTTGGAGACACTCTCTTATCCACTAAATTCTTCCAATCATTGTGAATTTTAAATTCACTTTTATTCCTCCAAGGAATCTTCTCATCCCCCAAGATCCACCTCATCTCCACATCACTCCACCCTAGGACATCTCACCCTCCACATGTCAAGATGTGAGGGCTTGTGAGTCCTCAACTCACCATAGCCCTTCATCTTGATCTTTGTTGGATCAATCCCAACTGTTGAATTCTCTAGAGAATTCAATTTGGCCTATAAACACCCCTTCAATTCCTTCATTTTGAAGGGATCAAGTCTTTTGCAAATAAACTCTTGCAAAATTGCCATTCAATCTCTCATCTATTATAGCATCCATATTGCATCAATTCATCTTGCATCCACTTCATCTTCATTGCCATCCAAGGAGCACACAAGACTTCAACATCAAGGGCCAACCAAGGAAGCAACAACATGAAGGTATAACAGCAATTTACTTGTTCATCTTGCTTTCATATTGTTCATTTTCTTAGGCTAATCATTGAGGTGCCCTATTATCTTGTTGTTTCTCTTTATTGCACTATTAGTTTTATCTAACATCTCACATATTAAAGCTTTCTTTCCATTTTAATGGATATTTTAGCAGTGGGACCCACAACAAAGGGGTCTTTTTCTTTTACGTTTTTTGTTGTTTGCTTGTTTGCAGATTCAGGTCGCAGAGGGGCGAACTTGCCCTCCCAGACACCGCAGACGGGTGACCTTGCCCTCTGTTTCTGATTGTTTTCTGCAGAGGGGCGACCTTGCCCTTTTGACTATTTTTTGCAAAGGGGCGACCTTTCCCTTTTGACTATTTTCTGCAGAGGGGTGACCTTGCCCTTTTTGACTGTTTTCTACAGAGGGGCGACCTTGCCCTTTTTGACTGTTTTTTGCAAAGGGGCGACCTTGCCCTTTTTGACTATTTTCTGACTATTTTCTATAGAGGAGCGACCTTGCCCTTTTTGACTGTTTTCTGTAGAGGGGCAACCTTGCCCTTTTTGACTGTTTTTTGCAGAGGGGCGACCTTGCCCTTTTGACTGTTTTCTACAGAAGGGCGACCTTGCCCTTTTAACTGTTTTCTGTAGAGGGGCGAATCTGCCCTTAATAGCACATTCGGGAAGTCAGATTTGCTGCACATCACAAAGAAGGGCAAGAAGATAAACAACTAACATTTCCTTGCAGGACCTTCCTTTTTATTCTGATTTTTAAAAGTCTTTCCTTGCTACTTTATCTAGGTACTTAGTATAAGTAGGGGAAAGTAATATTTGTTGTTTGTTGTGTCTATTTTACTTATTTTACCTGAAGGGGGTATTAGTTTGTTTTCACTTTCCTCCTTTGCACGTTGTGCGGACTCGAAGGAGGTAGTTGGAAACAATTAGTGTCATCTTCTTAGCGGGACCTGCTTGGGGATTTCATCACCCCAAGGGACGATCCCAACCATGCATACCGACGGGGTATATAAAGGGGGGAGAGCCAAAGCTATACCCCAATCCAGTTACGTCGTAATTGGCGGAACATCGAAGCTAGGGTGATACCTAGCTAGACGTGAAGAGTTGGTCCAAGCCTTTCAGTATCTCACTGGGGCTCCCGACTCACGCTTGTGACGGACTGGTGTTCACGGTTGTGCCTCACGTACCAAGCGTATATCGAGGACTCCCTAGAAACCTTGTTCATCCTAGAGTAAGACCTTTGCCAGCCATACCTGTTAAAACATTAATCATAGGATTATGCTTGTCCAAAGTGTCTTTTTGTGAAAAACCAGTAAATTTTGGTAAGTGAAGTTGTCATTAAACCATTTTAAGTCCTTGCCAAAATCCCTTATACAAACCAAGTTCAAGTTTTCACTGCAGAGGGGCGACCTTGCCCTCTGTTTTCAACCATTTTCTGCAGAGGGGCGACCTTGCCCTCTGTTTCAGCCATTTTCTGCAGAGGGGCGACCTTGCCCTCTGTTTCAGCCATTTTTCACAGAGGGGCGACCTTGCCCTCTATTTCAGCCATTTTCCGCAGAGGGGTGACCTTGCCCTCTGTTTCAGCCATTTTTCGCAGAAGGGCGAATACGCCCCGCTGAACGGCCAGTTTCACCTGTTTAACCTCTATTCGAATCCCCGAAGCCTCTATTTGACCATTTGATCAATCCAAACCTTCATTTGGCCATTCCAAGCCCCCGTTCACCCCTCCCGACCATCTATCTATCCAACTTGAATATCCGATTACCCGTTCCGAGCGGTCGTTTCCCTGTCTTGAGTGGTCAACATTTTCTGAAAATCAACGTTTCATCGACCAGAATGCATGAGTGCTTCTTAGAACATCATTGGAGTCCATATCTATCATCAAATCATTCATCCCAATCACCTAGACTTCATTTTTGATTTTTTTTATTTTTATTCTGAAACTTCTGAAGGCCATAACTTTTGACTCGGATGTGGGTTTTGGCTGAATTTTTACGGGTGGTTGCATTAGGAGATGGCATTTGGATTCCCAATCGACTATTAAGTCCATTGGATCCTCCTTCGACACGTTTTTAGAGCCTCAAGCTTTCATCTTGACCCCCAAAATCACAAATTAGTATTTATTTTTTTCAATTTTCTAGTTTTTAACGAACTGCTTCATTAATAACTTTGAATGCATGCCTCATATTTCTGATGTTAGTTGGAAATTCATCCTATCTTAGTATTGGGTATTTTGTGGAAAAAACTGGACTCTCAAACGTATGCCTACAAAGTTTCCTAAAATGGCAAAATTTGACAATTTTTGAAAACTGCCAGATTTGGCAAAAATTTGATTGTCAACACCTTACGTCCTCTAGTTGAAACCCATGATCTTGGTTTCAAATCAATTCTATCATATCCTCTGATCCAATCCCAATCTAAGCTCCAATCCAATTCTAATCTGAACGTTAATCCCATTATCCTAATCTAAGCTTTCATCCAATCCCCATATGAGCTTTCAATTCATCCTAGTTCTCTATCCATCATCTATTCTTTCCTTCTAATATATATCCATCATGAATCTTTATCCCCCTCTCACACGACCAATAATAGTAGTCAAGGGGAATCCTAACTCCGTTGATGACGATAATGAAAATCTTGTTGATCATGAAGATTGTTATATAGATTCCCTTGATGCTATCATTGCTAGCAAGCTCTCTCCAATCACCTCCCAAAATCCCACTACTTCTTCAAACTATCCCACCATGCCTTCATCCACATATAATAATGGTGCTTATGCTACCCTTGACAAGGGATATCCAACATCCTCACCATCGACATATTCATCATGTCCTCCCTTTCAACCTCTATCCTATCCAACATCTACTTCCTCTTATCCTCATCATCATCAATCCCAATACCTCTACCTCAATCCCACATCCCAATCTTCTCATCCTAATCCAACACCTACACCTTCCTATCACAATCTACCATCCCAATATTCCTCCTATCCTCATCCACCATCTCAATTCTCTCATCCTAATCTACCATCTATATCCTCCTACGCCAAGCCACCATACATGTCCTCCTACAATGGTTCACCACCTCAATCTTCCTATTATAATCCAACATCCACATCTTCCTATCACAATCCCCCATCCCCATACCCCTACATTAATTCCACATCTCCCCATTCTAATCCTTCATCTACATCTTCCTACTATCACTCCCCATCCCAATCTAATCCAACATCCACATCTTCCTACATCACTCTCCCTTTCACCGCATTATATCTTAATCCTCCATCTCCTCCTAGTCTTTCATCTAATCCTAATCCTCCATCCATTTCCAACCCTTCATCTAATCCTAATCCTCCATCTAATCCTAATCCTCCATCCATTTCCATCCCTTCATCTAATCCTAACCCTCCATCTCCTCCTAGTCCTACATCCAATCCCATCCCTTCATCTAATCCTAATCCTCCATCCATTTCCATCCCTTCATCTAATCCTAATCCTCCATCTCCTCCTAGTCCTCCATCTAGTCCCATCCCTTCATCTAATCCTAATCCTCCATCCATTTCCATCCCTTCATCTAATCCTAATCCTCCATCTCCTCCTAGTCCTACATCCAATCCCATCCGTTCATCTAATCCTTATCCACCAATCCCTAATCCTCCATCCATTACCATCCCTTCATCTAATCCTAATCCTCCATCCATTCCCATCCACTCACCTAATCATAATCCTCCATATCTTCCTAGTCCTACATCCAATCCCATCCCTTCATCTAATCCTAATCCTCCATCTCCTCCTAGTCCTACATCCAATCCCATCCCTTCATCTAATCCTAATCCTCCATCTCCTCCTAGTCCTACATCCAATCCCATCCCTTCATCTAATCCTAATCCTCCATCCATTCCCATCCCTTCATCTAATCCTAATCCTCCATCTCCTCCTAGTCCTATATCCAATCCCATCCATTCATCTAATCCTTATCCACCAATCCCTAATCCTCCATCCATTCCCATCCCTTCATCTAATCCTACATCCAATCCCATCCCCACGTCTAATCCTAATCCACCAATCCCTAATCCTAGTCCTCCATCCATTCCCATCACTCTACCTAGTCCTATGTCTCTTCCAAATGTC
Organism: Sequoiadendron giganteum; assembly: GCA_007115665.2. NCBI lineage: Eukaryota > Viridiplantae > Streptophyta > Pinopsida > Cupressales > Cupressaceae > Sequoiadendron > Sequoiadendron giganteum. The sequence goes on along the minus strand of CM021109.1, from coordinate 31,966,447 downwards.
GCCCAAGGACTCATGCAAGAAGAGCCACCATGCCCTCCCACTCTATCATATACTATCACTAGTAATGAGGCCCTCCTCCATCCTACACCTATCCCTCTCATCACCCTTCCTACCACCATCCACACGATTGAGCCAGTCAAACCCATCGAATCCATTGAATCCCCATATTCTACTACTAGATCCACCAAATCCATTGAAGACATCCAATCCCCTCCTCCTAGTCCTAATATTCACAAACTTCAATCCAATGACCTTCATGAATCCTCCATCCTCCTATCTCCCCCAATTGAGGAGTCCCTCCAACACTCTTCCATCATCATACATCCCACACAAGATGAGTCATGCCAAGCGCTTGATCCAAAGCATACAAGCATATCCCCTCCTCCAAATCAAGATCACTCCATCCCATCTACTCCATCTCAAGAACATAGTCCTCCATCCATTTCATCTCATGATCCATATCCTCAACCAAGTCATGATCCTATCCTTCCATCCACCTCATCTCAACATCACACTATCTCCTCCACTCCATCCCATGATCCCCTTTGCATTCAAGATCCAATCACTCCATCTCATGAGCCCTTATCATCCACTACCATAAATATAGATCCCATCATACTTCCCAATTCCTCTCATGATCCCTTATCACTCATTCCTCCTGATGCGGCTATCCCCTCATCTCCATCGCATGCTCCTTCATCACCCTCTAGTCTTACCATCCCAATGCCACTTTTGTATCACCTTGGTAATATTACATGCATCCATGGTGGTCTTCTTGCAGAAGAAAAACAATGTCTATGCACCACCTTTCCTCTTCCACCTACTAATGTGCTCGCATCATGCTTCCAAGAGAATAAGCATCCTACATTAATCACATGCTAGAAAATATGAAATATCAAGGAAAAGGTTTAGGCCTTCATGAGCAAGGTACTTTAGAGCCCATCCAAGTCAAAGAACATCCAGGCACACATGGTCTTGGATATATCTCCCAAAACCCACACTCTAAAGATGTTGGTACACCCTTCGTACATCCTAAACGATCCTCTTCTAAAGGCACAAGAGGTACTTTCCATCACTCTACCAAGTCATATGCCGCCATCCCCCCTCCTCCATCATACTACCTAAAAACAACCATCCATCTTCCTCCCTCCTCCTCTCAATCCATTTTGGGCCCTTATGTCCCTCCATCCCTCATTGCTCATCCTTCATCTACTATGGTTTCTTATATCCCTCCATCAAAACCCACACATCCTCCATATACACAGTCTATTTTGGGTCCTTACATCCCAAAATCACCCCCTCCCTCTTATCCTATTCATCCACCCCCTCTCCCTCGTACACAACATCAAAATCCTACCTTCATAACTCCTAATCAAGATCAACAAAGGCACATACCTACACATTCTCCATCTACACATAGTCCCTCTAACCCTACCTCCATCGCTCCACATCATTCATCTATTTGCATCTATCCCCTTGCTACTAAAAGCACTTTGGATGCCAAAGCAAAAATGTATAAATCCAAATGTCCATGTGAATCTAAAGCTCCTCATGTCCCCTTCAAAAGACATGTTGAAGAATAGAAAAATCGAGTTCACAAACCAAATCAATCAAAAAGACCACAAAGGCCCACCGAAGCAAAAATAAAAACCATATGGATCCCAAAGAAAAAAGGTGCCATACCTTCAATTGAAAAGTCCATAACAACATCCAAAGTTGTTATTTCCCCACAAAATCATTCACCTCCTCCATCTCCTAAATCTATTTTGGGTCCCTACATCCCAAAAATCACTATCCCAACTCCTCCATTATCGCCACCCTCTCCATCTATTCATCCACCTATCTTTTCGCATCCACCATCACATGTGCCAATGTTGGTCTTGAACACCTTCCCCCATCATACATCCACTCCATCATTACATCCATACACTTTCCAACATCCCCTCCACTGTCCTCTCTATCTCCCCCATCAAATTCCTTTAATCCATCCTCTTGCATAATCCATCCCTGCTACTAAGGTTGTACCAACATCCACTGGCCACTTTACACATGGGCTCTTATTACCTCATATGGAACTTGATGTTTGAGTCCTTCATCCATCTCCTTATCAACTATCCTCTAAAATCCGCATATCCATCTCCCTATCTTTATCCATCTTCGTCCACATCCTAGTCCAAAAAATCAGAAAAATACAAAAAACAAAAAAATAATAAAGAGAAAATCATTCGTCCAATGGTGAAAACTTGGCAAACAAGCACCTTGGATAAGTACCATGATGAAAACTTGGCAAACAAGCATCATGCGTAAATTCCCCATCTAGTCTCCTTCCATGATTGGGGGCAACATCCACTTACGCATTCCTTTCCTCCATCTCCTACATCTGCCTATCTTCCGCATCATATCCATCCTATCCCATTTATCCCATTCCCTCCATCTTCCTTGTGATCTTGATAAATGTAGGGGCAAACCTATATACATGCTTTGGACATCTCTTGGAATATATTCCCATCCATACACTATCATATTCCTTATCCACCTCTATCTATCTTCCATTGCCCATCTCACTCCCTTATCCACCCATCTTGCTATCCCTCTTGCCTCGTCATGCATGACACATATAAAGTGGGGGCATCTCCTTATTTGCAATTGGGTCCTTGGAGACAACGCCCATCCATTCCACCAAGTAATCTTCTCCATCTCCCCATCCTCTCATCCCATAGTCCTTTTCATCCTTTCATCCTTATCTCCCCATTCATCTGTCTAAACATCCAATCCATCTCCCTATCCTTATCTTCCTATCTACCCATCCAAAAGTCCTTTTCCATCTTTTCATCCTTATCTCCTCATCCGTTTATCTACCCAGTAATCCATGTCATCTTTCCGAATCCTTATCCTTCTATCCATATATCCTAGAATATTTCTATCTCCCCATCTTTATCAATCCATCCATTTTCCTTCCATCTCATAGTCCCTTGTCATTGGTCTCTAGCTATAGGCTACCCTCATGCAATCCAATGACTTGATATCTCACTATCATCATTCCTATCTATTTCTCACATCTTTCCAATCTTCATCACTCATCTATCCATCATCTATCCACCTATCTTAGCATCTTCTTATCCATCCATCCATTTTCATCCATTATCCCTTATCATTGGTATCTAGCTATAAGCTACCCTCATGCAATCCAATGACTTTCTCTTTCACTATCATCATTCCTATCTCTTTCTCACATCTTTCCAATCTTCATCACTCATCTATCCACCTATCCTAGCATCTTCTTATCCATCCATCCATTTCCCTCTATTATCCCTTGTCATTGGTAACTAGCTCTAGGCTACCCACATGCAACCCAATGCCATTCACATCATCATTCGTCCCTCCTATTTATTTACCACATCTTTCTCACATCTTCATCACTCATCTATCCATCATCTCACCTCTCAAATTCATATTCTAATGATCTGAATTACCTATCCCATCCTTGAGCTTCACATCCTACATATCTTACACATATCAACCATCGTTCTATCCAATCCTGCGGCCTATCCTAGCTCATCATATCCACTCCATTTTATCCATTTATCTTGGTCATCTCATCATCCCTTATCCATTGTCTGTCGTCGGTCTTTGGTCGAACTACGTTGCCCCTACGTTTTCACGTAGGCAAGGTCAGTCATTTGATCTACCCCCGGGGTTCTATCTTTTGTCTGTCTTGTCTCTTCCATCGTCTATCTTTGGCCTTGTGTCGAGCTACGTGGCCCCTGCGCTTTCACGTAACCAAGGTCAATCATTTGGTCCGCCCCCTGGGCATTTTTTCCATCTGATCATTAACCTCCATCCTCTATCTTCATCATCCTCTTTCCACTTTTACCATGGTCTTTCCCTGAACTACGAAGGCTCTGCACTTTCACGTAGGCACAATTGATCTTTGATCA